>JAEAOA010002117.1:600000-1047500 GCA_016746295.1 Potamilus streckersoni | reverse complement strand
ACATGCATCAGTGAATCTGTCAAAGAATTTCCGAATTGTTGCTAAACGTTCTTTCCAGGTGTTGTAGATGATATCATCGATGTAAGAATCACAATTATCTAGACAAGAGGTATCATGTTCATTAAATGTTAAAGTCCATCTTGACTCGAGCGTGAAAATGAATGTTTGAGTCAGTGTTCATTGCTTAAATCCTCACAGAGTGGGACAGGTACAAATAAATTAACTGCATTATTGACACGGCTATTTCTATTTACGTACTCCGGTAACATTGACATCAAAGGAGTAAATTAATTCACTTTCGTTCTAACTTTATAAGAATCATATTATTCAGTCCCAAGAGGACTTTAGAGGTATGGGCACCACAACCGGAACTTTACCAGGCTGGAAACTCCTTTTCTTTATATTCTTGCCATACCTTAATTTCATGTTTGGTCCAATCTTAGGTAAGGACCGACACTACCATTATTCTGCTCAATGGTTCACCAAATGCAGGATTAGATTGAAGATTAGTCTTAGGTATCTTCTGATGTGGTTTTCCTATCATGATACGTGACAAGATCTACCATGTATACAAACATTACATTTAATTTTCAGCCAATAAAATGATTCAAGATCTTGTGCTAACTCTTACTGCCCACACAATGGCCAATCAAAAGAGTTGCATGTGCTAGACTAAGAATATCCTGTCTACGCGACATAGGAACCACAATAGAATATCTTGCAACCACTTGCTACCAATGACCACCTCTAATAAAGACATCAGTTTTAACAAAATACCAAACAGGTACTTCCGTGGCTTCAGGTTTGCTAATAACCTTTTGAAACAAACAGATCTCAGGATCTTGTTCTATTTGACAGTGAATGTTTGTTGCTTGTCGTCCTGATTAAAGAGAATACGTGTTAAAAAGAGAATGACTGTAATCATATTTCAAGGAAGCAATATTAAATATTAAAAAGTAACACACATAAAAGTAACCAGGATAAGTGTCAAAAGTTAATTTCTAAAACAATGAAAGTTGTAAACAAGGTAAAATATGTTACTAAAATTGTAATAAAGAACACGGTAATGATCAAGCACAAATCATGGAGAGCAGCAATGTCTTTGATTTATATTAAAATAATGAACTGAATACTCTCTCACACTGCTATAACAATACTAAGCATGTTTAATGTTGTCTACAAAATCAATATCCCTAGTCGGGTACACAATAAACTTAATTTTTGGACACGATGAAGTAAATAGTCTTTTCTAATATAGATTTTCTTTACTTTGAAAGTTTTTTAAATTATAAAGCTGTGAGTTCAGAGTCCTGTCACATGACACTTCTACTATGTTTCTCAAGTTATTAAGCTAGTGAGTACAGTGTCCCGTCACATGACACTTCTACCATGTTTCCCAAGCTATTAAGCCTGTCACATGACAATTCTACCATGTTTCCAAAATTATTAAGCCAATGACTACAAGGTCCTGTCACATGACACTTATACCATGTTTCCCAAGTTATTAAGCCAATGAGTACAGGGTCCTGTCACATGACACTTATACCACTTTTTCCAAAACAATGCAAAAATAATAAGTCACATATAATGTTAAATTTACTGTCTTTATTAACGTTCTAAAACACCAAATTATTTAAATGAATTATTACTTAATATAAGAACACGTATCTATTTTAATGATTTCATTTCCATTATTATCATGCTTACTAGTATATAGTTCAACTTCAGTTGTTTTCCATGGTATGGCTATTTGAAAACTCAAAAATTGCAGTCAGATAAGTAGATAGAGTGATAAGCACAACACACATGACAAGTAATAACTCGTGTATAATTTGAGTATATATATATATATATATATATATATATATATATATATATATATATATATATATATATATATATATATATATATATATATATATATATATATATATATATATATATACATGTCTGTAGTGTATGATTACAATATTACTTTTAAATGCTACTGACTCAGAAAAATTATAAAGTGAAAAATATTAATCAACAAATGACAAAAAGTATTAAGAAAACCTTGTATTTACTCTAAATCTAGACATCTCATCAACTATATAACATATAAACTAAATAAAAAAATGTTATAAATCTCAAGATATGCTTTAAACTATTTATTGTGTAAGAGAACCGGTATGTTTTATAGCACATACACTTAATCTGATATCTCATGGACTTTACAACACGCATACTAAATTCTATATCTCATAGATTTTAAAACATATACTTTATCTGATCATCTCATGGATTTTATAACACATGTATTTAATCTGATGTGCATGTGTGTGTGTGTCTGTGATTTGGACTTTTATTGTAGCTTTAATTATTTTTCAGTTATATTGCTACGATATCTGCAGTATGGCATTTTCTAGTGATGTATAGCACTAGGTATCATGCTGCAGACATGTAGCTGGATGTCCAACCCAGTTATGTTATCCTGACGCCAGGCCGACCAGTTCTAATAATAATCTATCAATGCTGGGCACTAAGTGAGGCAGTTGTACCATTCTTATAAGTCTTTGGTATGACTCTGCCGAGGATCGAACCCATGACCCCCTGCATCAAAGGCCAATTAATCTGATATCTCATGAATTTAATAATTAATATATTTCATCTGATCTAGATCTTTTGATACACATAATAAATATGATATCTGACAGACTTTATAACACAAACTTAATCCGACATCTCTTTGATTTTATGACACTTCTATTTAATATGATATTTACTGAAACTTGCAAGTTACTTCACAAACATTACATCATATTATACACAAACAATTATATGACATTAAACATAAACTATACATGACATAATAAACAAACAATTACATGACAAAAATACAAACCGTACATGACTTCACACACAAACTTCACATCACATCATATACAAATTTTACCTAATATCGTGAAAACTTTATAAGCTCTTGCACACAATTTTAATTAGTTTAATAAACAACAAGCATTTCACAAAATATCTGCCAATTAAGATGTTAATGTTAGGAATGATCGGTCTAGTGTCAGGATAATGTGACAGGGGGGGGGACATCATGCTATGTAACAGTTACAAAGTACTGCTCAGGTGTTACAGTCTTTTTTAGCACTATAAACTATCAAACTGCAGACACTGTAGCGATATGACTGAACAAATTTGAAAGCTACATTAAACATCTAAATCACACAAACACAGACACAGGTCGACTACACAAAACATCTGCCAATTTTCATTCAAATTCTACACAATTCTACAAAGCAAGCTCTAAAGTCAATTGCATCATGCATAAACCCTGATCTGCCAATGCATATACTGCCAGTAGATCAGTGTGTATGTTGCTTGCTCAACTGTTTACTCCTAACAGACTAAACAGAGATCTGCCAACACACATATCCCTCAGTAACTCCTACAGACTAAACAGAGATCTGCCAACACACAGATCTCACAGTAACTCCTCCTCACTTATATTTTAGACCTCATAATGCACAAGTACCAGTAATCAAAGGAATATAATGAAATCAAGTAGTGCCTTATTCTTTATCATGAATAATCTTTATCAGGAATAATGAATAAGGAATAAGTAACCAACCTGATGTCAATAGGGAATTTTGTACTTGTACAAGTGTTCTCCAAAACCATTAGTCTTGCAAGACACGGTAAACAATTGAATAAGACAAAGAATCATCACTACTTACACAAGAGTTTCTGCTGAAATCAATAATTGGTTTACCTCTCCTTATAACACTAACTTCGCTAGATGTTAACCAATTTTCAAGTGAAGTGGTGCTGTGCTAGATCTTCCCAAGATACTGGATCAATGTTTGAGTTTCTAGGATGAATGGATTAAATCTTTGAAGCTTTGCTTTTTTGACAAAGGGCCTCTCTTAACAACCTATATGATTAAACATTTAATCCCAAACATCACATTTCAATGGCATTCTTAGTTTGACTCATCATTATTCATATTAATCATTCCCTAATCTGTCGTCCATGTCATTTCATACCTGATTTACTCAGTATTTTTGCAAAAGAATTACCATGATTTCGGAAAAGTAGTTTAACATAATTTTATTCTCATTTGATCAAACTTATAATACATATTAGACTTACAAAGCAAGAACGGTGATAATTTTGGTACTAGTGAAATTTTACTTTTATTGTCATGGCAATAGATATGTTAGTCAAATTTCTTACAATATACTGCAATTCTTCATACTACATATTCCAGCCATTTAAAAAAAAAATATTAAATTTAAAGTAAATTAAGGGATCAAAATTGGTATTTAATGGCGTTTGAATCTTTTGACAAAAATTGATTGACATATTATTTTTTGTACTGCTGAAATTATCTGGTGCTGCTCAAGACATTTACAGCAAAATATTTTGTTTATTTTGTCATTTTCACATTCTAATGATATAGAGTAGATATTCTTTGCAGAAAAAATATATTCAAGGGTAAATATGGCCCAGATTGACAGTCAATGATCTTGTGAATTAAAATTATTAAACTGCCATAAACTGTCTCATATTAATCACAATGGTTCAAGAAACGACCTGTCCGTGATAATCATTTTCACCCACGACTCCATAGAAACAGAAAGATACTAGCAATTACGAGAAGAAAAAAAATCTCCCAACGTTGTAAGAAATCTTAGGCATCAGTTACAAAGTACTGCTCAGGTGTTACAGTTTTTTTAGCATGAGACATGGAATCTTAAGCATCAGTTACAAAGTACTGTTCAAGTGTTACACTTTATTTAACATGAGACAAGGAATCTTGAGCAAAAGTATACGACTCTTGAGATTTCCGTTTTGACTCTATTGAGAACCCTGGCCATTAAATATATTAAATTAAGACTATAATATCATCATGGAAGGAACCAATTAAATGATCTATGAGCAATTATGGTTAATTCTAATTGTTGAATATGTGTCACAGAAAAGCAGTACAACTACATAACCACATCTACCTCCTTAGGTTGATTTTATTACTAGCAGAAAGGAATTCTGTCACATCTCTGTGGTCTTAAACTAGGTAACCCCCCCCAAAAAAATAAGTTTTATAAAAGTAAAAAATTTATTTTCCTGGAATACAAAGTGAAAATTTAAAAGAACTTACAGTACTGCGAATTAAATTCCCAAATAGTTCAAAAAATTCTATCATCAGTCCTAATGAATAAAGTTTTAATTAAATTCAATGGTGTTCAAAATTAGTACAAGCACTGAAGGTGTTCATGTGTTCATAGTATTGAATGTACTAATTTACCAATGACCTTAAGTGTGATGATGTCTTCCAATTAATCAGAATAACTGATTTTCGGATGTCATTGTCTGAACTCACCATAATTCCAAACCAATGTTTCTGCCCAAGAATATTATTGAGTAACTTTGTAATTTCAGACAATAATATTTTGAATAAATAATTTCATTGAAATCAAATACTGAACACAAAACAATACAATGTCTCTGCTTCAGATGTTATCACACAAATAAGTAATTTCTCAGATAATTATGATTATACTTAAAAGAACCTAAGATGCAAAAGTGGAGCCAGGATGTAGGTCTAAAGGTAATTTCTATAAAATTCCAATGACCAAGACACAAATAAATATTTACTTTTATTGAGAATGATTCTAATATTTAACCCAGTCCTATATAAATATGAACTATATATTATTTCCTTTAAAAATGAAATCAATATCAATGTCCCAAATCAGGTACACAGTGAACATGACTTTGGATAAGGTCAAGGTTGGATAAGGTTAAGTGCTGAATACAGTCATACTCTGCATATAAAGAGAAAACAAAAACAATACAAATTAAATATACATATTAGTTCAAAACAATGTTATTACATATAAATATAACCAGTATATATACAATAAACAAACATTATACATCCAGCTCTTTGAGTCAATTTTGTTATTAAAATTTATTCAAAATAATGAGATTAAATAACATATGGTACCGTTTACACATGCAAATACTTTGACATAAATCTAAGTAAAGTGTTAAACATGGTTGCCATGGTAATGGCAAGCATTTGTAAACTACTATTAATTGAAAAACAAAAGACTTTAATTGTTATTAGTTTACATCATTGTTTCAATTGTTTACCGTATTTAATGTTATTTTTAATACCCTTTAATTTTTTGTACACCAATAAGCCATTAAAATAATGAAATCATCATATTTTTGTGCACAAAACTTCACTTTTCCTTTGGTCAACCTATTATTTTTCACACATAAAATGATGTATCACTTAGATACACAAAATGAAAAATTTATTTCTTTGCTGAGTATATTTGGTATAATCCCAAATGAGAAATATAAATATTTGTTCCCTCAATGAAACACAAACCCAATTATCTGATATCTTCACTTAAATGCATAACTGAGACATCTAATAAGGAAAAAGAAAATAAAAAGCTACCAGTAAAGAAATAGCCACCAATTATAGGTGTGTAGAAAACTCTTTGCTCAGCTTACTTGAAAAGGGTAACTGTTTTGTTAACTGAGAATCTATTTGCTTTCATCATATTACCCTTCTTTGTCTTTTTGTATCAGTGAGAAAATATAATGATTGATGTCTTTGTTCCATGGTTGTAATTCCAACATATGCCACTATTCATTAATAGCTGGACAACATGGTTAATGAGAGCTCTTTATTACATCAGTTTGTAGCCAAGAAATTTGCACATTTAAAAAGGAGTTCTGAAGCCATTTGAGTTTATTTATCCAGTAAAACTAACATCTCAGTAGAGGATGAAGTGAAGACCACAGACCACTAGGCAATTAATTTTATTGTTTCAATATAGTAATGCAGTAAACACTACAAAGAAACAGTTTTTAATCATAAATGAAAAAGTTTGATTTATATATAGGTAATATCTTCAAAGATATTGGACTGTTTGTGCTTGGACATATCTTCATTATTAAGTCTCTTCAAACTTTTGCTAAAGGGAGAAACTTTTATCCTGCCACCACCATCTAAAAGGACCGAGCCACCAAACAAAAGGCAGAAAATTTGACCTGGATGGCCTCAAAAAGACAATGTTGAAGCCTGTCACCCACCTGTTGTAGCATTTGCCGAGATTGCCAATGAAAAAGATCATGCTGTACTGTACAAAACAAATACTGATGCAACATAATGCCATCATGCCACAAGATACTACTGAACTATGCCCATTGTTGCTAAAAAAAATTTCCTGAGCCTTCAGTAGACAAAGCTGGACAACAGCAAAGATATGAGATATAAAAGCCAGTTTCCTGGTACTGCAAAGTCACCAGTAAGAGGAAAGTATAAGAAATTATAGGACATTAACAATAAAATAAGAATTGTTGAGGAGGCAAAACTATTAGGCCCATAGCTGCAAAGTACTGCCTTACACCAAGTACTTTATCAAGCTGGATGAAAATGGATTTTTCAAAAAATATTCAAAGGACAAAGAAAGGTGCTGGCCGACCCATTACATATTTGCATGAGAATGAAAAATAAATTTTATCCTGGTTACTCTCAGTGCCATCATATAACAAATGAGATGCTACAAAATTGTGCTACTGTAGTTTTTCAGGAGGAAAATCCAATATTTCTGGGCTCAAGAGGATGGGTTGATAGCTTTTTCAAGCAAGCAAAATAGACTTGAACTTAGATGCAGAACTTCAATATCTCAAAAACTACCTTGAGACCTAGAGGTAATAAAAACAAACTGCTTTACCAGATATAGAAAAAGGCTACGGGAGGAGGAGGAATTGGAATATTTAATTCAAAATATGGATGAAATGTCAGTATACTTTGACTTGGTACCAGGGAAGATAATTGATACAGTCATGACGAGAGGTGTGTGTTAGAGCTACTGGCAGTGATAAGCGCCAAACTTGCGTATTGACTTGCCTGGCATCTGGTGACTTGTTGCCACCAATGATAATCTTTCCTGGAAAAAGAAACTTTAACAAAATCTAAAGATCCCAAAGGGAGTTGTAGTGAAAGTTCTCCAAAAAGCATGGATGGATGAACACCTTATGTTGGATCATACTGATGAAGTCTGGAAAGCACACACAAAGTGTATACCTTCTCTTCTAGTGTTGGATTCATTCCGTAGCCATTTGACTTTTGAAGTTAAAAAAAAATATGAGAGATTCCAGAACAACCATGGCAGTAATACTCCCTGGATGTACAAGTAAACTGCAGCCACTGGATGTATATCTAAATAAGCCTTTCAAGGGTCCGCTGCGGAAAAAAATGGTCAACGTACAAGTAGGACCTGGCTTCCAAATATATTGCAACCAGGGAAGCTGGTGAGGAGATATACAAAAAATTCCAGCCCCTTTAAAGCAGCAAATGATTGACTGGATTTTTGAAGCCAGTGAAGACTTGAAGAAAAAATACATGATAATCAGTAGCTTCAAAGTTACTGGCCTTTCAAATGCAACAAATGGTAGAGAGGACCACTGCATAAGGATTGACAATGAAGCTCCATTGGAAAGTCAAGTGACAAGAATGAAATTGGTTTGAGAGCTTTTAGCTGGAAGACTTGTAATCTTTTGAACATTATACATTTTTCATTACATAATGTTTTTGCATTTGTTTTGTGCATTCGACCAGCACTGTATCACAAACAGCATCCTTGAAAATAACTTGTTTATATTATAAAAATATTGTTTGATACACATTGCTTTCTTGTTCCCTACCTCCCTCTATTTCTTTTTCTCTCTCTCTCTCTCTTAAATTCATTTGCCATTTTTTTCAATGGCTTCAGCACATATAGCAGTAGATTAATATTCTTCTCGAGTTAATGGGCTTGTCTTACACATTTTCAAGACCCCATGGGTAGCCTCATTTCCCTACACAGAGCCTCCTTAATTTGATTTGTAGAGGACTTCAATCCAGTATTTACTGGAAAAGACCAAGCTAAAGGTCAAGGAGTATTTAATTAGCATGTATATTGAGTCTGCATAACCATGTGGCCTACTGGCAATGGATCCCATAATTACAGGTTCAACAAAACAGATTTATTTATTTAGGTTTTAATTGCCAATAAAATATTATTATAGTGTCCTTGTAGTGTCTATGTAACTGACAGGTAACTGATTCCTGAACAATACAGATTATTCTCTCTCTCACACACACATATACACAACAACAACTGATTCTTGAGGTAAGACAAGAATGAGACACAATGTGTACATTTGTTTTGTATGTTAGGTTGTCGAGTGTTGTGTGCCCCATCAACCTTGTTTGGGTATGATCCATTTATTCTTCATACACAGTCATTACCACAAAATGATAATTATTTATTTTACTTATAATTTTTTGTACACCGAAATTAATATTTTTTTGTGTACGAAACATAACATTAAACATAAAAGATCTGTAAAGGGTCGACACACTTAACAACAAAAGACAACATCATCTACATCTCGTGCATGTCTTGGCTCCTATGGTAATGGTGTGTATGGACATAATTTACTGAATCTCTGTCAACCACCATTAATATATAAACATATGGAACTTTAAATAACTGTAGGTGATAAGGAATTTCCTATGCAACCCTGGATACCATTCCTGTATTAATCAACTGATCCCTAGTTATGAAACAGAGGCAATCAATGGAATGGATGATGAAAAGGATACAAGGATTCTAATAAATACAAACCAAAAAAGTCAATCTATGTACTAGCACACATCTCTTCAAATTAATACAGCCTATAAATAGATCCCAAACGGTACCATTTGCAAGGGTCATGCTACCAGGCAAAGTCGCCAAGCTAAATGTATTTCTGTGGTGTTGATACCAATCAATTTAGGGTGACAAAGAAATTCTTGCACATTCACATGCAAGTTTTAATAGCTAACTGACCATTAACCCATTCCGAAGCAAGATATTGCTTGATGGCATAAAGTTGGGCACACTGTGCAAGAACGAAAATATACCAAATTCTGTTTTGAAATTTAAACATCAATATGCAAAAAGTAATTTGCTTTTTAAAAAATGATCTGTGATTAATGTTTTCTAATTTTTTTCTTTTATAATTATTGAAGATTTTAACAGTTGTATTTGTGTATATTCTGTGACACCATCCTGCATACTCAGTTAATCTTGGATATCAAGTATAACATTTGAACATTTTAATTTACACCCAGCCAAATGTCAAGGTGAAACATTCTTTGAAAACATGGTCTGTAGTTTCAAAAGTAACACAAAGTGTTGGTAGTTGTACCAATTCAAGATTTAATGTATTGTATGTAATTTTTCTTACCCTTTAATTTTTCATATACAATCCAGTTATCAAAATAATAATTAATTAAATGTATCATAATTTTCATACATATCACTTTGCTTTATTTGAAAAATTTTTTTAAATTTTTGTACATAAAATTTCCACAAAGATTTACGTTTGCAAAACAAGATTGAAAATACCTTATTCAGATTTTGATTTTACAATTTTAAATTACAGTAAATTATCCCATCCAGCCACCAGTCAAAGCCTTTGAACTTGACGCCCAGCCATTGAATTGTTCTTTTAATGTACTCTTATCAGGGTGACTTTCTGCCACTGAATTCTGTCATTGTAAATATCAACACATTTTCCCACCCAACGGCCAATTAGTCTTTTTGAACTTGCCAATGCGCTTTTGCATCATGTTCTTTTGATGTAGTTTTATTAACATCTACATTAACAGCTGGATAACATTGTTAATAATCACCCTTTATCACTTAAGTATGTAGCCATGAAACTATTGCATCTGAAAAGTTCTGAAGCCATCAGTTTATTTATGCAGTAAAATAATATCTCATTTGCCATTTTTTTCAATGGCTTCAGCACATATAGCAGTAGATTAATATTCTTCTCGAGTTAATGGGCTTGTCTTACACATTTTCAACATTCCATGGGTAGCCTCATTTCCCTACACAGAGCCTCCTTAAAGAGTAAAGGTTCAAAAATATTTAATTAGCATGTATATTACATCTACATCACAATGTGTCCTACTGACAATGGATCCCATAATTACTGGTACAACAAAACTGATTTTTTTATTCAGGTTTTAATTGTCAATGGAATATTATAGTGCCTTTGTAGTGTTTATGCAAGGAATAACACAACTGACAGGTAACTGATTCATGTACAATACAGATTATTCTCTCTCTCTCTTTCTCACACACACACACACACACACACACACACACACACACACACACACAAACACACACAATAACAACAATCAGATTCTTGAGTACAGAGCAGAATGAGACAGAATTTGTATATTTGTTTTGTACCTTACGTTGCCAAGTGTTGTGTGTTCTGTTGACCTTGTTTACATATGATCCCTTTTTTTTCATAGATGATCATTAACACAGAATGATAATTATTTATTTTACATATGATTTTTTGTACACCGAAATTAATAATTATGTTTTTGTGTATGAAAAATATTAAATATGGTATATACTAGAAGCCATTTGGTGGTTTTCCTGAGTTTTCCCAAATATATTAGCCATATTGTGTGCTAAAAAATTGCATCAAATCCCACAACAACAAACTTCACATTTGAATATATATATATATATATATATATATATATATATATATATATATATATATATATATATATATATATATATATATATATATATATATATATATATATATATATATATGTTGATGGAAACACTGTTCCTTTTTCTTTTTCTTACTTTACTTTCTCTGGTTAACATACTTTAAAAAGAGTCCAATGTTTTTATTGATCAATTCACTGCAAACAAAATACAAGTCAATACTAAATATTTAAGCAATAGTTGTTGATAACAAACAAACAATTAAGTATGAAGCTTGTATTAAACACAAGCAGTGCTGTCATAAACTTAAAAACTGCTAGGAACTAGATTCACAGATAAAATATAACTTAAGGAATGCTTCATGGCAATTCTCTAGAAATATATTGGTCAGAACCTAACTAGATTCAACAAACTGACAAATATTTATAATCACAAACTTCAATTTATCCCTTGGCCTTTTCTGTTCTTATTCATGTGGGGAATAACACCATTTTCATACCATTTTTTTTCAGTACTAATAGGTTATACACGGCAGCCAATCTCACTGATTGAGGAAGAATCCAAAAAAGCTATCAAAAAAATCCAAAAAAAAGAAGCAATGATAAGGCATAGTGATATTACCACTATAAAACTTTAAAAAAATACAAAACACAAGAGTTTCTGCTTAGATTTGTGTACGATGACTACCAGTACACAAACAGCTATCATAAAATCTTGCTTATGGCAAAATTGCCTATCCTAAATGTGCATACACTCTGGGTTTTGACTCAAGATTTCAAAAATTTTAAATATGATTTAAAACATTTTAAAAACAATAAACAAAATCTATGATATTCACATATTTTAGTGTTCTCAAGAACTAACATATCAAATTTTCATAAATTTATATCCTGGAATAGTAAAGACAGTCAATGTCATATTTGCAAATAATACCCTCTTTAAAAGCAATGATGACAACAGGTAATGTTTGTGTCAAAACTTTTTATCTGTCCTTGTCTTCTGTGCTATGAAGTACTCTTTGTAGCGGCCTAAGTGTTCAGAGCATCCATCTTGGATGGGGGGGGGCTGCAGGTTCAAACCCTGGCAGAGTCAAAAGCAAAGGTAATGTGATGGGGGGGGGGATTTATGATTCATGGGCATGATGCCGCAGTTCTAGTCATCACTATAAACTGTCACACTGCAGAAATCACAGCGATATAACTGAAAAATTATCAACATGAAGTTACAAATCCATGTCATGCACACACACTTTCTTTTTAAGCAAAGTGTAAGCTGCATCACAGCATACTTTTTAATGGTGAGTTTTTAACTCAATTTTAGTTCTTACTAATAATTATTCCATTTGGTTGAAATTATCCTAAATTGTGGTTTTAATTGATCCAGATACTAAATTCACTTCTAATTACTGCTTTTAATATTGCTTTGCTTCTTAATGTTATAAGTTATGTAATTTGTCCAACTGTATTTATGTATTATTCTTTGTTTTATGTCTCACAAATCATTATTGTTTTAAACACTCATTTCTTTAATATCTGTATTAAAAAATCTTAAAGGCCATTGTTGGAGTTTCAAAACATGCTGATCTTAAAGTAAATCCTTTGTTTACCACATTTCAATGGGATTTTTCAAATATACATCATGTTACTACTGAATGTTTTATTATGGCTAAACACAAACTTTAAATTTATTTTGTTTTGTTTTTTTCACATATGCACTGTCTTGATTATCCAGTGCAGTGTAGAGACAAACTATTTTATCACAAACTAAACATTTTATTTTCACCAGTATGTAGCCTGAAATGTTTCTTTAAAGTATCACTGTCACCAAACACTTTATGGCAAATTTCACACTTGAATGGTTTTACTCCAGTATGCCTTCTCATGTGATTATTTAATCTATATTGCAAACGAAACTTTTTATCACAAACTTCACATTTAAATGGCATTTCTCCAGTATGTATCATGATATGTTTCTGTAAATTGCCATTGTTAGAAAACATTTTATTGCATATTTCACATTTGAATGGTTTTTCACCAGTATGAATCCTTATATGACTGCTCAAGCCACTACTGTAACCAAACAGTTTATCACAAATTTCACATTTGAACGGTTTTTCACCAGTATGCACACGTACATGGCTTTTCAATTCACTGTGAAGACGAAACTTTTTATCACAAACTTCACACTTGAATGGCATTTCTCCAGTATGTATTGTTATGTGGGTTTTCAAATGGCCACGGCGATTAAACAGTTTATTACAGACTTCACACTTAAATGGTGTTTCTCCAGCATGTATCATCATGTGCCTCTTCAAAAAACCACTATAATTAAACATTTTATTGCAAATTTCACACTTGAATGGCGTTTCTCCAGTGTGTATCATAATGTGCCTCTGTAAAGTATTAATTTCACAAAACAGTCTACCACAAACTTCACACCTTAATCTTGTTTCCTTATTGAATGGTTTTTCTCCAGTGTGTATCCTCATGTGACTCTTCAAGTTATCATTGTCACCAAACACTTTATCACAAGCTTCACATTTGTATGAATTTACACCAGTATGCATTTTGATGTGTTCTGTGTAAGTTGGTGTTTTAACGAAACATTTTTGTCAAAATTTCACATTTGAATGGTTTTTCTCCAAGACTCATTATCTCTTGCTTCTTTAAATTAACACTTGTACAAATCGTTTGTTATAAACGGTTATAACTAATATGCGAAAAGTTACACAAAATTGCGATAAAGTTACGAAAAGTTGTGCGAAAAGTTGCGATAACATAACGAAAAGTTGAGGAAAGTGCGCAAAGTTACGAAAAGTTATCCTTTTGGCATCAGTGTAAATATATTTTTCGAAACTGTTATAAACTGCTATAAAAACTCGATTTTGGCTTCAAAAACTAAAGTTATAACTGGTGCGAAAAGAGCTTCTAAAATATTTATTTTGTAAATTTCTTTCAAAAGTTACGAAAACTGGCATAAACGACTTCAATTTTTTAATTAAATCAGTCAGTAGTATCTTTAATATATAAAGAAGCCGTTTCGTTAAAGTTGCATATATGTATGTTTGAATGTATGTATGCACGTATGTTTCTTTGAATGTATGCAAGTATGTTAGTTTGTATACATGTATGTTAAATTGTATGTACGGATGTATGTATATTTCTATGTATGCATGTATGTTTGCGTGTATACATGTATGCATGTATGTATGTATGTATGTATGTATGTATGTATGTATGTATGTATGTATGTATGTATGTATGTACTATAGAAATATTTTTTTCCCAGGATTACACCTTTCTTTTTACGAGTATTTCCTTCCAGATCAATTATTACATTAAGGTTGTTTTTTTCCCTCTCCTCGTCTAAATTCCTCTCTTTTGAATACCCCCCCCTCTCGTATTAGTATATAAATCCACAGGAGTCTGCAGTATAATACCGTTAAAGTGATTTCATGTAGTCAGAAATTTCGTCGTGCTTTATTGATAAAACTGCAGACGCCTGTGATAAATCTGAGAATGTTCCCGCTCCTCAATAACCTGTATAAAACTCAGAGCATTAATGGACACATAATACATTCAAGTGTGGGTGATGTCAAATGTGAACAAATGACATCTGCACATAAAGATTTGTGTGATGGATTCATCTTTTTCACAGGAGATTATAAAATCTATCAACTCCCTAGCCGTAGGGAAGTCACCAGGAAGAGATAGACTCACGAGGGGGGGGGGGAGTTATAGAAAATTCTAACGTGAGTTGGCGCCTATCATGGAATCTTTATACAATAACATACTTTTTAAAAAAAAATGACAGATACAACGAGATATTTACATGATGCTTGTTTTTTTTTGTGAAATAGCAAACACACATTTTATCATAGAATGCAAAATCAAAAGAAGGATAAGAGACAATATTATTACCTCAATAACTGAAAATAGAACCAAAAAATACAACCGGGCGAGACCAATGGGCGCTACACGAAGTGGAAAGGCCGGTGGAAAAGCCTCCGAAAAATACATGCGTAGAACATGGACAAAAAATACATGAACATAGGAGATAACATCAAGTGAAAAGAATTCCATTGAAAGCAGTGACAAATACCAATAAACATCCATATTTCAAAATACTTCTTTTGCAAAATATTTAATTTGGGGGTTAAAAAGGTAGCAGGAAAAAAAGACTTGGTTATTGATCAGGGAAATATGTCAATATGTTATGAGGGAAAACTTTAGTATAAATAAGAACATGAGAAATCTCTCTAAATTGTATTCAAACTAACCCTTATTTGGACTCGTTTTCATTAAAATATATTTTGTATAATTTCAATTAAAATAAAGGGTTAATCTTTATTTAATAAAGCTATATTCTATCTTGATAAAGATTGCTTTATTACAACTAGTGCAATTTTCATTCTTATATGTGTAAAACAGGTTTAAAAAAGTCTGCCTCTAACTAGTACAAGTTTGCCGCATTATACATGTATAAACTCACTAAGCTTACACTCGATGACAAAAATTCTTGACATATTCTCCAACTGAGTATCCTGGCTTGGAGGTTAAATCCAAGGTCGGAAATAAAAACGTAAAAACATACGTAGTTCTATTGGGATAAAAACCGGTTCTCGCTAGTTGAAACAGTCATGAAGTCCGAGCTTGTGCTAGCCCTCCCCACCTCAAAAAAGCTAAGACGTTACCATAAAAGGTTAAGAGGTGTCGTGATCTAGTATAAATAAGCCCCCAAAAGATGCTAGCAAACAGTTTGGCTTCCTGCTTCAACTACATGAGAACTCTTGTACTTATTTCAGGTAAGATTTTTTATGTTTTAAAATTTCTTAGAAAATAAGTACCTTGGAAAGTTAAAGTTTTATGATTGTAACCTTCCTAGTTGCAATGTTCTTGTGAGTTCTTTTTTATTCTAAATATTATAATTTAATGGATTGTTCAATTGTTTTAAGAATTGATATTTATTGTATTTATGCTAATGTTTAAAAGATTAAAATGGTTACCGACTTCATGTTTAAATTTAATTTGGAAATTTAAATAATCTTTCAGGAATAAAGAATAATGTTTTGTAATCTATTCTAAATTAGTACTTTATCCCAAATTAAGTAAAATATATTTCTTTAAAATGATTGTTGCATTATTCGCAACTATTTTATAATCTTTAATTTGATTCAGATCTATTATTTGTAACACTTTCTAAAATGCGAAAGCTACAACATATGAAGTTGGTAAACTTAAAAAAAAACCATTATAGTGCATTCGGTGTATTTTTCAATTTAATGGTTTTGTGAAGTGTATCTTTGGAATGTAGCATTATATTTGTTCTGCATCAATTATATAAATAAACAGTTCGGCTTCCCACATTAACTACATGAGAACTCTTGTACTTATTTCAGATCCTTCGCTAGCCAAGTTTTCCCAAAGGAATGTAGTTGTGTCTACATTATCTGTGTTACACCCTTTTCTCCATCTCTCTATCTCTCTAATGATGGACCGAGCCCGCTCATAAGAGATGCGTAATTCCTTCTCGTAGCAGGAAATGAGAAGAAGATTATGATAAAAACCATATCATAATAAATAAAATAAAAGAGGCATGCGGCTTTTTTCAAAACCAGCCTTTGGATCACTCTCCTATATTTAAAAGTTATTTAAGAAACGACACATAAAGTAAAACCAGCATATAAAACAGCTGGTTTTACTTTTATATCAATTGCGGGAGAAATGATAAAAGGAAGCTGATTCGTACAAACTGTGAAACATATGAATGGCTTACAACACCAAGTCATAACTCTTTACAACGCACAACAGATCACAGACATTAGGAGGTTTTGTTGCATTGATGGCGGTAGTGTTCTTGGAATGGACAAGACATACAAACTAGGTGATTTTCATGTGACTCAGGCAGTTTTCAAAGACCCGTCTGTTAAAAGACGATCAACAGATGACCATCCCTTTGTGTTCGGCCCAACTTTCATCCATATCAACTCCATCACAAAGGCATATTCTGCATTCCTCCATGACATCGCCGACAACTTGACAGACAAGCAGCTCGGGTTACAGACAATCGGCAGAGATGAGGAATTGGCATTCAGTTCCGCTATAAAACACCATTTGCCTGGTAGCACACATGTTCTTTGTACTCACCATCTAAAGCAGAGTGCAAACAGACAAACGGAATATATAGTTGGGTTTCCGTTAAAAGATCGCCAGGAAGTGCTTGATTTAGTGTTTGGCTCAAATGGTCTTGTACAAAAAAAAGACGTTGACACCCACCAAGAAAGACTAAACCAATTACGTTCCATCATAGATGACAAATACTCGCATGCCTGCGAAAGAAAGTCCCGCTTTTACTTTGATTGTATCCAATGCTTAAAGAACACGTCATAGACCCGGTCAACAACGGCAAAATTACAAGCAAATGGACAAACAACAACTCCAAGAATGCCAATCACACCCAAAATTCCGCCTCAAAATGGAAGTAAGCTGAATTACCAAAGTTTATCAAAATGTTTCAGCAAATATTGACCAGTGAGCAGGAAGGGAGATGTCGTTCCCTAAGAAACATGGGTAATTATCGCCTCAGTGAAACATATTTGCACCACCTTGTCGACATTGATCACTGGGCCAGAATGACGGAAGAACAACGGGATAAAGTTTTCTCAATGACTGCGGTAAAGACCATCCAAATATCGTGTATTCAATAGATGGCAGAAGAACTGCAACTGCTGGTCGGAAGCTGAACCAAACTCTAAGTAAGCGGACAGAAAGGTCTAGAACACCATCAAAAAAGCCAAGTGCGAAACGCAAACTGTAAAGTGCAGTCTATATGAAGTTGTTATGTAGCCACAACTGGTTTTGACTGTCGTCACATGATACTCAGATGAAGTTTAGTCAATATTCGGACAAAATATCAACAAAATATGGTGCATGGACGCTTGCGAAAAACCAGTAAAATTAAAAACATCACTACCATTAATAACAACATTCGAAGAAAACAATTTTAAACCGAAACAAGAATAAAAATAAAGAGAGAATCTTTTTTCGTAAATACTCATGTTTAAGTTTAAAATATGTATGCTGTTTTGAAAGAAATCTATAAAATAAGTATGTTAGAAGCACTTTTCGAACGAGTTTTAACTTTATTTTTCGAAGCCAAAATCAAGATTTTATAACGGTTTCGAAATATATATTTACACTGACGCAAATGAAGATAACGAAAACGTTTGACATTACTTACATGTTTTTAAAAATGTAGAGAATATAACTTTGTTGCAACTTTGAGAGACGGACATTTGGATTTCGGTTACGATATTTATGAGCATCCCGAAGATTTGTACATGTGCAATTGCTTATTCATGTGTATCCATGAGCATCCCAAACATTTGTACATGTGTAATTGCTTATTCATGTGTATCCATGAGCATCCCAAACATTTGTACATGTGTAATTGCTTACTCATATGTATCCATGAGCATCCCAAACATTTGTACATGTGTGATTGCTTATTCATGTGTATCCACGAGCATCACAATCATTTGTACATGTGTAATTGCTTATCCATCTGTATTCATGAGCATCCCTAACATTTGTACATGAGTAATTGCTAAGTAATGTGTATCCATGAGCATCCCAAACATTTGTACATGTGTAATTGCTTACTCATATGTATCCATGAGCATCCCAAACATTTGTACATGTGTAATTGCTTATTCATGTGTATCCATGAGCATTCCAAACATTTGTACATGTGTAATTGCTTACTCATGTGTATCCATGAGCATCACAAACATTTGTACATGTGTAATTGCTTATCCATCTGTATTCATGAGCATCCCTAACATTTGTACATGAGTAATTGCTAAGTAATGTGTATCCATGAGCATCCCAAACATTTGTACATGTGTAATTGCTTACTCATATGTATCCATGAGCATCCCAAACATTTGTACATGTGTAATTGCTTATTCATGTGTATCCATGAGCATTCCAAACATTTGTACATGTGTAATTGCTTACTCATGTGTATCCATGAGCATCACAAACATTTGTACATGTGTAATTGCTTATCCATCTGTATTCATGAGCATCCCTAACATTTGTACATGATTAATTGCTAAGTAATGTGTATCCATGAGCATCCCAAACATTTTGTACATGTGTAATTGCTTACTCATATGTATCCATGAGCATCCCAAACATTTGTACATGTGTAATTGCTTATTCATGTGTCTCCATAAGTATACCAAACATTTGTACATGTGTAATTGCTTATTCATGTGTATCCATGAACATCCCTAACATTTGTACTGTAATTGCTTAATAGTGTGCAATGGGTGTTCATAGCTGACCCTCACATTCTTCAAAGCAATTTTTCATTTTTAATTTTCAGTATTGCTTAATCTGAATTTATTTAATTTTCCTTTCAAGATCTTTCTTATTTGTGTTTAATTTTCAGGGTTTTTTAAAATTAATTTTAAACAATTCTTTTATCTTCTTTGGATCATTTCTTTTCTTTCCTTCCAGTCCATCACTCATGGTGATATTGTCAATTACTTTTGCTTTGTTTAAAAACTTTGCTTTCAAATTCACGTTTTTATTTAAAATTTTGCAGCTATTTTAATTTTGAGGATCAAACACACACACACACACACACACACACACACACACACACACACATATATATATATGTTAAATCATTTGCTTTGTGTTTAATTTTACCTAAATTTTTTTAAATTTATATGATTCGTTTTACATTTTTATCCTATGACATTTATTTTACTTATCAAGATTATTCATTTAGATTTATAGTTTAGATTTGGGCATAAATTTTCTCCTTTTTTGATTTTTATAAACAAAATTTACACTTGTTTTACACATTTTTTAATGTTGAACAATTAAAATTACAGGTTTAGATTTTTTGAAAATGTTTCCTATATTTTGTTTTTTTTCATCTTACTTGCATGTGTCTTTAAATTTAACATTGTGTTCAGTCTTGACCATTGTGTCCAGTTCAATACCACTTTTAAATTTCTAAATATCATATGCTACTAAATTTAGATCAGGCCAGATTTTTTTATACAAAATAATTCAGAATTTTGCTTTGGTTTTCACAAAGTCCCATGCCAATTTTTGGTTTTCAACCTTTCCTTTAGCAGTAAATATGGTCATTCAATATTCAAGGATTTATTTTCTACCACTATATTACTTTCAATTAACATATTATGTCATTTCTTTTTAGTCTTTCTTGAATTTATTGCCCATTTCCAAAATATTAATATTACTTTTAGTACAGTCCAAATGTATAATACAGTTTAGGTTTCATTTAGTACAGTCCAAATGTATAATACAGTTTAGGTTTCATTTAGTACAGTCCAAATGTATAATACATTTTAGGTTTCATTTAGTACAGTCCAAATGTAAATTTCATTTTAGGTTTCATTTAGTACAGTCCAAATGTATAATACATTTTAGGTTTCATTTAGTACAGTCCAAATGTATAATACATTTTTAGTTTCATTTAGTACAGTCCAAATGTATAATACATTTTTCGTTTCATTTAGTAGTCCAAATGTATAATATATTTTAGATTTTGTTTAGTCCAAGGTAAATTCCATGTCAGTTTTGCAATTTTAGTAAGATCTTTATGTCTGTACCATTTTTTTTTTCACAAATGGTTCATAACTTTATCTGCTCTATACTAAACTTCATTTTAGTTTAGAATTTTTGTACTGTGTCATTTTCTTAGACTATTCTGGACTTTCAGCCACGGCTGATTTCCACTTCACTTACTGAAGTTGGTTATATGCGTTCCAAGATATTGAAAGCATTCCTCTATGACCTGCATTACCTGAATACTGTAGCAATTTTGAATTCACAAAATGAACTTAATCTTGTATGTAAAGTTTATTATTGTGACCTAATGGTCTTATATTGTCAGTCTATGATGTTAAATTTCCATTGTCCTCAAAACTATCCCCATGTTTGATATCTATGGACATTTCAAGCATTAAATCCTTCCTTCCTACCCATAAAATTCCATGATCTTTATAACTATTTTCATATGATCTGAGCATTACAAAACCCAGGACAATCACCATCTCTGCACCCTCATTTGCATATGAAAAGGTTTCCATTCACTTGCATTGAAGACAATATTTATGAGCACCTATCAAGCTATCTAGTCATAGAATAAAGCAAGGATGCTTAAAAAGCATGAAAAATATAGGGTTTATTTAAAACTTTTTATTTAAAATATGATTAAAAGAGAAATTGCATTAATGTGGACACAAAAAGTGTGGAAACTAAGCAAACAATAAAAAAAAGATTTTTTAAAAAGTATTTAACCAGAGTATAGACTATATGTGCACTTGAGAATTCAATAGCCAAGGTTTCGATGTTTTAACCCTATATATACCTTGTCAGATTGATCAGTTATTGGAGTGCTTTGTCATAGTGACATCTATTGGATTTCATGTGTTGTGTCCCATAATAGGTAATATCAGCTATCCAACAGTGTATAACAACAATGCATCGTTACTTTGTGCATCAGCTAAAAAGTAGTGGATGAAATTGACTTCAACAGGATACTAAAGTTTAACATCAAAAGTATGATGTTATATATTGGCTCATTTAAAGTAAAATAAAGAAAAGAGTGACGACAACATGCTCTGTTAATTAATTCATTTCTCTAGAAAACACAGTGAAAATATGAAATAGGTCTTACGATTTGTGAAGATAATAAAAAAAATTGTCCTAAGTTGTCAAAAATATGTAAGTCCTGTAAATAAACAGTTCTAACTAAAGTAGTCTGAATCACAGTTCCGTTCCATGATGGCGGATGATGGCGTCAATTTTCACTGTGAATCACAATTTGTATTGTTCTCTTCTGTTCAAATTTAGTTGTTTTTGCTGTTGTTGTTGTGGAGCTTGACGCCATTTTTCAGCATGATAGGCTATACATTACGGCCAGTATTAATGGTGGAGGAAGAAACCGGGAAATCTGCGGAAAGAATCACTAACTCACAAGAAGCTACTAGCAAGCCTACTCACTTATCCACATTGGCCGAATCTTAGACTCAAACATACACAATTTAGAATTAATTTCACCAGAAGTCTTTGTCTAAAGCCAGTTGTGTAGTTCTTTAGGGAAAAAAATTATTATTTTAAAGGTAGAAAAAATATAGCTATCATCAATAACAAACATGCCGTTCTACAGATGTACAAACAAACAACTCTTTCCAGCACAAATGAATACCTTCTTCTCAAGGTATTAGACACGCTAAAAGATATTGAAATGTGACTCCTCTAAGTGTTAAAATATGACTCTAGTCTATTTCTCAGGTACCCGAGTATTTAGGGCGAACTAAAATGTCATTTCGTGTACACATATGAAGAACACATGGTGATTTCGAAATCTCACCACATCATAGTACAGCATGTCAACAAGTATTATTAGAAATGACCATGGTCACACCCAATCATTTACATAGCTTTTGACGACTGTTTACTTGAATTGACAAACTGATATGCAAAATTAATGCTCATGTGAGTCACATTTGCGTTCTTTAATAAATACGATGTTTCGCTCCAAATGTCAGACCCTACTAACATAATCATAATCACAATAAAAATTATAATAATAAACTAAAAATGAAATAGAAAGAATTTAAATTTCAACACACATGCAATTAAACTACATGTTCATAACAATGACTATATACTAGCCATAAGCCATTGCATGTGACTTTATGGGAGGGGATGTTGTTGTACAAACACAGACCGGCAATGGAAAAGTGCTGATTTAGCAGTCCATTCCAGTTTTGTGCTCCCCTTGTATTGATCATATAGGTTTTGAGCAGTGTTCAAATTTGAACAACTTAATTTTTATTGGATGCTGTGGTATGCCACAACATCCAATGAAATTAACAGACCTGAAAAACTGGGTTATCTGACTGGCGATGATGAGGAGAACTGATGCTGCACAGAGAAAATTCAAACAAAATACCCATTTAAGTATAAAGGACATTTAAAATATTTAAATATATGAGCTGTTTGAAGAGGTACATTTGGATGCAGATAAAAATTTAAAATGAAAAGTTTGTAATAAAATGTTCAGAAAAAAATCATTGAGGTTTTAAAGGGATAGTTCATACCAAATCCAGCTATTCAGAGATTGTTTTGTATCTAGTCCACCTGCGCAGAATGTTTCATCCCTTAAAGGTCCCTTTTCTTTGTGTCATTGTATGCATTCATATATTCCTTCACAGCTTATTGGTGGCCTCCAGTGGTTGAAAGCAATCAGCATTGCCATCTCACTTCTGTGTTTTCATGTCTCAGGCTTAGCTAATTTGGGTGCATGAGAAAGCTTGCCAGTAGCTGGTAGTTGGTCAGTGGTTCTTTCTGGGACTTCCCCGGGTTCTTCCTCCACCATTTATATTGGCCATAATGTATTGCCTAAATAACAACAACAACAGCAACATCATTTCATATGTTTTACAACTTTTTAATTCTTGGACTTACTAGAGAGTACCTACTTCAGGCAGCCATTGTTAATGCTGGTCCATTTTCAATCACAGCTGATGAGATACTCCAGGAAGTCTTTTCATGAAAAATCTATGTCAAGGGGTCACTCTGTAATCCATGTCAACAGGACACTCTGTGTCAGGCAGTATAGCAATAACAAGATGTTCAACATGGTGGCCACACTGAATATCAGACCGTTGTCATTGAGGACTCACTAAATATTATAATAAAACTTGGTGAAAACCCCATTTATAGACAGGACATTCCAAGATGAGAAGTAATAACAACATTATCAAGACAAATGATGTGCCATATTTGATGTCAGATCAGCAAAAAACAATAATTTAGGACCTACTATGCCTTATAAAAATCTTGTAGCAAAAACCCCATACCGATAAGATTTTTATTTGTCTGCTATGGTTGCCATACTAGCTAAATTCCAAGCTGCACCATTTTCAATTAGGAGTAATCAGACCTTTGGCTGAATGTGAATTTTAGGTGTCAATGAGATGATAAAACTGTGTGAATGGACAGATGGGAACCTGACAGACCAATCCATGATGTCTAATCTATGACAAGCAAAGATAATGAAGAAATTAATTTTATTACAAAGAACTACCAATAATTGGCAATTGCATGAAATGATTTGGATTTTTGACTTTTTTGATTTATATACTTAATAGATGAAAAAGGACTGGAATTAGATCCAGCAAAGACAATGAACAAATTTCATGAATAAATGTTTATTTAAAATGTAACAGAAAGCCAAATGAATTTGATATCACTCTTAAAGTTTAACAATGTATTTAACAGAATGATATTTACTGAGTTCAACAGCTGATATAACAAAATGATATTGTCCCTAAATGGAACTAATCAGAACAAATAACTTCAACATGTAATCAAACAAATATCAAAGTATGGAACTTATGTACAAATATATAGAAATATATAGATCTATCAAAATAGATGGTCAATGTATATAATTTATAAATAATTTAGAAAACAGTATGAGCATTGTATGGTTCATCCACATGGATGATGTACACATAAATCGAGACTGAATTATATTGTTACTCATAGTGATAGTGAATAATACCAATTCAAAAGTGGAATATATATGTATCTCATGGTGTCAAGTCAATGATCACAGCTTACTGCCAGTTCCACAACTCTCGAATGGTCAAGGAGCAACCATGCATGGTCAGACCCTCTCAGTTAGCCAAAGAATCCCTCATGAGCTTCTTTGTTCCCTGCAAATTTGTTGGTCTGGAAATTTTGGTCCCTCAATGCAGGTAAATCACTACTACACCCCAGGCCAATATCACCATCCAAGTTGCACAAAATCCCCCAGTTTAATGGCTCCCACCTCCCCACAATACACAAGTAAAAATCAAATGCCTGAATCATGTATTACAAGACCCAGTTAAGTATGTGCAAAATTTAAAGCATTATACATGCATGCAAATAAAGGATGTTTATTACACATTAAATTCCTACAACTATGGTAATAGTTGAGTAATATACTAACACTGTTCATAAGAAAATCTGTATTCCGCTGGATATTTTTTTAAAAGTCTAATTCTATCAGTCAGTAAAATTTGAACTTCTATTTAAGTTCCAAATAAATTATGAAAGCTGCCAGACTAATAAAGATATTTCCTTGACATTGCAATATTTTATTGCAAATTTCACCTTTTAATCATTATTTTCCAGAGTGTTCCCTTAACGTCTCAATGCATTGCTAGGACTAAAAAAGTTCATTACAAATATCACACTTTAAATGTTACTACCTTGTATGCTGTCTCCTGTGATTGTTTAATTTATTACGAAGGCGAAACATTTTATCACAAACTTCACATTTAAAAGGCATTTCCCCCGTATGCACCATTATGTGTCTTTTCAGATTGCCACTACGATTAAACGTTTTATCACAGACGTT
Source organism: Potamilus streckersoni (assembly GCA_016746295.1). NCBI lineage: Eukaryota > Metazoa > Mollusca > Bivalvia > Unionida > Unionidae > Potamilus > Potamilus streckersoni. The sequence goes on along the minus strand of JAEAOA010002117.1, from coordinate 1,021,449 downwards.
ACACTTGAAAGGCACTTCTCCCGTATGTATCATTATGTGTCTTTTCAAACTACCACTACGATTAAACATTTTAGTGCAAATTTCGCACTTGAACAGCATTTCTCCAGTATGGATCATCATGTGTCTATTCAAGCTTTTACGCTCATTAAACAGTCTATCACAAATTTCACATTTGAATGTTTTATCTCGACAGTGTATCGCCATGTGTTTCTTTAAATGACCATTGTCATTAAACCATGTATAACAAATTCCACATTTAAATGGTTTTTCCCCTGTGTGTATCCTTATATGTCTCTTTAAATGATCATTGTCACCAAACACTTTCCCACAATCTTCACATTTGTATGAATTTATTCCAGTATGTATCCTCACATGCCTCTGTAAATTACCCTTGTTACTGAAGATTTTATCACAAATTTCACATTTGAATGGTTTTTCTCCAGACTGCATCATGATGTGCTTATGACAATTTCCACAGCTACCACATTTTATTGCTAATATAATATTTTAATGTGGGTTCTTCTCCTTTCTGTAATGAATAGTCAAACGGCTCTTTAAATGGCCGTTGCTACGGGTTACTTGAAACACAAAACACACTCAACTTAAATACACTTAAATATACATTTTTATCAAACAACTAAAAAAAAGAATATACTATGATTTGTGCTTGTTAGATTAATACTAAAATGCATAAAATGATTTGATTTAAATGAAATTAATACAAATTGTTTAGGTGGCGCTCTGTAGTTTCGTTTTAGCATAGGGTTAGAATATTAAAGAAAACGAATTCCCCTGGGTTTCCTCACCAGTTATACTGGCTATTTAAGAAAGACTTATCTTAGGTATTGTTCAAAGAACCTTTAATTCCCTTTATTTTGGTGTATGATTGATGGGTGTAATAAGGGTTTTCATAGTAAACAGCTTGGCCTTACTACAGATGTGCATCTTTCAAAATAAGTGCTAGCTCCAACTGCTCATTTTCACTTCTCGAATCTCAGAAGTAAATTGTACAAAATCCAAACAATTAAAAAAATTTTTTAAATATACATTTTATGTATTTGGTAAGTCATTCTTTGCACTTTTAGAAACTGGTATTGTCTAGTTTGGCAAAATTAATTTTCCCTATTTTAAAGCCGCTAAGCACAGTGCACTTTAGACAAATTCAGGTTCAGTTTTGGAGCACAAGGGAGAAGTCATTTTAGTTAGCAGTGTCCTAAGATCATTTAAAATTTCCAAAAATATAATATCCAAAGAAATTTAAGCCACATTACATGGATGTAGCATAGAGGTTTGACAACACTCTCTCCGCTGTGCATGTTAAAAATGCAAACAACTTTACCTTACATACATCACTCTCTCAAAAGTACATAATAACTGGTGAATGCCACCTTACGTTTTACCTATTTATTGCGCAATGCCTGTGATGACGTTTTTGGTTTTACTTGATTGGACATAAACCATAGACAATTTCTGTTGGCCAACTCCGCGCGTTGCGTAATTCTGCGCAACGATACCTTCTTGTAAACATTTATTCACGTGTTGTTTTTGGTCGAATATCCAATTTGTACCAAGAAGGAACGATTGTCCTTTAAAATCTATGTCACCAAAAGATACAAAGTTTCAAACTACTGCATATTTATCAGGTTTAACAGAACTTAACTGATCTGAATTTTCTGGAAAAATGTTAAATCCAGTGAATAAGGTTACCATTACAATAAGACGTAATTAAATAAAATTAAAATTAAAATAAAAAAATTTAAAACTAACACACATGTGATTAAATTACGCAAACGTAATAATAGGCTATTTACTTGTTTCAATTCCCAATTTTCCATATATGTCTAATAAAGTACGACTGACTGACGTTATTTGTCTTGGGTTATATATAAAATCTCATTAGTATAAGCTAAATTTTGCTTTGCTTGAATTATTATTATTCAGATAAAACTTAAAAATAAACATTCATCTTAAAGATTATAAGCATTTCAACCCATTCTGTTAACCGACTTGTTACTGACAATTCTATCGTACACTTTATATTTTAATGTGTTTTTTGTTAAAATGTGTTCTAATTTGCTCCCTCAAATAAACTTTCAATTTATCACATATTTCACACTTAAATGTTGATTCTTCAAACTTCCATTTTCACGGAACATTCTTAACTTCTTTTCCCCTCCAGAATGTAGTTGCACAAAAGTAACATTTTATCACTTGCTTCAAACTGACCAATAAGTAGGTCTCTGCATTTTTTCCTGACGTTACTGGCAACGGAGACCTATATATTGGTCTAGCTCTCAAACTTCTCCATATATATGATTCATTACTCTATCATTCTCACGAACTGCTTACCTGCTTTCCATTTGAAAAGGGAGTTAGGAAAGAGGTGCTGCTATATTTTGCCAACTGTCCCTTCATATGACTAGTCACTAAACACCAAAAACACATAGTTTGTACATTTGAATAAGCAGCGAGATGGAGGGGGGGGGGGTAAACCCACAACTTTTAGGAGCATCCCATTTCTGAAATCAACCCACTGTACAAAAATTGCACCAATGCCAAAAGGAATAAACCGATGCCTCTAATCTTGCTAGCGCATATTTTTTTAAAAAAATTTTCCACTTGACATTGAATGCCAAATTCACCGATCCCATGTATTTTACACCAGGACATCCATCATTGTATGTCTTCGTCTCTCCTCCCCGCCTCTGCTGTGTGTGCGTGGGTGGGGATAAAAAGTTAGCGGTCAAGTGATGTAATTAAATCATTTTTACATAAATAATAATGAGTTATTCTGAACTAAACGTAGACTCTCGTACAGCTAAACTAGCTCGAAAGCGGCTAGAGACAATTAAGAAATATATCCCCTTCAGTTATTCTGTCAAGCCACAACTACAAGTTCGTCAGGAGTCTTATGTGGAATTGACGGAAGGTACGCAAAAGTTTTTTAAACTAATTATCAATCAAAACAGCAACTGAGGCAGCACCAAAAGCTCGAGACATTACCTGTTGATATTGTAGGAAATCTTAGAGTAACTATACCACCAGCATCCACAACTTAACCTGAATATCAGCCGCAACCTGAAAAGCTGCCATTGCCGGCCTAAAGTTAAAATTATAATTATTTATAAATATACGCAGGAAGATACTTTTCAGGAACCCAGAAAAGTTACTGAATATTGCCGCGAATGGAGATCGTAATAAAGATGAGTATGTAAAACCATCGTATGTTAAAATCTGCATATTTGATCTAGGGTGGGTGGGTGTATCGCTTCGATACTGATACTCCGCAGATCAAGATATTAAAAATGTTAACACATTTATCTATTTATGTATCAGTACATTGAACAAGTCAACCACACAAAAAAACAACAAAGAAACAATGCAGCGACTTAGAAAAGAGCAAAAATGGAATCAGCCGTAAAAGCTTGGAAGAAAAAAGTATATGAAACAACCAGAAGTGGTCTGTCCAACTCTAACGCTGATCTTGTCACTCGAGGATATTGCCTTATTGCCCCATGACTAAAAATTGACCACGTATATACTAATCGAATGGAGACTGTAATCGATGGAAGACAAGCCGACAATAATTTCTCAGAAATCATCAATAAGACAGCTGCTATTTGTCAGCAATTACTAACTAAATTTGCAAGCGAATGCAATTAGATCTGTGACCAGAAAATAATAATGATAATGCAAAATGATCAAAGTGGACCTGCAATGATCAGTTTCATAAATTTGCGATTACCAACATGTAAAATTATCTACAGACATGGACTCGGCGCTATTGTTCAATGTCTATATAGGACGTTAGCCCCAAAGGCGATCCGGATTGCAAGCCAACTTGGAATGAAAGCCACTGACGTTGTTCGTTAGAAGGCTATTCGCACCTTTGGTGACGATGCTAGTAAAGCATTCTCAGAAATCAAGGATAGACTAGCACGATTAATAAGAATAAAACTGCACAATATAATTTCCCGCAGTTATGTCAGCAATCGTCAGTAAAATAATAAATAAAACCAAAGATCAACGACCAGAAGATTTAGCTGGTATACCTCTAACCCCGGTAGGATCCGAAAAAAAAAACAAAAACATAAATGCAAGTCTATTAGCAGGAAGTGGTCTTCATTTTAGACGATAGCAAATATAATAAAACGTTCAAGCATGTATCTGATCCAGCATTAGACATGGACTCAACCAGTTCTTAAGGATAAATCAGTATTATACTTCTGTTGTAAATGTACCTTAATCAGGTGGAAGAATCGAATTACAATTTAGGATGCAAACAGATATTTCATGCCCGACATCGAAAGAGAAATTCTGAAAAGAGATGATAGATGTTAGAGCTGGTTGTGTTAATAATGGCCTTGTTTAACCATGACACATACATGATTGACGGAGAAATATTGAATCGTGTCAACAACACTGGCGCTGACATGTGGCCGGTGGTTCATGGTGCTAGTCCCAAAAATCCACTTAGGATTCACCGCAAGTCTATCAACGTTTAACGGCGATAGCAGAAGATTTTCATACGCAATTCCACTGTTACATATATTTGGGTTCTGCAGAAATGTCAGAAAGGTTGTCTTTGGTGCGAAGCAAACATTTTTGGAACACCATCACTAGCTGAAGAACAATGGCTGCCCTATTTTATGGATTAAAATGGTAAATCGACATTATCATGGCTGACAATGTCTACAGAAATTATTCAAAGTACAACTAATGGTTTATTCACATGGCATGTAGCAAGGTGTTTCTGCTCCACGACATATATTTATTGCTTTCCAGGATGCTGCTAGAATAAATTCACAAACACACAGTACAATGTTATTTAACGAACTTGGTGTTACTGACGTTTCACTGAAGGTAAATGGACATCAAGAACCATCCGAAGAGATGTTATTGAATCTTGATAACAATCGTGTGGCACATGCTTATCATCGTTTGATGACATTCATGGGGCGTGATCAAAATATTGATTCTGGTTTACAGATAGCACAGTTGGATTTATAGCGTTGTATCCGATTTATTACTTTTTGCTGGAAAACCTGGATTTACGAAGACTGTCGTCAACATACACTTCCGAGCTCGTGTAACACGAGGAGCTATTGCTAATTACAGACCGATCCATGTTATACTCTCAAACAAAATAATGTTGCTAGAAGGCTTTGGTGGACGAATGATAGCTATGGATGCCATGTAATCCGATCAGTAAATAAACCGCAGGTGATATTATAATTTAAATGTTACTTTGACCCTAGGTCAAATTACAAAGCTACAATCATCATCCAAAAATAATTCTGGTCTGAGACTACCCAAAACATTTCGTTTAAACCTCCTTCCCCATGTCCAGTTTTGATTTACTTGATGATACTAAGAAATTAAACATAAAAAATCTTCAGAGGTGTTTTATGCGAGATCAATTCAAACAACCAAGTAGTACGGAAACGGGTATCATTAAATTTGATGGAAGCTATGGACCTGCCAATAGTGGTAGGGATACTCACAAGTTGTGTAAGCGGTTGATCCACGTGGAGTTGTTTATTTTGATTCGTATGGATTTCCCCAAAAAGATTTTTAAAAATATATCATCAGCAGAATGTATAGCATTCCATCAATCTGGTGTTCAACATTATAAAAAACACATTAACAGATCCACCTATGTGTGGTCCAGAAGTACTACCTGTACTTAATGCTGTGTGAAGGCCATCAGCGCTGCCGCAAAACTTTAATACACGAATACACCGCCCGTCGTTTTAAACAAGTTGATAGTTTAGACTGTTAGATATTTACAGACGATCTGCTAACTGTAAGCCCCAGGGTGACATTTCTTTATCCACATATGCAACACGAGATGAACTTACTGATCTTTTGCGTCTCGTCAATGTTGACCAAATTGAGGTTCTTGTTTTCTAGGATCAGCAAGGACGATTAAAGACGAGCAATATCACTATGGCAGATATTATTAGTTCCGGAGACGAACGAAGAAAACTTAGTAGTGTTACTAAAGATGGTAATATTAAAAACTCGCAGGAATCAAGTCGAACACTCATGGGAGAGATTACTCGACGTATTAGATGAATTGAGGATATAATATATGACGATCTCAACATGAGCAGGAACATAATTATCAGTGTGAGAGAAACAAAATCAGACGATGACGTAGTAACAAAATATACGTGGACAAAACAACTACACGATCAGAACTGAGATCAGGAAATACGTTGCTAAAGCCGGTGATGCAATGAGGCAATCTCAATATGGCTAGTAATACAATTACTGGTCTTAAAGAACTAGAAAAGGACGATAAAACTGCAACGAAGAAATACGTGGACAAGAGCACCACCGTAACGATGACCTCGTTAATTATATTCATTTATAGACTGATCGCTTTCAGATTTGAACATGCTGTTCATGTAAACACGTTTTGGATTTTTGCAAAAATATCAATAGACTCGCTGATAATTCTTTAAAAAAACAAGAGTCGTCAGTTTTAAGCACCCTGACTTCAAAAAGATTACTGATGGTGTAGTTCGTCATCCAACCACAATCAACGCTATAAGTATAGTAGCGTCCGGATTAGGGTTAATGACACCACTCAGTAACTCTATCAAACATAACAGCTGAGGTTACGAATCTATGTTAGTGAAAACAAAGAAGAAACATTCGTAATGGAACCGAGGAAAAGGGCTTTGTCGTGTGGTTGGTGACATGAATTCGTCGCCAAGATACCACCTACTTAGAATGTTAGCTCTCTACATAATGAACCAATCACCGGTAACCCCACACATTTTCCAAGTTACTGACTTTCGACGTGTTAGATATGAACATGCATGTTTGTGGCAGAACCAACTAAAAATGTTGTCGATCTATATACAGTCAAGCAGGACAAATATCATCAATGTATCGTCATTACTGACATAATCGTATACGCTGCATCTACCATAGTTGCAAGAACAATGACCATAATAGGGACATATTCATCCACATACATAATAGCATATGTGATAGGATTTGGTGTTGCCGTAAAGAAGCTGTGCAAGTGTGCGGTTGATAAATTGCATGAATACATAGTGTTGATGTCATCTGCAACACAAGCACACGCCAGATCATCATCGCTGATATCATCGGTGCTCAACGGAGGAGTCATATCAGATCAGGAATTCATAGAGATGGTCAAGATGAATGAACAAATCTAACTCTATCACCGGCGGTGATATGATCGGTGGTAGGACCACAATCCCCTGTACCTGAAGAAAGTACAAGGATTTAGATCATGATTTGGGGGTGGGGTAATAATAATGTCGCCAACTGAACTTTCACTGCCATTACTAGAACAAATCGTCACATAAACAACTATCACTAACGTCAACAAAGCCTGAATTGACATTAGCGTTACTGAAGAGATTCCGGCTAAAGATATAGTGCTAGCAGAATAAAGAGAATATTACAGCTCACCAAATATCAGAGCAAAGTTTTTCCTTGAGTTGTCCGCTAATAATTCATTGTTATTTGCATATAAAAAAAAGCCTGATGGAATACCAGACTGAAATTTTGTGAGTATACCTACAGGTAGTTATCAAATAGTACAGATTAACGATGAATTTCAACCCAGAATTAAATCTATCACAGGAAAATAATACAAGATAGCAATAAATGTAGACAAGCCATCATTATTAGCTGCTATAGAAATATCAACACCAGATTATGTCGTATATATGTATATATAATTGATCAGAACAGTGTTAAGTGGACAAAAGTGCTACCACCATCACTGCCATCAATACCACCACAACCTCAGGGACCTGATTATGTCCCAGAAGAAACGAAATCTTAATGAACCACTTAAACATTTTGGATTTTAGGAAACGTAGGACGGAAGAGCTCCAGGTGATCGAAACTTCGAGCTATTACGAGCTAGCCATATCCCTCCCGAAAAAGGGGGGCGTTGGGTGAATTCACTATTTGCGGAGTTAATATCACTCCGGACTGCAAAGCTCTCCGGTATACAATGACATGGAAAGATATCTTCCCCGATATGTTATTTACGAAGATGTTTTCAAATTATTATTTGATGAAATTACTTGCGAACACAAAAGAATCACCCATAAACTGCAAAAAGTGTTCTCCACTTGCATGAACGAATACTCCAAGTTATCTGTAGAAAGAAATCATTATGCAAATAGAGAGCCCGAACCACGTTGCATCTGACCTCGAGTTTGCTCATTGGCATATTATACAGGCGGCGGTTGAAGCCATCGGTTGATTTATCACGTATGATAAATACGCACATAAACAATTATTCCTCAACAAATATTCGACCACCGAAGAGGAGCTTCCAACGTTCAAGAAATCAAGAAATCGGGATTCAGCATTGAAGAGCTGGAGAAGATCGTCAGATGCATCATCGATGAATAACACCCCCTCAAAAATTGTCGATGCATAGAAAGAGATATCGTCTAATTCAAGTAATGTCAAACAAAACAACGATCCAAGTAATGACAGAACGCACGTATCTCCAGGTGTTGTCAATATCAAATCGACGATATTTAAACCTAATGTGAGATGCTATTGATGGCAGCTATCATTCAGATCTTGAAAAATCAAAATAGGCATTCGCTGTGCAAGGCCAGTAGGGATATATTCCTCATTGGTTTACCCATGAAGTCCCCTTGGACATTTCATTGTGTCAGTACCTGTTAATCCAGTTCATTTGCTGTCATAATCCGCTGTTGTAAATTATATATTTCAGATGTACAAATCAAAACAGATGCCTGCTTGACTTGAGAGAAAAATCTCTTACGATAAGATGGTATATGCAAACGTAAGTTCCTGGTGTAAAACATCAGCAGGTCGCTCACATTAAGTCCTACCACCAGTGGTTGTAGGGCCACTATAGTGGCAGGGACTGAAGCCAGAAGAAAAGAAAAATGCAATTAAAAATAAAGAGCAAAACAAAGTGTCTAACTTTCACTTCTTTCTTTGTCCCTGAACTCTGTTCATGGGGACAAGGAAGATTTTTTTTGTTCGTTCGCCGTAACGGACTATGACTAATAGTCAGACCGTTTCATGCCATCCTCCCCCAGTATTGGCACTCAGTTCTAGCAAGGATAGTTTCACTGTCCAACACAGAATTCCTTAGCTGTCTTACATGTCCACCCATAGTCTTTTCTCTTTCATATTCTTGAGACAACTCTGATCTAATTTTCTCTATCGCCTCTGCTAGAGTAACGAATTGACGGATGATATTGTCTGTATGTGCATCATCACACACACACACAAATACACACACACACAGTATGTTGGGAGAAAACACAGTGGCACAGGTAGATCTGAAAACATTTCTTTATGTAACGCAGTTAATCAGGCTTTATCCGGATAGCATGTATCGGAATACACGAATATATCATTTGAGATCTTCGATGCTTGCGTATGTTTCCATAAACATGCTCTCATTGATAAACAGATTTTCTGATACAGATTTTAGAGTCGCCACAGATTAATTTATATCAGTAAAGAAATATAGGATTGTATGATGAATGTGATATCAAGAATGAGATAATACTTGACTATCCTGTAAATGTTAATTGTAAAATAAAAATAGTTAAATATCACAACCATCATCAGCACCATTCGTATATGATCCTTTGGCAGGACATAAATCTGTTTATCTTAATGGGCCTGGTGGTTTTAATAAAACAACACGAGCGATAAATCTGTTTGTGAATCATAATTCAGGGAGTTAGGATGTGGTAGTGCTAAATCCGACTCTCCAGGTTGCCAGAGAGATGAAAGAAAGAGGTGTCAAATCTCATATTTATCAGTTCCTTTCTTTAGAATGGAGATGCGTGTACACCTGAACGAATGGGTGAGAAATATATTCTTAACATCATTATCTGGCATGAGATATCATGGTATTCGTGGGCGTGTTAAAATATTTCTTGAATGGATACTAAAGAAAACTATTGATGTTATCATGTGTGGTGATCATGTTCAACCACCACCTTTTATCGGTGAATCGCCACATCGATGGTTAAATTAATTCGTAGATTATTACTACAAAATATTTGATCATAAAGCTATTGATAAACTGCTGAAAGGTTCATAGCATTCATAATGGGGAAGACCCATTCAGAGCATTCATAATGGGGATGAACCATTCAATGGGGATGAACCTATCAGAGCATTCATAATGGGGAAGAACCATTCAGAGCATAGATAATGGAGAAGAACCTTTAAGATGTGAAATTTGTGATATGATGTTTTGTAGCATATAAACTACATCCTTTATGGAAATTACAAAGTTGCGAAATAAAACTGTGTTATTGTTAATTATTTGGATAATCAATTGGATAACGGGGACCAAGTGTTAATTTTGGATAAGTTTTTGAACTGTTAAACAGTATACTATTTTATTTTAGAATTGCAAGCAAAATTCTGACCTAGGTAAATTCTTTATATGCTTGGTTGTAAATGGCAGCTTCGTGAGTACCTTAATGCACAGTACTTGGACCAGTATTCTTTTCCTAAGACATCAAAGGTATATTGCTTAAAACTGACTCGTTAATTTGCTTCTTTGTTGATGACTGAGACTGTGCCTCTACAACGTACAAGTTCCTAACGTTTCAATAAAGGTTTTTTGGCCTTGACACTGATTGTTCGATCTTGAAGTACTACCTTCTTAAGTATGCTTAATTGTTCATTTTTAAAAAACAGAAATTATTTCCTGAATTTTTATGTCGCTTACTGTGACATTACCATATTACCCTGTGGCATTACCATATTGCCCTGTAGGTCTATTCCATTCGACTGTTTCATACGTCATTTAAGAAATTACTACTCAATGTATCAGCCATTGGTAATTCCTGTCCTGACGTGTTTCAGTTCAATATCATATCATTGCAGCCTTAACAGCATGCACTGTAGAAGTACAAGGGCAGAATAGAGAGGTTTCTTAAAATTTTACACGAGTGGTAAGTGATCATTTTGTACGTGTATTTTGCGTCCGTATACAAATTAGTGACGTAACTCCTAACAAAATACAATTGCAAGTATTTTTTCTTCTACTTGTGGAAAGTATATTGATGATGACGTCAGAGACTATGATGCGTATGCTATGGATTTACCATTCTGCATAATGACTGCATGTAATCCAAATTTTCTTCAATCAATTTGGAAAGTCAGCAGTTTCATGGGATTATAATAAGGCCATATTTACCTATCTGTGTGATAATTTTTTTTTGACTTTCATGAATGCATCATTTATCCCAGGCAAATTCAACATTTTTTTCTTCTTCTTTTTAGCAACTGTCTCAATGGGTCTGTGACCTTTGCCAGATTAGGAGCAAACCTAGATAATCATGTCTAAAACCTAGATAATCATGTCTAACAGGGTCTGTAACTCTGATTTATATTTCAGGGGTTGCTGTCTAATCTTTGAAAGATGTGGCCTTGGTAGGGTTAGGTTTGAGACTTTCAGAACTTTGCAGGTGCCTGAAATATTGCAATTTATTCAAAATACTTCTAATTCCTCATTGTTTCACTTAATATCCCTTTTGAAGTGACTTTTGTAAGTAATTCCTTAGATTTATTTCACCTTCTACCCTTTGTTTTCCGAATATAAAAATGTTATTAACAATGACAACTACTCCCGTATGACCGTCATAGTATTCATCTATGTCGCGTATGACCTTAGACGATTTCAGACGAATTGGAATTCAGAGATATATGTACTTAATAAATATGATATTAAATATGGTGACGTATGCAGTACCGAATTTAGGCATAAGCTAAACAAGCTACAGCTTAGGGCCTCAATGTCTGAACTCAGTCTGAAGAGGCCCCTCAAATTTATTTTATACCAAATATGGCGTGTATAGCTTCCCGTAGCTTAGGGCCTGGCTTTGTCTAAATACGGCACTGGACGTATGATAATTCTTCTGAGAAATTATGGCCCAGAAAATTAACCTGGGCTGACATCAAGTTTTGTAAAGAATGTAGCATCTGAGAGGTGTAGCAAAAATATCATCCAAAGGTCTCATTCTATAGATAAAGACGAAGAATGTTCAATTAGTCTTGTAAATCCGGTACGTCTAAACACTATACATTAGTATAAACCATTTATTAAAAATGTTGGGGGTTTTTTATGTTGAAATATTAAAATAATTTTACCTTATTATATCTGCCGATATTGATGAATTATGACCTGGTGAAAGATTATTGAAACAGAGCTAATTAGTACCCTTTCAATTTAGGCGTTGACAGTTGCAGATCTAAGTCTAGAAATGTCGAAACGTGTGAGCGCGTTATTATTTTTACGATAAATATAACGTCTTTTTTTAAAAAAAATTTATCACGGTTATTCAGTAACTTGTGTAAGCTTTAAGGAGAATTAACGTGCATATTTATGCTAATCAGATATTAGTTGTTTTTCGAAAATTTAAAACTGCATTTTAAATGTCATCAAAAGATTTGCCAGACCATTATTGATAGCTGTAGAATTTTACAATGGTTACCAGCTATAGATTGGCTTAAGACGAGGATAATTACCATGCTTGCACGAATTTTATTTTCATAACACGACTAGTTTGCACCTTGAATGGTAATTTCATTTTTTAAAAAATTGTTTCGGTAATTACCTGTGTTTTGGTTTTTGTCGGTAACCGTTTGGCTCAATATCCTTCTATTACGAATACTGGTAGAAACTCTAGATCATTCTCTGGGTAGAAAATGTTTATGTAGGCGGTATTGTTAATTACATTTATGTGATGCCTGAAGCAAATTAGGTTACGTTCTGAAGATAAACTTTTCAAATTTTTAAAGTTTCGGTAAAATGTTTAGTCTCTGTGATAACGTGAATAGCCACATTAGGGTTCATACTGGAGAAAAAACATTCAAATGTGAAATTTGTGGAAAAGTTTTAAGTACTAATGGTCATTTAAAGAGACATTTGAGTATTCATACCGGAGAAAGACCATTCAAATGTGAAGTCTGCAATAAAATGTTCAGTGACAATTCTAATTTAAAGAGGCATATGAAGACACATACTGGTGAAAAACCATACAAATGTGAAGATTGCAATAAATTATTTAGTGATAATGGTCATTTAAAGAGGCACAAGATGATACACACGGGAGAAAGACCATTCAAATGTGAAGTTTGTGATTTATGGTTTAATGACAATGGTCATTTAAAGAGACATATGATAATACATTGTGGAGAAAAAACATTAAAATGTGACATATGTGCTAGACTGTTTAGTGAAAGCACTAGTTTAACGAGACACATGAGGATACATACTGGAGAAACCCCATTCAAGTGTGAAGTTTGCAATCGAATGTTCAATTGCAGAGGCAGTTTGAGGAGGCACACCATGATACATACAGGAGAAATGCCATTCAAGTGTGAAGTATGTGCCAGAATGTTCCGTCTCCGCAACAAGCTTAACAGTCATATGAGGGTACATACTGGAGAATGATTTTTACAATGTGAAAGTTTTTACAGTGTATTCATGGATCCAGCTGACGTACAAGTCTTTGATACAACATCTGGGTTATTGCGTAGGTGAAGCCTCTCTGATCCATGCCGAGCAAGCAGTTTACACACTGTGCCAATTAATTTTTGAAGTATCAATGCCAGTTGTGTAAATGGCATATAATTATTTTCATCAGCTTAATAATTCAGCAAAAAACCAATATAAGGTTAAATTAGACTTTATAGAGACCGATGATTGTCCTTGCAATTTTCCAATGGCTGTTTGGGAAAACGACCTTATAAATTGTCAGCACTCCAGTGGTGCAACAGTGATCTGTGTGTCTAATCGCCTCTCCAGGTAAATGTTGTTATGATGTATGAGAGAAAACATTTTGTATAGCGAAGTAATTTGTTTTAACATTAAATATAAATTAAAATATAGTCATAATGATATATGATATTTTCACAGATTGTATTTATATTGTAACTTATATATATATATATATATATATATATATATATATATATATATATATGCTCATCTTTTTTCACCGTTAACTTTACATTGTCAGAACTGTGGTGCAATATACCACGATATTGAACACCTTCATATTGCACCCCACATGCAAAGGAACTATTTTCTAATGTAAAATTTTTTTTTGAATGAACTAAAGCAGATATTTCAAGGACGGACACATACCAGCAAATATTTCATAGACTGACACATACAAATTGCTTTGGCACATTCAGCTTTTACTTTTCTGTAACAAATGTTTCAGATTTAGCTAGATATAGACGCTATACAGGGTCATCACAATTAAACGTAAGATATACACATAAACTGTCTTCTTTAGCTGTTGATAAAAATGGCCAAAAATGTACTTAACACCTTCATAATGAAATCCACGCACTTGGTGCATGTGAGCATATGTTACGCTATGAAGTTTAACAGTCAGTGGGAGGAGCTATATGAGCATGAATGCTATTATTTGTGCATAGAAGCTATCTACAATTATGAACATTATTATTTTAATAATAAAATAATAAATTTTGTTATTAAATATAATTGGATGTGAATTTTATTATAAATATTTGCTAATGAAACAAGAATGAGCATATAATATAAAGGTTATTGCATTTGAATGGAAAAATATGAACTCGTTTTTTTGGCTGGGCTAATCAGTTACCTAGATTTTGGTCTTTTATAACCATACATGTGGGTTATACTAAAAGACACTAGCCAAATATGGCTAAGTATACATTTATTATGTGCCTTTACTACTTTGGGTTAAGAGATTTTAGCCCACAGAAGAGGCTTGATTTAATTAAAACAGAAATTCATAGCTGTTGTAAAGAGCTTGGTCTGGTGTGTCATGATACAGCAACACAAAAAGGTTATAAAGTGTTTAGGCAACTGGTGCAAAGACCCTTGCCCAATCAACAAAAAAACATCCCAGACTGATTTGTTTGTAGAAACCAAACCATAGATCAAGGTGGCACTGGTGAGGAGGAATGACTGGAAGAAAGTAGGGCATAAATTTGATGAAACAATCAACAACCTTTTCTGACTTTAAAAAACCCATTTTTATTATGACATTTTATGACAGTGTGGTCCTGAGTGAAGAAAGCGACCATTTTCTGACAAGTTTTTCAGATACATACATTTTAAAATAATAAACATTTCAAAATATGAGAACAATTTTTAAAGAAATGCTGTAAAGTGTTATCATCATATTTGCATTTATTTTCTTTTCATAATCATGAAAAGAATCCATTATAGTCATTAGATAATTGAAATAAGTCATTTAATCTGAGTGCATTTCATTTGTCATTGTTAATATCAGATTAACTCCAAAATTTGATTTTCAATTTAAACAAAGGTTTTAATTTCTGTTTTATTCTCATGTATTAAAGTAAGTGCCCACAATTTTTCTTATCATTTTTTTTGCGCAATTTATGCAGCAAAACAACATGCAACAAAAGCAAACCTTTTTATTATTACTTGGTATGACTTTATCAGGCTTTGTGTTCCTTTCTTATGAAAACATCGAAAAGTTTGTTGAGTTTGGGGTAGGAATTACAGTTAGTCTTATGATAGACCAAAGCAAATTACAGCATATCAAAATAGCAGTTAGAAGGAATTTTCACTTTTAAATATTTATTTAATTCAAATGGTTTTTAGTTTCAAGTTTGCATACAGACTCACTTATAAATTAATAAATGAAAATATTAACAAAATGCTTTTACCAAAACCCATATATGCAAATGTTAATTATTATGGGGTTGTTTCTTTGACTGTTCTCCAAGACATGTCAGTCCTACTAACAACCACAGTCATGCAAAGACATACATAATTATTGTGAATAATATTAAATATTAAATCATGTATTTTCTCAAACTTATTTTCTTATCACATTTTGTACATTATTGTAACATTCTAAAATATTTAATTAAGATTAGTTTAATATAAATTTATATAAATATATTCCAAAATGGATGTTGAATTTTCATAATTTAGACATTTTGAAATAATAAACATGCCAGCTAAGTCTTGTACTATGTATACCTTTTTTGAGATCCAGTGAATTTGAAATTTGTCTGCAAATGAATAGTCATTCAATATGGTAAACCAAATATTTTTCTTTTACAATTTATGTGTCAAAATGCCAAACAACAATAGCAAACATTTTTATTTTTATTATCCTTTGGTATGATTTTATCAGGCTTTGTGTGCCTTTCGTATGAAAACATCAATATGACAGGCATGAACATAATTCCATGGATTCCTCTGGGCATTCAGGTGATTCATCCGAGGATTCAGCTGATCAATGCTATTAACAGACTGAGGAGCACCATTGTGTATGTTGGTAGGTGTTGATATTGGTGTAGGTGTTTGTCCATTTGAGGTAGCTGATATATCTGTTGATATTGGTGTAGGTATTTGTCCATTTGAGCTGGCTGATATATCTGGAGGATGGATCCATGTTGGTGTGATTTCTTGCATGTCACTTAGAAATTTTGCCGTGCCATTGGCACAGATGGAGATTGATTGTTCCACTTGATATTGGAGAAGGATGGGTCCATGTTGGTGGCATTTCTTGCATGAAACGTGGACTTGGTTGCGAAATTTGCTTTATATGTCCCGTGCATCCACAGTCTCTGCATGCCGGCAGGAGATATGGGAAATGTTGCCGTGTCGTTGGGATTATGGGATTGATTGTCCTACTTGATACTGGAGAAGGATGGGTCTGTGTTGGTGGCATTTCTTGCTTGATTTTTTGACTTGGATGCGAAATATGCATGTGTCCCGTGCATCCACAGTCTTTGCATGCCGGCAGGAGATATGGGGAATGTTGCCGTGTCGTTGGGACTATAGGATTGATTGCCCTACTTGATACTGGAGAAGGATGGGTCAGTGTTGGTGGCATTTCTTGCATGACACGTAGACTTGGATGCGAAATATACTCTCTAAGCATGTGTCCCGGCAGGAGATATGGGAAATGTTGCCGTGTCGTTGGGATTATGGGATTGATTGTCCTACTTGATACTGGAGAAGGATGGGTCCGTGTTGGTGGCATTTCTTGCTTGATTTTTTGACTTGGATGCGAAATATGCATGTGTCCCGTGCATCCACAGTCTTTGCATGCCGGCAGGAGATATGGGGAATGTTGCCGTGTCGTTGGGACTATAGGATTGATTGTCCTACTTGATACTGGAGAAGGATGGGTCAGTGTTGGTGGCATTTCTTGCATGACACGTAGACTTGGATGCGAAATATACTCTCTAGGCATGTGTCCCGGCAGGAGATATGGGAAATGTTGCCGTGTCGTTGGGATTATGGGATTGATTGTCCTACTTGATACTGGAGAAGGATGGGTCCGTGTTGGTGGCATTTCTTGCATGACACGTAGACTTGGATGCGAAATATACTCTCTAGGCATGTGTCCCGGCAGGAGATATGGGAAATGTTGCCGTGTCATTGGGACTGTGAAATTGATTGGTTTACTTGATACTTTTGGATCCATGATACTGTCTGACTGTAAACGTCTTGTCCCTGAAAAGAAACAGGTATCACCTTTGATTGATTTGTAAAACAAAACATATTTGCTTAGTTCCAACTACAATGATCTTAGAAGTGATATAGATACATTTCTAGACAAATAAAAATATAAAATTTATAATTTATAATTTAAAATTTATTCACTAAATTCTATACTCCTAAATTGTTTCTGTTTCTATATATAAGGGTTTCTTGTTTCTTCAGTACAATCGTAGTTTAAAAAAAAAAGCCTTTCTATCAACTGCTGTCAATACATTGATACGTGAGATCGGGTGATGACTTGAAACAGATACCTCTGTGTTTTTGCGTCATGTCGGGAAAGAAGAAGAGGCATTATAAAATAATGTGCATGTACACTGAGGATGAAAGATTTTAAAAATTATTTAAAAATCATAATGTGTAAAATAATGAACAGTATTTTAGCACAGAAAATACATTTGCAATGTATTTAGCTTAAATATACCCGTTTTTGCGATTATGCGAGTATCAGTAATTAAATTATTATTTTTTTGTGCCTTTAACATGCGATTTTATATCAGCAAGTATTCTTGTATTATTCGTGAAATATATTGGCAAACTTTGAAAAGATACGAGCAAATAAAATATACTAAACAGAACTAAATAATCTTGTCCATGTAGAGTTTTACTTCTTTTGCCGCCATTTTTAGGTTTTTCAGTTAATCAAAGACCTATTGCCTAAAACCAAAGTCAAGTACTTTTGCTGTTGACTTTGAAAAGGGTTTATGGCAAGGGCTAAGAGCAGCTTTTGGAACCCCACAAATACAATGCTGTGCATTTCATTTTGGACAGGCCCTTCGGAAAATGGTTCAGAAATTGTGATTATACAGGTGAACAAATTTCAGTCCACTCCTTTGCGCTGCGATTTTAATATTCATTAGTCTAGATCCGATTTCTTTATACTTTGGATAGCTAGTTCAAAACAATTATCGAAATGTTGAAAATCACTTATAAATCATACATTTTTAGGAAGTTCATTATCTTGAGAAGTCAGAATCTTAATTCCTTTAAGAAAATGTATATTTTTTTCAAGTTCTAACGAGGCAAAATTGTCGCCTCTGTTCATCCTAATTTTGTTTAAAATTTTCTTCACAAATAATTGTATTTTCTTTTTCAGTTTTAGCGGGTCTATCAGGAACACGACAGTATACATAAACTGTTGCGAACGGTTTTCACGCTCCCCTTATTACCATCAGACGACATACCACCTTCATTTGTAGAGTTAAAAAGAAGAGTTTATCCAGAGGCAGTGAATGTGCTGTCATTCCTAAGATATGTGGAAGACAACTGGATTCATAATGACCTATGGACTGTTGACTCCTGGTCAGTTTATTGGAGAAGCATCCGAACCTATAATGATGTGGAAGGGTGGCATAATCGTCTAAACAGGAGAGCAAGAAAAGGAAATTTGCCTTTCTATCTCCTCATAACTTTACTTTAAAGGAAGCGACAGAAACTGGATCCGTAATTCGTCTGTTGCAAGAGAGGAAGATAAGACATCAAAAGAAACAGACAACAAAAGATCAGGGTCGCCTTATCAAGTTAGGGGAGAGATATGGAAACCAACAAATAGGCACAAATCCATTGCTTAAATGCTGTGCCAGTTTGTATGGCCAATGTTAGACGGAGCAAAAGTAAAGATGGACCAGTTAACATAAACTCCTTTATTGCAAATGACCATCACCGAAATTAATTTTTAAAAATTGAGAAAATCATGGATAGTTACTGTTTAGAATTATACTGTTTGCACATCATCATTGCACACCGTGTCATGAGATGTAATTTTTATTATTGATGTATGTTGATTTAAATATGCAAATACATGCTTAATAGTTCTAAAAAAATTATTTGAAAAGTTTTTATATCTCTTTATTGTTAATTACAATTTTTATTCCTCACCTCTCATTCATCTCGATGACTGAAAGCAAAGAGTCACTCACTCGGAAAAGGTATTAATTAAATTCCTCAATATACGCGATCTTCGTATTGAATTTAAGAAATTACAAACCCCTCTGTTAACGTCATTCATCATTATCGGTCAAATAACTTTAACCATTATGGATCCAAAAATCGAGAAAACATGACAGTTTCTAACTATTTACAGTAACCAAAATAAAATAAAGACAATGGTGTAATGCTGATGAATTTCTATAAATGTCCAATAATTACATTGATGTGGGGCGAAATGTCCTGGGCCGAAAAGTTCATGGGGCAAAATGTCCATTGAAGTGGAGCGAAACGTCCATAATCCGGCCGCACGATTCACCGAAAACCTGCCCAAATTCACCCAAAACCTGCCCTAAACTACCACAAGCATTATTTAAATCAAATGAAACATACCCGAAACCACAAGAAAACATTGGAAAGAGTACTATCTTGTTGAAACAGACGTTGAATTATGCCGCGTTTGGTATTTACATCGAATGGCAGTGACAAAAGGGAGACAAATGTTACCGGATTGGTTCCCTACGCTGGTCATCAAGTCAAAGTCATTACGTTCCAGGTATAAACGGCCTCATTGTGAAGTAAATAATGTACCATCAGTGTGCCAAATATATTAACGTGGATGACAACAATAACATATTATAAATACTTTTTACATATATTTGTTATTGTCTTTATTAAGAATTTGTTTTTGCAAAAGCCTATAGGAATATATTAATCTTTTTCTTTATACTTAATGTCATTGCATTTTAAATTTATCGTCATTGCATGCCATTTAATGATAATGATACTTTATCTGATTCTCTGCCACTGGAAAAGCTATTCCATTGAAATTTAGCTCACCTTTGTACAACAAATATTTTTCAACTCGATCAGTTACAACTTTCAGGATGTCTACAGATAAAAAAAAGAAAAAATTACCCAACGATAACATTCGTTTTCATATTTTTTTTTACATCTATGCAGCAGTTTTTGTTTTTAATGTTTTAGAGAGATCAACTAAAGAACTACTGCGGACTACGCTACATTTTCTTGTGTGAAATAAATATCATTTCAAATTTCCATACTGATCCTGATGTAGTAAATTCCTCCATTATTTATTTCCTGATGTTTTTCATTTGCGACTGATGAAATATTTTTTTGTAATTTAACCGTTAAATATGGTTCTGATAACTGTTAGCATAACCAGAGAAATGCAGCAGCAGTTTTTTTTCTTCTGTTTTTTAAGGCTCTTCTTGTCAATATCTTGTAATTTTAACATTATATTTATTTAATTTTTTATATATTAAACTGGTTTATTTATTTTGTTCAATTAGAGATATAAAATGCTATATAAAAAAATGACAGAAATTTTAAAACATCCGACTATGCAGAAGAACAAACTCAGTATCATGTCCATCCAATCTATAACCATTATGCCGTGAAATTCATTTGGATCTGTTATCCATATGAAATATAAATAACCGTTTGGTATACAAACGCCAGCTAGAATCAAATGTGTGTGTGTGTGTGTGTGTGTGTGTGTGTGTGTGTGTGTGTGTGTGTGATGCAGTGAATTTGAAATTTATCTCCAAATTAACAGTCATTCAGTATGGTTAATGAAACATTTTAGTTTTCTTTTACAATTTATGTGTCAAAATGCCATACAACAATAGCAAACATTTTTATTATCACTTGGTATGATTTTATCAGGCTTTGTGTGCCTTTCGTATGAAACATCAAAATGTTTGTTGAGTTTGTCAACTTTTGTTTTGATAATCAGTCAAATGAACAGTCTGTATAATAACAACTATTTCAATTACAGTTTTGTTCAGACTTAGTGCTTTATTTATAATATTGAAACTAGTTCTTCTGTTTGGTTAGTTTTCTCTTCATTATAATTTGCAATATACATGCAAGTAATGTTTTTGTAGTGGTGTTCACCATGACCACATTCTTAATTTCAAAATGAGGCTTACAACGATTGTGACAACAAAAAAAATATAACCTGCATGTACATAATAACCAAATGCTACAAATAATTTCCTGAATAGATTGATGTAACAGTCTGTAGAAATACACAATATAGGGGTCACAATAAAAAATAATATATGGACATGAAAAAAATGACAAATTTGATTTAGTTTTTAACCTGGTTTTCATCCATATTGACTAATAACTTCTGAATGAAATGGTTTCTTCAGCACCACAATTATAA
This sequence comes from Potamilus streckersoni, assembly GCA_016746295.1. Taxonomy (NCBI): domain Eukaryota; kingdom Metazoa; phylum Mollusca; class Bivalvia; order Unionida; family Unionidae; genus Potamilus; species Potamilus streckersoni. The sequence goes on along the minus strand of JAEAOA010002117.1, from coordinate 999,760 downwards.
TCTTAGCATAAAACAACAAAAATATAAAGTCAAAACACCTACCTTTAGTTTTTCCTTTTCCTAAGTCCAATATTCACTATAATGCACTGTTCATTTGATAGGTAATAATCCAACTGTTGGATTCAGCCTAGATGTAAACTCTTTTATACTACCAGCTTAATTATTGTACAAACATAGGTCAGACAAGTTTGAGTATTTGGGGTGCCATTTGAAGCCAATTACATCTGTTTTGAGAGCTTATCAAAACATCTTGGGGCAAATATACAGGAAGTCACTAGGACCCTTTTCCTGAGTACCCCAAGCTAAGAATTTGACAGGTATTGTTTTTTTTTTAATTGCAGAGAGGTAACTTTTTTACCTATAGGAGATCAAACACTTTGACCCAATAAGTACTTTTCCTTTAATTAAGATAATTGTGCAATAAGTAAGCTAAATGTTAGGGATATAAAAGATCCCCCCCCTAAATATTGATAATTAGGAAGTCTAAACTATTTTTCCCCCAAGGTGGAATAATAGCATTACAAATTTGGTACTAGGGGGTAGTAAACCCTATTGCATACATTTACTTACATTTAGGATGCTGCTGATAAGAATTTACTAAATTGGGTATTTGAATCCAAGGATTAAAACTATTTTTTTAATTTGTTGGGGTATCTTGTTAACATCTCAAAACTTGCCACTACATATTGAGTCTTAATTTTGTAGATTTATCTTGACTTTCTGAATAAAATCAAGCAGCTTGATGATCAAGACTTTTGTATGGTGCATTTAGTTATGTTCAAGTATGTTCTTGAGTACTATCAGGTCCCCCCCCCAAGTTGTATAAAGCTCTGACTGTTAGGGATCACTGCCATCTCACCTCTGTCTTCATGAATTTGAGTCTGGGAGTCCAGACTCTGCTAATGTGGGTAAGTGAGAAAGCCTGCCAGTAGCTTCCCCTGGGTTCTTCCTTCACCATTAATACTGGCTGCCATGTATAGCCTATCCTGTGCTGAAAAATGGTGTTAAATCACCCTACAACAACAACAACTTGAATACTATCATTTTTAATATGCAAATACATCAGAAACATCTACTTGTAACATAGTTGATATTAATGAAATATGTTACCTGAACACAGAGGATGTGCTTCTAAGATGTACAACAAACAATTAAAACCTTGGACTAAATGTTTATTATTTTGCATAAATTCCCAAATATTTATTTTTAGAGTGTAAACAAAATTGTTTATAAATATGTGAATACACTATCAGCTGCCCCTGTAAATATCTATATATGTTATTAGAACATTCAAAATGTATACATGTAACAGTCTTGAAATTTAGTACTTGATGAAGACAAAATGATTTATTTGAGAGCTACTTTAAATGTATATGACTGAAAACATATACTTGTAGCAAAGAAAGTTTAAAACAAATAAAAATTGTTTTTGCATTTAGTGATATCTAAGTTGTAAAAATGGATCAATGGTGTTCTACTGTTTCACAATCTTTGTAATCATTCATATGCAAAATAGTTTTTTCTTTCTTCTTTTTCCTTTTCTTCTTCTGAAGAATAACCCAAGAAATCTGAAATTAAGATTCTCTGAACTGATACAAAATTTTGATGATTTGAACTTAACAAATTTGTGTGGACTTAAATTGAAACAAAATTTGATTTAAATTGAAATCATATTAAGGTGACTGAACTGAAACAAACTAAAGACACTCTGAACTGAGTACAATTTATGTAATCTCAACTGACTAAAACCTTATGATTTGAATTGAAACAAATTTTATATTCTTAATTGAAATAAAATTTACAAAGTTTTATTTGAAATATTTTGATATGTTTGCAAAGAAAAGAAAACATTCTACAATGGAGCACAATTTCCTGCATTTGACATTTGTAATTAGCTCCTATACAGATCTACCATTGACACATTGATCTCCTAAAAGGGAATTATAAACAGGTTCTTAGGAGACAATAGACATGCCACTTAGAGAATAGACAAAAGCCCACCACCTGAGAATAACAAAAGCTCATTAGGAAAAATGCCACTCAAAGAATGGACATAAGTCCCCTGATAGGGGAATGACAAAAGCAGTCTGTCTGGGGAACAGCAAAAGCCCCATCCCCCAACTGACATTTTATGAAATAAATAACTATTATGGTTTTACATGATTAGATTATTCCTATGAATCACAGCAATTTTAACATGCAATCACTAAATGTTTGATTAAATTAAGAAAATATTTATAAAATTTGTGTGAGTAATATAAATGTTAAATTACAATCTTTTATTATATGCATGATATTTAGTTAAAATAGAATATTGTATTGTATGCTTGATACTTTGAAATACATAAAGCTATTCTTCTTCATGTTTAGACAGTTAACTGTTTATAGCTGCAGTCATCCAAGATAAAACTCTTAATTTATTTCATGTGAGAAAAAATCTACTGAACCACAATGAAAAATGATGTACTGCAACTTAAAGTGAAAGTATCTGAAGATATTATGTGGGAGTGCTTTTGTTCCAATAGCAGCAGTCAAAATCAAACTAGTATTAGGATATATATATATATATATATATATATATATATATATATATATATATATATATATATATATATATATATATATATATATATATATATAATTAAGGCCAAATATGCCTAGGATTTGGTGGGATTAATTATTTAATAATTGCATTAATCCTTTAGGATTATGTGGGATTAATTGGGTATAAAATATTTTCACTGCTGTTCATTGTTATAGCATGGGTGTTGGATTATTCTAGGTAGTAATATTTTGTAGCAGAGTGGGAGGTACACTGATGGGTTCAATACATTTGATTTGTTTGATATTTACAAAAATATGCATGTATTGTAACAAAAAGAGAAAAAAACATTACAAATAATTTTATTTAAATTTTTGTAGTCATTACACAAGAGTCACATTACTTTGCACCCTATAAAAAGTAAATACAGAAAACTGTTGTACATCATAGTAAATATAATTGCATTACATTATTAAATAAGATCTCAAATGAATATGTAAACATTTTATATAAATTAACAATGAAAATGCACAATACTGTAAATATAAAAGATCAAGAGGCTTTGTCCTCCCTGTGAGTGGCCTTTGTCCTAGGTTGTTTTTGTTTTTTTGTTTTTTTGTCCTACTCCTTAGGTGGCACTCTACAGTTTCATATTTAGCATAGGGAGGGTTAAAATTTTAAAGAAAAAGAGTTTCCCCGGTTTTCCTCACTAGTTATACTGGTTATTTAAAAGAGACTTTGTATATCTTAGGTATTGTTCAAAGAACCTTTAATTCCCTTTATTTTGAGGTATGATTGATGGGTGTAATATGGGTTAGAGAGTATACAACTTGGCCTTACTCCAGATGTGCACCTTCCATAAAAGTGCTATCTCTACTTGCTCATTTTCTTTTCTTGAACTTCAGAGGTAAATTGTAAAAAGAAAAAAGAACCGATAACTTTTTTTACATTTTATGTATTTGGTAATTCAGTCATTGCACTTTTAGAAGCTGGTATTATCTAGTTTGGCAAAATTCATTTTCCATATTTTAATAGCTGCCAAGAATAGTGTACTTTAGACAAATTTAGGTTGATTTTTGGAGCACAAGGGAACAGTCATTTTAGTTAGCAGTGTCCTAAGATCATTTAAAATTTCCAAAAGTACAATATCCAAAGAAATTTCATGCACATTACATGAAAGTAGTATATAGGTATGCCAACATTCTCTCCACTGTGCATGTTTAAAATGCAAACAACTTCACCTTACATACATCACTCTCTCAAAAGTACATAATAACTGGAGAGCGCCACCTTAGGGGATTTTTATCCTAGAGGAATTTTGTCCTGGAATTGTTATTTTGAGGTGGTATGTTTGCTGTATCTAAACATTGGGTGGCTTCTGTCAATAATGAATTTACAGAATCATGATGCTCAGTATGTTTTCATTATTCATGACAAAATAGTTCAAAAACATGCATGTCTTAATGTCTTGGTCAATTTTACAAATATATTTATGATCCTTTAGTCACTTGCTTGACATGTTTCATGTCAACACCATGGGCAAATGAGATACATTACTGTACTAAAACATAATTGTGCCAGATCCAACTTTGAGATTTAAAAATAAAATATGAAATAAAACACCTATCAAATTTTTCTTGTTTAAAAGCATATGTATTCTTACTAAGACTACAACTATTCCTACAGTTTACTGGAGCACACTTCTCAAGTTCATTAAATATTGTCTTGTTTGTTGTGTTTTGTTTCAAAACTACAAGTACAGCATTTGTTATAAGAAATTGGGATTATTATGCACAAGGTAGTAGAGATAATTACATTTCTCCTGTTTTCTTACACCCTGCAAATGCAATAAAAATGCATTTACTATTGCTGCTGTTATCTAGGAAATCCTGCAAAGTTGTACTGGGTTGGAACCCTCATCTGTGATAAGTGATTCCAATTGCCTGAAGTTTGTGAATCTTTCCAGATCCTGTCCACTGACCTTTATTTCTGCACTAATGCCATTGGTATTGTTTATCATCAGTTGATTTTTTTTTCCAGTGCTTAAATCTCCATACCATGTGCTGTGGAGGTTGTTTTTAGGCACTCAAGAAAGTGAGCCAGTTCTTTTTTGTCTCCTGCTATTAGACATCAATATCATCTGCAAAGCTAAAGATGGTGATTATTCTTCCTGTGATACTGACAGTTTCCTTGTAGAGATATAAGGCATTCTTTATGATCCTTTCCAGGTAAATGTTGAAGAGTGTAGGTGACAGTATATATCCCTGTCTGACCTTAACTGTTATTCAGAACCAATCTCCTCCACTGCTGTTGATAAGGACAGCACTAGTTGCTTTGTCATAGACATGTTCAACAACCACCACACTAGCTTGGAGCTGAAGTTTTACTTCCTTGTAGTTGCTTTTAAGGCTGCATGCCATGGATATCAAAGGCATTTTTAAATCTATAACGTTGGTATGCTGAAGATATTTCTAGAAAAGGAGTCTGAGATTGAGGATTCACCTTCCTTCTCCTCCTGCTGTAACGTTTTACAATGCCAGCTGAACTTCATTTCTTTCGTAACCTAACTGAAATGTTTACCTTGTGAGAAAATTGTAAGACAAAAAAATATCTAGCTAACATTTTTAGAGATGAAATAAAGAAATAATCAATGAACTTTCTCACTACCTTTCTGGCTTGACTATGTTAAGTTAGAAGCACAATTTATTTAACCTAGTGGTTAGAGCGGTTGCCTCGGATGCGGAAAAAATATACTCTAGTCATACCAAAGGCTTACAAAAATGGTAGTTATATCTGCCTTACTTGATGCTCAGCATTAACAGGTTACCCCTATAAAATGATCATGAATAATTCACAAACTAGCATGAATGGTTTCAGGTGTATGCAAATGAGATGACTAAACCTTAGACAAGTTGTTCTCTGCCTTATTTATCTGACAAGACTGATGGTCAAGATGGAGAACAAATTGTTGGTCTAACTGTACCTCTACCAATACAACAATGAAAATATATGAACCATAGAATAGAAAATACAAGTCCAGTATTTGATATACATCATTAGGTTTATTGTGAATGAGGTAAATAGAATGTGAATGAGGTAAATAGAGATATCTCCTGCTTTCTTAATGCCTGCAAATACAATAAAAATGCATTTACTACAACTATAAATGACAATATCTTGATGAGTGCGTTTTTGTTCTGCATGTATAATTGATGCAGTTTACAGTATATTCAATACAAATGACTAATTACTCCATATATTTATTACTTAACCATCTAGACAGTGGACCAAATTAACCTAAGAGCATTACAATCAGTGTAGAGAGCAGACAAACATAAGGACAGACAGACTCAGACAAGAATATGCCTGCTGATAACCTATTAAAGGTACTAAAAAACAAACATACATTTCAGAGAAATATACAGAGCATATGTGTGTGTGTGTGTTTACAGTGTAATGTGGCTGATGGATAAAGAGCAGACAAATCCTTTATATATATATATATATATATATATATATATATATATATATATATATATATATATGTATATATATATATATATATATATATATATATATATATATATACATGCATACATAGACAAACCTGTTACTTTAACTATATTATATCTTATCACAAGATCAAGACACATTTTGCTTAAAGAAAAAGAATGATCAGGCATTTTTCTTACTGCAATCCCATGACCTTCAGAAGCTCCAATGGAATGACAACCACTAATAAGCTACCACTAATATGATGTTCATACTGTGTTGTTTATTCAGACAAGTAGCAATGTAAGCAGTAAGAAAGTTAATTACGACTTGTCATACCTTAGAACAACTCAGCACCAATGTTAATCAGGGTAGCTTCAGAGTGAACAAAACTTGAACAGGTAATCCTGGTTCCAGTTTGCCTAAATCACTAGATATGTGTAAAATGAGAACACAATAATTGGCAACAGATTACTTTATTTTGCTCATCAATGAACATTAATTACATAAAAAATAAAATACCCACTTCTGCCTCATTAAAATATAATATAAAATTATAAAATATATGATCATGTAAACAAGGCCATAAGTTTAAACTGCTCCCACCTCCTGACTCAGAAACACTGGAACATGTGCTAGACATGTGCCACTATTATGATCAGAGAATAGCAGTTATAAGCAGAAAGAACTATGGAAATGAAGCAAATGCCAGAAATACTCAAGGCCAAAAATAAAAATTTAAGAATGTACTAACCACTGAATTAAAGAAAATAAAATGTAAACTTCAGTCTCAGATGACTTATAAAAGATATATTACAAATTCAAAAGATAATTCCATTGCACTTCAAAATGACCATCACCTACAGCAACTGTTACATTTCCTGACCAGATAAAACATAACACAAATTTTAATTTCTGTCTGCTATATGTATTATGAAAGTACAGTGAAACCTGTCTTGAAAGACCACTGCTTTATAAAACCACCTTGTCTTGAGAGACCATATTCTCAGTGCACAAACTTAATGATTATATAGCACTGTGACCTGTTATGAGATACCACCGGTCTTGAGAGACCATACTTTTCTGTCAAAAAAGGTGGTCTTTCAAGACAGGTTCTACTGTAATTAGATGCTTGTATAAGATATGCTGGCATTTTTATTTTGGCTAGTGTTTTCTTGAGTTCTGAGGCAAGTTTAATAATGCCTTACCTAATAAATATCATAAAATTTTGCCATTTTGCATCTCTTTAACTTAGAGCTATCTTACCCATGTATTTGTGATACATCATCCAAAAGGATAATTATGTATCTTCAAATTAAGATTCTAATGACTATTTCCAGTAAATAGTCCATTACATTTTTAGCTTCACATTCAACTGGTTTTGCTCCAGTATGCATTCTCAAGTAAGTGCCTCTCTTCAAACTAGACATTCTTGCTAAACATTTGCATATTTCACGATCAAAATGTTCTCCAGTGTGCACTCTCATATTACTCCTAAAAATGTTGCTGTAGCAAAATATCTTAGTGAAATTTCCTTTAAAATGTCAATATTTTTATAATTTTACAATGAAAAAGAATGAACATCACTAAAGACTGTCCCAAAACACCCACAGCAAACTGAGATACATGTATACAAAAAACTAACAAAAAAATAGTAGCCAGTTTTACACTGCAAAATTAGTAAAATTATGCATTGTATAATTTGATTTTTTTCCCTCAAAATATTTTTGCTGAGGGGTGGGAGAGGAATGAGGTAAGGGCAAACATGTAATGATCAGCTATTAAGTTTACAGACACAGGACAATATATGTTAAGAAGTGAAATGGGGGTGGGGGTGGTACATGTACTCTGGCATGCTTATATGTACAGGTGACTTTGTTTCTTTGTTTTGTTGGGGGGGGGTTGGTTTGGTTTGGTTTGGGGGGGACAGTTTTGGTTTTGTAATCGCCATGGGAAAGAAATGTTTTTCTTTTTTTATACGCCAGATCTTTCTTACTCAGATGGTAGATAATGACAAAAGTGTTCTTGGGAATTAAAACTGAACATATATTCTAAGATATTATCTTGACCACTTTAATATCACACAAATTATATTCTTAATAAGTCAGAAGCATGTGTAGCTGCATTAATATTTGCGAAACTATTTAAAAGCTAATTATTTTTTTCCCTTAATGTGACAGATTTGGCTGTAGTCTGTGTGTGATTTAGATTTTTAAAGTAGCTTTAACAATTTGTCATATTGCTATATCTGCAGTGACAATTTATAGTGATGTCTAGCACTGGGACATCATGCCACTGCATATGGCATGATGTCCAACCCAGTCACATTATCCTGACACCAGGCCAATCAATAAACGAGGCAGCTTTTAGTATTATTTTTTAAAGTCTTTGGTATGTCTGGCTGAAGTTTGAACAGAATTTCCAACATCTGAGGATGCTCTACCACTCTAGACAGTATATCTACATTAAATTCTTTGCAGAACAAATCATTTATATGACTTAAAGTGGTACTCTAAACAAGTCATGATCTCATAGAATAACATTAAATTTTAATTTATTTTATTTTATTTTATTTACCAAACCTCATGATGTGGACAGGATACATATAGATAAATAATGAAAATGAATATTCTATTAGACCTGTCGACAAAGCGAGGTTGAAACATTTACAGCTACAACAAATATTTTCAAAAGAATTGTTTGCCAAATTTAGCTTTCCAGTGCCTCCTTTTCAAACTGTTTTTTTTTTCCTACAAGATTGGAGTGCAGCACAGCACTAAATAATACTACAATGACAATAGTGATTTGAAACGTGTTATTTTTCAAATAGGAGATACCACTTTATTAGGGGTGGGGAGAGCTTTGTGACTTCATATTTGACGGGGTCTTATATTTTGTGATGAAAGGGGAAGGGGTGAGAAATCGACCAAAATTGCGTGACATCATTTATAGATGGAATGTAATGAATGAAATGGAATAATGAAATGATTTCTGTTCAACTGAGAAAAGAATTTCAATTGTAAAACACAAATTTTAGGTGTCTTATGATGTTTTTAAGAGTATTGTGTGATAAAATATTTCCTCAAAAGGTAATTTGAAGAAACACATAACAATACATGTTGGGGAAAAAAACAATTAAATCTTAAGTTTATAATATATATTTTAATTATAATGGCCAATTGTGTAACAGAAAATGAATTTAAAGTTCGTTTCAGTATTTGGATTTCGTTTCGTTCATTATATATTCGTAGTATTGATGTAACCTTTCTACAGTAAGGTGAGCCCGCGTCACCGCCTTTGCGGTTGGCAATCGGAAAGTAATGTTAGGATGTGTTCTTGCCGTGTGTGTAAATTAATCTGTAAACCAAGCTTACATATAGTGTTGAAAGTGGAGTGTGCTAAGCATTTAAAATGAGTATGATTACAGAAACGAGCAACTTCATTGTTAATGGAAGATTCGTGTTTGAGCGGGCCACGTTGGAACCAAACGGTTTGAAAAATTCCATAATGGAGCGCGTCAAAACGCCAGATAAAACTAACTTCAGTTCCAAGCAAGAAGATTTCATCTCTGTTAACTTAAATAGTGATGAAGAAGGAAATGTGAACATCGATATTTCTGTATGGTAATTAAGGTATACGCCTTTAGGTTGGATACCGACTTGTAGTGCAAGAGCAAGACAATTGACCCTGACACGTTGAGAGCTGGTCACACACACACCCTCCAACAAATATGCCGAAAAGGACAGATCGATTTGAAAACAATAATGGAGAAATAGACATTGCACGAAAATGTTTACAACGTACATGTGAGAAATTATATGTGACTTTCTGACCAGGCAATCATGCAGACATGCTTTGCAGAGCATAAATGAAGGAGTATGTGAACTTGAAACAGAATATGAAACTAAACATGATAGTGTCTACCTATTTTATTGCAGTGCTTCAAAAAATATATATATGTTATGAAAAGATGAAGGAATTATAAAATGCTGGTAAAAAGACTGGATAAACATAAATGAGGAAGTGGACTTTGCAAATTAAATATGAACTATGAAGATTGGCTATAGGAAATGTTTTTTTCGTGATGCTGCAGTGAACCTGTATAACTAAGTTAAGCACGTTGATGAAATGATGACTTTCACAAAATATGGAAGACCATTGTAAATATTTTAGATTTTGATGAATATTTCAAATCCCCCTTTCAAAATGTGAAATAGTAGAAAGGGACAAATTTATCATGCAGTCAGAAGTCTAGTGAATTTGTAGGTAACTGAACCAGAACTTTGAATTAAAGCAATCAACCTGTATGACTTATTTAGAGATAGAATAGTATGTGGCAACGAATCTGAGAGAAAGCCTGTTAAGAAAGATCTCACCTTAGACAAATGTGCTTAGTGTGCAGGCTTGAAGAGTTCTCAAAACAGTGGAGAAAAGTAATTGAAAACGACCACACAAATGGTTCATTTGGTGGAGACGATAAATAATGATAGTTTCCAGTTACCCTCATTTGTGCTTCAGAAAACCCCCAATTTTTTATTTGACCCCCAGTTATCATACCATTTCATTGCCTTTTACAAATTATGACACAAATGGATTTTTGATTTGCTCTTTCATTCCTAATGGATACACTGATGATACAAAGAAGAAAATTGAGGATTGCATTTCACATGACAAATTATAAATAAAGCATTAAGAAGGCACCAGTATGCAAGAACTGAAGTTGCCAACATGACCCAGGACCAAGAAATTGTTCAGATTTAAATAAAAACTTTGTAAAAAGCGAAACAAGGTTGTGATTATATACCACAGAAAAGAAAGTATGAAAACTAAGAATAGTCAGAATAAAGTCCATGAAACCTGTTGAAAACAAAAAAAAAGAAGACGCTTAAGCAAAAATGAAATAATGATAATAAATACGAAAAGAACAAAAAAAAAAATCCAGATAGTGGCATTATTGGTAATATTAAGAGAATGGGGAGATTTATCCCATTACCAGATAGAAGAAACAAAAAAAATTCTCACTATGTACAACAATGCTATAGTTGAACCTGTAGGAAAATGTAAGACAACAAACCTGAAGAATGCAAGAACGTGTACAGCAGACTGTTTAATCCTAAACAGTGCTGAAGCAACACTGATAATTGGAAATAGTATTACAAATGGATGTGTGAGAACAATACAGTGGTAAAGAAAGAAAATAAAACATACAAAAGAATGGGCAGATTTGTTTGCATCATGTATGGGGATGCTTAAAGGGAAATATCAAGATAGTGTCACACTCCAGTACATCTACCAAGACCAATGCAAGTAGCTGTTAAAGGATTGAAAACTGTCTGACAGTAATGAAAAATCATGGTTGGTCCTGTTACTCAAGCAACACAGTGGGTATCATGCTTGTAAAGCATCTAAAGCTATGTCCGTTACGGATCACTGCCATCTCACCTCTGCGTGGGTGTGAGTCTAGGATTCAGCGATTTGCCTGTAGCTTCTCGTGGGTCGGTGGTTCTTTCCAGAGATTTCCCAGTTTCTTCCTCCACCAATAATACTAGCCGCCATGAATAGCCTATTGTGTGCTGAAAAATGGCGTTAAGCTCAACAACGAGGGTTTGTATTTTAAATCAGTAAAAACACACGATCATTATCATCCCATTGAAATGAAATTCCAAAAGATATCCATGACCTAGGATAAACATGTACCAGATTTTTGCTGTATGGATGATATCCGTGTTCATGCAGCCTTTTGGGTTAAAAACCTTGCCAACAAAATGAACTAGTGGAGGGTATGCCAGGAGTGTGCAGCACAGTCAATGATGTCCTCTTTAATTAAGAAGGGAATAAAGAAGAGGCAATCGGAGACCATGATAAGAAATTAAGATATTTGATGGAAATATACACAGAAATTTGCTGCTGAACAAAATGGAGCTAAATGTGATAGAAGTTCTATCACATTTAAGTTTGATGGACACCTAATTCAAAAATTCTAACTTAATCCAGACAAGGTGAAAGCTGTTATAGAAATGCAGAATATGACAAATGCTATTGGAGTCAGAAGAGCCCTTGTAAGCAGGTTCCTATCAAAACAGATTTTTAAAAACCTGAGCTTTTGAAAATACTGACATTGAATGAGAGTAAATGATGCATGACAAAAACTCTCTAACAGTTGCAAAAATCAAAGGGATGATTACACCAGTTCTGAAATAATACAACACTGAAAAGGATCTACAGCAAGTCCTGAGACTGGAATATGAGGGGTCATTATGAACAACAGATAAAATTCTTTAAAGGCTACAAAATGTAATTCAGTGGAGATGGGTAAATAAACTAAGTAACTGCAAAGTCAGTAATTAAACCTTGTGATAAAACATTTACAGTGATGGCCATTGGAAGAGGGAGTCTCAGAAAAATATGTGAAGTTAATTCATTCATTTGTGAAGTTCCTCATTTAATGTTCAGTGACTCTGAAGATGCTCAGAAGGATAAATACTAGAGAAAAGCCATTTAAATATGAAGGTGTGACATAAAATTCTAAAAGATCAACTAATTTAAAGGAGAACATATATTGGTACATACTGGAGAAAAACCATTCAAATGAGGTTTGTAATGTATTACTTGGTACAGGTTGTGATTTGAAAATTCAATGAAAGAACATACTGGAGAAAACCATTCAAATGAGGTTTGTAATGTATTACTTGGTACAGGTTGTGATTTGAAAATTCAATGAAAGAACATACATTTTAATTTAATCAGTGTAATAAACTTCGAATGTGATGAAAATGTACATGATACCTACTGGATAAAAAACAATGGACATTTTTTTATGATTCCTACTTGCTATGGCCATTTGCATAACAATGTATTGACAGTTCATTTTAGTGTTTTTTGTTTCCTTTATTATATACTGTTGAATTGATGTAACCTTTCTAGAACATTTATATGTAGAAATTTAGCTTGCTGTCTTTCAGTATTCTTTGACAATAAAGAAGTCAGTTCTAGCCGAATGTTAACTATTAAATGAATGCGTCATAAATGAAGTGTGCTAAACTTTGATGAAGATGGTGAGTACAGAAAACATCAATTGAAATGATTTTCAAAAACAGATTGAAAGGAAAATGCATTTTATTTTAATGACTGCAACAAGCTGCTTTACAGGTAATTTGATTCATGATGGAACACATTAAAAAGCGTGATAAAATGAACCTGGATTACAAACATGTAGCAGATGCATGGAAGAAGTGAAAAGACAAATGTACTTTATATATAGACTTAGGAATGGATGGAAAAGCAAGTATGATAGTCAAGGTGTTTATGTATCTTATTGGCAACAAAGGTAGGTGCATTTAGGAAGATGTAAATTTTTCTTGAGAAATCAAGAACCATACGATTCCAAAGATAAATGTGACTTGACTAGGATTCTACAATCAACTGGCAAGTTTAATAATGTGCATGGCTCTTTGATATGTGAAACGGGAATAAAAGATTATTAAGAGGTAAGTCTCACCAAACACAAATGCATTTCAAACTGAGGAGCAAAAGAACTCTGAAAAGAAGCAAAACAATTTAAAAAGACCATTAAGTACATTTGGTGAAGAAAGAAGTTGAGTGATAAAAAGAACTTTGGAAGAGAGGACAGTGCACACACGATAATAGTGGAAAAAAACCAAGCATTAATCAACCATAAGTATGCAAATATTGCAGTTATCATGACCCAGGGCCAAAAAATTGTCCAGTTATTGAAAAATGCAGTTATTGTAAAAAGACTGCTGTGCCATTTTGAGATAGTTGATAAGATTGCCACAGAAAAAAAAAACTGGAAAATTAATCTCACTTGTACAACATGATGAAGTAAAATCATTAAGAATAAATCCAAGCTTGAGATGATGAACATAAAGAATTTAAGAAATCATGGAGCAGTTTTGGTAAACTGGAATGGTTATGAAGTCAATACCGATAATTGGAAATAAATCAGCACATGAAAAGGACCCGTTTCAAATGAAGCATGAGAACATGATGATGGAAAAAAAGGAAAAGAACTTCCACATAAATCCATTTTTCAAGGATACGCAAGATTTGTTTAAAGGTATGTTTAAGGGGAACTTGACCTTCACAGTGGTTCCCATATTTCATGTACCCCATAGTATTTTTTGAATGGGGATTTTTTGGGACTTGGAGGAATTTTAATCATGATGAATTTACTTAAACTTAGTACAAAAAAAGTATAAAAAGTAATTGAAGTCAAGTGAATAAAATTTTATACTTTTAAGTTTTTATGTAAGCATTTGTTCAATTGTACTCTAAAATGCGGATGACATTAGCCAGATAGGCTTTATCTTATTTGATGTAATTAAAACAAAGGGAGTTTAAGATCATACAACTTTGAAAAAAATTCTCTGCATTCCATGTATCTTAACTTGTGGCACTGTGCTGTCTCACTTTCAATAGTGACATTAAGAGTTGTAATACAGAGGAAAAGTGGTCACTGTTACATAACACTGCCATTTCACCATGGCTTAGTCTCTGATTTAGACAATTAGGATATGTGAGAAATCTTGCTGATAGATTCTCTTGGGCTGGTGGTTCTTCCTGAGGTTTTCACAGGTTTTTCCTCTGCCTATATTGTGCAGAAAAACCCTACAACAGCTGAGGAAAAGGAATGAAAAAAGTATTTTCAAAAAAGGGACAATGACTTAAGTTGGATACTGTGACAGAAAATATAGAAAGTTTGAAACATTTAAAGTAAAATCTCATATTTTGGCATCGTAAAAGAAGTACAGTAAAGAATTGTAACATTAACTGTTGGGGGAAAAATAATGTATTAAACATTAAATTTATTGATCTATTTCTTTGGTTCATACAATATTTAACTGCATTCACAGATCAAGTGTCAGAAATTTGCTTAGCTGATTTTATTGTCATTTTCATGGCACATTTCTCAACTTGCCAATCTGTTTATGAGCTTTGATTGTAACCCATGTTTGCTGGCTACAACCTCTTTCACAAGGGACACCTGTCGAAGGTTGTCAACGTGTTTGCAAAATTGAGTGAAAAATATTTTTTTTTAAAATGCTTTAAAAACAGAAGGAAACCTAAAAGAAAAATAAACCCCTAAAAAATGAAAAATGGATGATCTACTCCAGCCCCAGATTTTTTTTTGTTTTGCACTTTTTTTTTTTTTTTTTTTGGTCAGTGGTTGAGAAAGCCTGTATGAATTTTGTTAAGCAATGTACAGAGAAACATTTTAGTGGAAATTTCTTGACTTACAGCTATCTATTATTTTTTTAACTGCTCAGGTGGCCTAGTGGTTAGAGTGTCCACCTCAGATCCCGGAGGTTGTGGGTTTGATAACCGGTTGAGTCATACTATACTAAAGACTTAAAAAAAATTGTGCTAACAGCTGCTTCGCTTAACGCTCAGACATCACTATAAACTGCAACACTGCAGACGTAGCGATATGACTGAAAAATTGTTAAAGCTATGTTACAAATCATAATCACATTTAATTATTGATTTTCACTACAGTAGTCCCCCTCACCAGCGGCCACCCGCTCCTTACGGCCAGAATCTGAAGGCACCGACGAATTTGTGTTCAAAATTACCCCTTACGAAAGGCCACCCGGCTAATGCGGCCAGCATATTTTTGCAAAAGCAAAAAATGTACTCCTCACAAGTGGCCACATTTTATTTTGTAATATGTATCTAGAACAATTTTTTTTTTTCTAATTGTGTTAAGTAATCGGATTTCTGTTTCCTGAGGTCGGGTTTTCGTTCTTCAAAAAAGTGTTCTACATCAACCACTAAGGTTAATATTATATCCTTTACACCTTACCAGAAGCCACATTTATTTCCTAAAGCTGAGAAAGACTCAAATTTTAATCCCTACATAAAGGTAATCCATATATCCGTACTGCATGTTATCCTTGATGTCTGGTTTATCCACAGATAATTGTTAAGATTACACTTATTAATAGTAGTAACATCGGAGAAGTGCAAGACGTTGAGCTTGTTAACTTACGTAATTAGTGGCTATTACCGCAACAATTGTAAAGTTTATAAATCTTAACCACTGCAAGGTGCTATTGTTCCGATGAAATCTGCATACATATCCAAGGCGTTTTTCACACTTAGAGTAATATATATATATATATATATATATATATATATATATATATATATATATATATATATATATATATATATATATATATATAAACAATAGGGTATTAGACTGCGCCTAATGAATCACATGATAATCGCTGCCTTTAAAAATATATGGCATCTTGTTTAAATGCTGAAAAAAAATTGTTTCATCCATCTGGTAGTTGCAACATTGATGATTGTAACTGGATGTAAGGTCAAGATCACACGGTCAGCATTGGCTAAAAATAGAAACAGTGTGCTAGACAAAGACGGAAAAATCACGTGACAATACAACTTGTCGCTTCTTTACGAAAAACGCATGTCGTACGCTCAACAAATGTGTCGTCTGCATAATAAAATCACATACAGTTTACAACTTCGGAATAACTCGTTACCAAACATTAACGTCATGTAAATGAAGATGATTTTTCGGTTATTATATATAGTCTACGATATCGGGTGAGGTGGGGAGGGGGACTGGTCAAACAAATTTAGGTAGAAAAGACACGAATAAAACAATTTTATGTTGAAAAGACTCGAATAAATAACATTGTAACTGATAAGTTATTTAGCAGCAGTGGGAAAATGGAGCAAATGGATAGATAATTGCGTATGTACCAAGATTCAAATGACGTTTTTGTATGGTTCTGCTATGTGCATGACAAACACCCGCTCGCATATCGCGCTTTTGCCAAGAATAAGAACTATTAATGCATACTCAGTTGAAATAAGTAAACTATTATAGCACAAGAACCGTTTAATATTTAATGTTGCTTTTAAACGAAGATATTTAATGCTTTGAAAAATGAAGCTTTTTTACTACGTACATATACTTCTCACAAAAAAATTAGTCCCCCTCTGGAAAGGCCACCCGCCTTATAAGGCCACTTTCCCGGTGCAGAAGGGGTGGCCATATAAGAGGGGGACTACTGTATCTTTATTTTCTTTTTATTTATAAATTCAAAGTATATTTTTCAATGAATAGAATAACCAAGACAGTAAGTAGTAACTATCCATAAACATAAAACCACAGTAGAGAAAAAAAACTTAGAGGGATTAAAGAAAACTGGGAGACGTGCTACATATTACAACATATTCTGAAGCTTGAGAAGTCATAAAGAAAAAGCGGAGTAACTGTAAGAATGCTGTATTGATCAAGGATGGTCCTGGCTTTTAAAAACGTCGCCAAAAAAATCACCAACTCCAACATTTTGTTGCTAATTTTCAAAGTTTCACAGAATAAATAGTGACTATTTTTCCAAGTCTGTTAATGTAATAGGCTATGAAAATTGAAAAACACTGGATAGTTATTACTTTATTGACAACAAGCAGTACAGCTATAATATTATAAAATGAATCATTACATGATGATGACTATTTTACATCTGAAAAAAAAAATGCATTATCAAATGTAAAAGTTTCAACTTTGCCAACATCTGCAGCATCTAGCTCATTTTTTAATCCCCCCCATTTTATGACTAGCTTTACAAAGTACAGCTCACTCAATGCTGTAGTTTTTCTTGACACGCAAACTTCCCCTATGAAATGATCATGAAATATTCATGAACTGTTCTTGAACGTTTCATGAAAGTCCATCATAAGGTTCATGAACTATTCATGAACGGACATATACTGAAAAGTGTCAGTTCATGAAATAAATGAATTTATAAAAGTTCACTAACTGGTTCATCATCATTCATCACAGTTAATGAACATATTTATGAACTATGATAAACAATGTTCCTCATTTTTCATGACTTAATGAACAATTTCCCAAAAAAATGATTATCTGACAAACTCGTAAATACCCATTTCATCCTGAATCATAATATAACCTTAGATGTGGGGGGGGGTTTAAAAGTATAAAATGCAAAATATTATCTTAAAAAATCTGTATTTAATTTCTGATAAATTTCTAATATGTAACAAAGAACATGTAAACTGAAATTAAGCAATATTCTTTTTTTATTCTTAGCAATACTCTGTATGTTTTGTAATTTTTCTTTGAAAATTGTTCCAGAGATAATGGCACAGTTGTGTTCAATCAACTAATAAAGCATATGTATCTGTCATTGTCATGGGGTTAATTTCACTGGGGTTTCATGGGGTTAATTTCACTGGGGTTTCATGGGGTTAATTTCACTGGGGTTTATCCTGTCTGCGTGGGTTCGAGTCTAGGAATGTGGATATGTGAGAAAGCTTGCCAGTAGCTTCTCCTGGGTCGGTGGTTCTTTCCAGTGATTTCCTGGTTTCTTCCTCCACCATTAATACTTGCCGCCATGAATGGCCTATCGTGCACTGGAAAATGGCGTTAAGCCCAACAACAACAACAATTCTCCTGATGACCTGGATCCCCACCTCCAAACTGACCTGTCAGCTAACTTTTTGTGAAGAGAGTCAGGGCCTAATTTTAATTTAATCAAATTCCACCTATTGTCACTACTGAATGTCTCCATCTGATTACTGTATGGATCTTTAACATTGCTGAAGCAGTCACTTTTTGATGTCTGTTCCATCTTGGCTGTAAGATCCTACAGTTATCAAATTTTTCTTCTTATCTTACAAACTTCATCCTGTAATAATTTTTCTGCTGTCTGATCTGAAAGAAAGATAAAGTCAATTACAGACAACCTCTAATCAACATTGTCTTCAGCTTTTAGCACAT
Organism: Potamilus streckersoni; assembly: GCA_016746295.1. Classification (NCBI taxonomy): domain Eukaryota; kingdom Metazoa; phylum Mollusca; class Bivalvia; order Unionida; family Unionidae; genus Potamilus; species Potamilus streckersoni. The sequence goes on along the minus strand of JAEAOA010002117.1, from coordinate 980,927 downwards.
TATTTTAGTACCCAACTTTATTTACTGATCTCAAAATTATTTAATCCCATACACTTAATACACAACTTATTGAGCATTTACATTATTGGAGAATTTTTTCACTAGTTGTATTTTAGCTAAAGCTGACAGCCATAGGTATTATAAGTCACAGGAGTCAAATGTTTTATGCCAGATGTTGCATATAACTCCTTCCATTTTCATGAGTTATCTAGTAGCACATGTATTGTGTAAAGTTTGACACATTAACTAGTTTTTTGTTTTAATTTACCTAATTACAGCGGATTATATAAATAGTGGGGGGTATGATAATATATAGTGATTTTCAAAAATTTGAAGAGCAAATTTAAGTTGGGTCTGACAAAAACCAGGTATATTAGTTTGGATAAAACTGAAAATAATATATAAAAACCAATAAAATGTCCACATAATTCCCACTGAAATAATCATGAATGACCTTGAAAAAGATACACTCGCCGTAATTTTGATGATCCCGCTGTGTACGCTTTTCCGTCTAATTTTGCTCTCACCAAGTCGATTCCTTCATATTCTTCATAATTCCTTCTCTGCTCTTCTATGTACTTAAAAGAAATGATATTGAAAATATTCTTATCTGTCCATTCCATGGGAGTCCAGGATTTTTGTTCCAGATTGTTACTTGTTGCAAAAACCTTTGCATGCTCTTTCATTTGTGCATGGGAAAAGGATGCTCAGTTGCTGAAATCACACGCATATATTACCCAATCATATCACATCTTATTTCACAGTCATCCAATCAGGATAATCGTTGTTTACATAATTTGGTTTTTACTGCAACTTGGCAACCAGTTTCAAAGTCAATAAAATATGCAGTTGATGACAGTACTGGACAAAAACTTTAGAACAAAGTCATTGAAAGCTTTTATAGCAAGTACATTTTGCTCCTGCTGGCCAGAAAATATTTTCCCATATTAATCCAGAACTACTGGTTGATTGTGGGTATAGCCTGGTAGAATGATTGAGTTATCATAGCATACAGTACCTAGGCCAGATGTCAGCATTAAGGGATTATGATGTAACATTGCACTGTACAGACTGGTTTGTCTATACAAACACAAGATTTGTTTATGTGGGAATATAGGTATAAGTCTGAATATAAGTCTGACTTCCTTTCATGGTCCTATACATAGTTCCCATTAAGCTATCATGTGAGGGAAGCTACTTCCGGCCATTTTGTGGGTCAAGCTATTGTGTTGGATACTTGCTGCCAAGTGTAACAACGAAAACTGAGTTAATTTTCACGAAATAGGCTTTTAAGCAAAAATGGCTTCAAACTCGGTCAAAATTCATTACAAAGATGGACTAGAAAAACTAGTGTTGGAAAGATACGAATCAAAGATAAGCTTAATCGGTGGAATTGATCCGTATGAAATGGACAAGGGAAAAATGACCAGTAACGTACAGTGCTTTCCAGGAATTACTTATATTGACATTTTAAATTATTTGGTTAACACGAAAAGTGCTTACACCTTAGAAGATCTGAAAGCCTACAAATCACTTGAAGCGTACAACCAGTTTGTAAACGGATGGGTGAAAGACGTTCTTGCCGTGGAAGTGAACAACAATGTGTTGGTTACTGGGAAGGTGAGTTGAGATTCATTATATTTGTTACTTCATACCATTTCGTATAGCACATTAGAAAAGCAGTTGTAGTTACAAGCATTGTATGGGGTTAATTTATAAAGTATTCAATTTCATTCTATAACCGACTGTTATGTAGTCATCCTTGTATAACTGATAAATATAGAGGTATTTCGATTTACGGGGCAGATGTTGCAAAATTTTACTTATGCACATACTTCATTTAAGACTGCTCAAAATAACCGAAAAACTAACTGGAATTCTCTGCATTTTTAGGTACGACATTCACAGCGTATGAATGACAAGGCATTAAAACCCTGGATAATTGCACAAAAAGAGGGTATTGTTGAGGCAGCCCATTGTGATTGTATGGCTGGGCTTGGAGAGACATGCAGTCATATCGGTGCACTCCTATTTTACATTGAGAAATAGAAAATGCAAAGACCATTACTCAGGAAAAAGCTTACTGGTTACTACCATCAAGCATAGACAATGTTGACTATGCAGAAATTTCTAAAATTGATTTCACGTCTGCTGAAGTTAAGAAAAAGAACCTGGAAAATGCCATATGTGGGAACACCCATAACAAGGAGAAAAAAACACTGAAGTCAACTCTCCCAAATGTTCCTGCACCAACAGATGCTGAATTTGATGACTTCACATCAAAGTTATTTGCGACCAAAACCAAACCTGTAGTGCTTTCAATAATGCCCAAGTATGCAGAACATTTTATTCCTGCAATAATGTCAAAAAATCTTCCACAACCTCTATGTGAACTCAGAGATGACAAATGTGATCTAATGTCTAAAAATGAACTTGTCAAACATTGTGAAAATCTGTTCAAAGACATTCATGTTACTGCAGAACAGGCAAGCCATGCAGAGAGGCTCACTCAAGGACAAGCAGAGTCAAAAGATTGGCACCGGCTAAGAACAGGACGAATAACAGCATCTCGAATGACAGCAGTGTGTACATCGTCCATTGATAAGCCTTCTATTTCCACCATAAGAGACATATGCTACCCAGTGAGATTTTCTAATAAAGCAACAAGGTGGGGATGCCAGCATGAAAAAGATGCATTGAATGCCTACAGGAGCAAATTAGGTCCTATTCATGACACTCTCACAGTTGAATGTGGGCTCATAATCAATCCTGAATGTCCCCATATTGGAGCATCTCCTGATGCTCTTGTTTCATGTAATTGCTGTGGAGAGGGAACCGTGGAAGTGAAGTGTCCTTATTGTATCAGAGATACTGGGATACAAAATGAAAATGTATCATACCTGGACAAAGATAACTGATTGAAAACAAGCCATCAGTATTATTATCAGGTACAGACACAAATCTTTTTAAGTGAAAAAAAGTATTGTGATTTTGTTATCTGGACAAATAAGGACATATCTGTTGAAAGGATTCTGCCAAACCCCGAGCTATGGCAAGATATAAAAACAAAGTCAACAGCATTCTTCGTGCATGTTATTCTGCCTGAACTGACAGGAAAATTGTTTACCCGACCACAGTTTGCAAACAATGAACCTAATATGCAAATGGAAAGGCAGCTACATGCATCTGTGTTGCTACCTTCTCACATCAAAAATGATGGACAGACTGTGTCAGGAAATAATAGTGATTTAATTTGTTTATGTCAAGTGCCATATGATGAAACATTTGATAATGTTGTAGGTTGTGACAATGAAAACTGCAGATTGAAATGGCTTCACTTTAAGTGCATTAATATGACTAGAGCACCAAAAGGTTCATACTACTATCCAGAATGTCGTCCAGTGTATGGCAATAAAGCAAAAAAGCCTAAAAAGTGCTAAAAAGCCATTCTCGGGTCACAATCATGTAACATTTGTCTTAATAAATAATCGATTTGTGGTGCTTGTACAGTATGACAGTTTTTTTTGGTGGGGGGGGTATTGTGGTAGTTTACAGTTTTGTTTAGCACTATATTATTTTCATGCATGTTTGTAACATGTGACTTAATACATAATCACATTGTGGTGATTGTATGACAGTTTCATTGAAGTTGGGTATTGTAAGTTTAGTTTTGTTTAGCACTATATTATTTTCATGCATGTATGTAACATGTAACTTAATACATAATCACATTGTGGTGATTGTACACTATAACAATTTCATGGGGGTATTATGTAGTATACAATTATGTTTAGCACTATATTATTTTCATGCATGTTTGTAACATGTGACTTAATACATAATCACATTGTGGTGATTGTACAGTATGACAGTTTCATTGGGGTTGGGTATTGTAAGTTTAGTGTTGTTTAGCACTATATTATTTCCATGCATGTTTGTAACATGTAACTTAATACATAATCCCATTGTGGTGATTGTACAGAATGACAGTTTCATGGGGGGTATTGTGGTGAGTTTACAATTATGTTTAGCACTATATTATTTTTATGCATGTTTGTAACATGTGACTTTATACATAATCACATTGTGGTGCTTGTACAGTATATTATTTTCATGCATGTTTATATATTAAATAAAAATAACTAATTCCCTTGTACAAGTGTTTTCTCTTTTGTCTGTATTCTACAACCTGTAGAACTAAAGAACACATGTAAAAATATTTAGAATTAAGAACACAAGATAATGATTTGTTAATGACTAATATTTATTGGTGATATAATTATGTAAGAATTGTTTTACATACAATATTATGATATGTACACCAATAAAGATTGAACATCAGATATATGTAATAAATATGATTTTACAAAACCCTTACTAGTCAAATGGAACAACAGACTCGCACATATTTGTAAGACAACATGCAACACTAACAATTTTGTCTGCAACTGGAATTTCTCCATTTTCTTTCATGAGGAAATCAACTGGGAGCTTTCCTTGAACCATGGTGTACTTATTTCGCACTAGACCAATTACACGTTCTACATGAATTCGCAAATGTGCAATTTTTCTAGTACTTTTTTGGTAATAACTTTAGCACAGTACATTCCAATACTGTCTGAAATATTAAATCCCCTGTCTGCTAACACAATATCTCCAGGCAATAACTTTGATAAAAATCCACAATGTTCAGTTATGTATTTGTCACTTGCCCTACCTCCCCATGCTTTTGAAAGAAAAGAAATAGATCCCTGAGGTGTAATGCCAATAAGAAATTTTATGGTGTTGTTGTGTTTGTATGATGACCAAGTCTGAGCTCGTGCCATTAGGCTTTTAGGTCTCTGTATAAATATTTCAAAACAGTCAATAATGACAGCCACTTTTCCCCCAAAGTCTTTCCTAAATTCCATAGGCATGGTAAGCTGAAGCTCCTCCCTCTCGGGCCAAAACAAAAGAGGCTTTAATCTAACATATAAAACATGAATAACATTTAAAAATGTCCTTGACACGGTTGATGTTGATACCTGAAATCTATATGCAATATCTTGCAAGGAGAGGTTGAGCTTACGTCTCATTAGTGTCATTATCATTTTTTCAAATTTCCCAATTTCTAGTCTCTACTGGTTGGAATGTATGGAGCAACAAATTCAAAAAGAGTCATCAGGGTCATATAGCTCGGCATTCCAGTATAATATTTAACTTTCTCTTCATTGTCACAAAATGATTCCTGATTCATTTTGTAGCTGCTTAATTTATTTTTCAGCAGTGTATTTTCAGCTATCAAGTGTTGAATTTCACTGTCAACTACACTCTGGCTAATTAAGTTAGTCTTTGGTGTTGGTTCTTGATCTGGTTCCATTTTTCCCATTACATTAAACAAACAAACAGAACTGCCCCTGTGATCAGTCGATTTATCCCCTTCCTGTGCAAGAGACGTTTCATCAAAATGCTGCAAATCTAGCAACACATTTGCAATGTCATGTTCTTCTCTGGTCTTCTGCCTGTGTTGCATTCGGTTGAACCTGTAATTTAAAAATGTTGAAGCCAATAGCTCAATGAAATAGAATATATGAGAGTACAACCAAAGGTGTAGTACTGTGGGAATGGCATTCCCTTCTCTATTTTAGCACTACACCAATGATTATACAACCTTTTTTCTTACACATTTACAGAAATTGTAAGTAATGCAGCTGTTTGTTGTTGTATAAATGGAGTATTATGGTATCTTAAATATTAAGAATGTACTTACTATTAGCATGATAAAACATAAGTAAATAAATATTATGAAATGACAGTATGGTCTCTGTCCTGATAATTTTCTTATTCTTTGATGATGTATTAAACTGTGCGACATTGCTCAAACTGAGGGTAGGATGAGAAAATTGTATAATATAAGGGAAAATATTTTGACATGCTAATGACTGATCAGTTAGTACCTTTCCATATCTGTTTCCTTTGTTTTCATTTTCTTGGATTTCAAAGGGCCTGATATGTCACAAAGTTTAAGGGTGGGAGCCCAATCAGGATGTGATCGATTATATAAGTGCGGGTTTTCCTGAAAAAGACAACAAAGCAACACTTAGTAAATAATTTATAGTAACTATATCCATAAAATATAGTATTTATAAAAACCTATTTAGAATCTTAAATGCATATTTGAATTATCAACAAATTTTCGTTACAAAAAAAACACTAGAACTATATAGTGCAAATGCACTTCAAGATTTCAAACAATGCGATATCAACCACAAATTTCTGAGTTATTCATTGTAAGAAATATTTGGTATATATACTACTGCAAATAAAAATCGGCACAAAATTACATTTAATTACCTTGAATAAAGTGGTCTGAGCAGATTTTTGAATGCTTCGACGGCACGTCTCTTCTGTTGATGTTGGCTAACCATGTTCGTTGTCGCTCTTCACTTAACGTCTTCGTTTGCTCTCCAAATTTCCTCACAACAGGTATAGTGTAAAAACTACGTTTCACACAACCGTTAACCCAACATGTATTAACCATTTACACGTGTAACTCCAAAATCTATATGAAGTGTTGACAAACAAAATCAATGACCCACAAAATGGCGGATGACCTTACGATGCCCGTATGTTATGACGTCATATGATAACTAGGTATTGAATTTCTCCACTCAAAATCCATGATTATATGTACAAGTTAAACTGCCAAAAAGGCAATTGCCAAAAAAATCACCAACTGGTATTTTTTGTGGCCAATAAGAAAAAAAATATTGCAATTTGTGACATTGGCGAAGCCCAGGACAATCCCTGCAGTCAGATTCAAAAATTGAGCTTTGAAGGTTATGATTCATATAGGATTCTTACAAACAGGCAATACTTGAGAGAATTTGGGTGTCAGTTTCGTTATGTTTATGCCTAGTTTTGGGGACAATACAACATTGTAAACTGCATTAAAGTTTGTTGCCATGAGAAATGATGAGGTTAAAAGTAGTGTTGTTCCTATTATCAATTATAATCTATGATCAGTTGGTTGAGCGAACCAATAAGATAATCGATTGTGAAACTAATTGTGTGCAAAGGGAGACCACTTCTTTTTCAGATGCATGCAAAATGCAAAGATTAGTAAAACTCCTGAGCATATGGGAAACTATAGGACTTCCAATCTACTATCACTGAACTAAATTATTTATTCCCTTCACTAATTACAAATATTGAACATGCCATACTCTGTAGTTGCAATTTTAGTTAAGAATATATAATCCTGATTTTGCTGTTAAATTGCAGAGTTAATTAAATTAAATTAAAGGGTTTTGGGGGGTATGGGTTTGGGGATTGCAACAGTTTTTCAGTTACTTAAAACTGATCAGCCATAAGAAGCTGCTTTCATTTGCTGAACAAAATAAATAACATTGGAGGAAAATGTAATATTTTTATTGGATTAAATTATAAATGTTATTACCAGTGATTACTCCAGTACATTTATTAAAATTTGCTCTTAATAACCGATTATAATCGATTATCAGTTGGTTAAGTGGAATCGATTATAAAATTCTGACCTATTCCCATCAATAGTTGAAAGTATGTTGCATAGGCTGTGTTTAGACAGCTTTAACACATCTGAATTCTGAACAGTTTTAGTCTAGTTGAATTTTCATTTCCTTTGATAAAGAAAAAGGAATGTAACATTCTTTGAATTTAAAGTTCTCATTACTTTGATTTTGTTTAAATTATTGTACATTAGAACCTGACTTGAAAGACTGCCCTTTCTGATAAAAAAAATGGTTTCTCATGACAGGGGGTCTTTCATAACAAGGTATAACACTATAATTAATAAATCTGCATGGAGATTCTGGTCTCAAAACAGGTGGTCTCTAAAGACAGGTTTTACTGTATGTGTAGGATTGATGTGACCATTGTAGAAAATTTATATATAGAAGGACATCTCACACTGTTGTTGGCCATGAGTTTAAAGGAGTGGCTGTTGTGATTGTCAGTCAAGGATTTAACAAGATGATAGAATCTAAAGAGATATCTGAGAATACATGTAACTATATAAAGAAGGGGCATCCTAGTATTAAGTTTGTAATGTTACAACAACATACTGGAGTGCATGCTGGAGCAACGCCATTCACATGTGAGATGAGCTTTTGTGAGAATGATAATTTTAAGAGGCACATAGTGGAGAAGAACCTTTGAAACATAAAATTTGCAATTCGCTGTTAAGCACTAAAGGCCATTTGAAGACTAGTATGTACTGTAGAAAAAACGTTCAGTGAAGTTTGTAATGTACTGTTAGAGGCACATAAGAAATACTGGTAAACAAATGTTTGAATATGAAATTTTGTAACAGTATGTTTAAAGACAATAAGAATTTAAACAGGCATCTAATGATACATACAGGATGTGACATTTGTAATATCTTTAGTAATTAGATAGTACAATGATGTACATTGATTGGAAGGTTTGTAAATATCAATTCCTTTTATCCTTTTTCCAATCCATTCCAGTGAGCGTCTCCATGTTACACCATTCACATTAGGGGTCAAGCCAGACTTAAATTTTAGGGAGAAGTGATTTCTCCTTTCGGTCAGAACAGGGAGAAGTGGGAGCAAAACAAGAAGTGTGAGCTAAACAGGGAGAAGTGAGACCAAAGCAAAAAACATGATATATAGCTATACAGACAGGTAGATTGATAGCTGAATTATCTTTTTTTAATGATGTGCCCTATATCTTAGTATGCTGTTAAGTTCTAAATGATGCCTTATTTTCAAGTTGAAAAATGTGTTACATGTTTATAAACATATTTTGTATGGATATACAACTTTTTATATTCATACTGGTGGTTCTATTCATATTTGTATATGTGTTTGAAATGAAGTAAATGCAGTGTGTTGGCCATATGACTTAAAAAGGACATCAGAAGCTATGCATTGTAATTAATTTTAGTTGATAGCAGTAACAAGATTAGAGTCTTGTAACAGAAAGTTGGTAAAAATGTTTAATAAACTACCACATAATTATTTTATTTTCTGCAAGTTTTGAGGAAAATTTCAGTCGAAAAGATTTCTAGCATTCTGTGAAACAACCCCAAATACATGTATTTGGGAATAAATGCACAAGTGACTTTAGACAATGCTCAGCATCCTGATTTCATTGTTAAAACATTACTGTAACTATTCCTAGACAACACACTGAAGCACTAAAGTTGATATATAATTAAGCTGGACTCCTCCACCCCCAAATCCAAGAATTTGTATTGCAGTGCGAGTGCATCTATTTTTAGAAAGAAGGCTTTTCTTGATCCACTACTCACTTTCTTGCTTCATTACAAATTCATTAATAGGACTGCATATTTGTGATTGTATTATTTGTCTTCCTACTGGTAATAACAATATGTATTGGTTAAATAGTTTTTGCTTCATTGCTATATATATTTTTTGTATTTTCTTGAAAATTATGGTTAGTCAAAAAACAACATTGACCGACCTTGAAAAGATTGTTTTGAATTCCACAAACATTGTCATGTTTCTGACCTGCATTATTACATATTTAGGCTATTTCTTTCATATAATTTTTAAACTTTGTTTTCATTATATTATATATTTTACTGAACCTATTTGCCCAATTTACGCATACAGCAATGTCCGCCCTTATTACAAGTTCATTTACGGATTCAAACTGATTTTATGCAGAATATACACAAATACAACTGTTAAAATCTTCAATAATTATAAAAGAAAAAAATTAGAAAACATTAATCACAGATCATTTTTTAAAAAGCAAATTACTGATGAACTGAGTATGCAGGATGGTGTCACAGTGACTATTCTATTGGCTATCCTTAGATATGACATGTCACAGTGACGTTCTATTGGCTATCCTTAGATATGACATGTACAGCATGTACATTCATCACACAGTGAAATAGAATGAAGTCATTTCAGAAATACTTGCAGAAAATATCAACAGAAGGAAACCATGATACATTATGGATTACCTGACTGACCAAAGTTGTAATTAATCCTTTCTTATTTGAAACAGACAACTGCTTGATGTCATTAGTCTGCTTTAGGAATTCATGTTTTTGGAAGACACAGTCCAGAGTTACAGCAGTCAAAATAACTGTTTCTGGAGTAAGGGCTCCCTGATGTGTTCATTTCAGACAATGGACCAGTTTTCATCAGAAGAACTTCATTGGAGATTAGAATTTAATGTGATGTCGACCTGGATATCTGCAATTAAGTTGAAAAGTAGAACATTAAAGCATACAATATAGTTATCATCTGACCCTTCAAATGAATGGAATGACCAAGACAGTATTAAACAATTATAGTGAAAAAATGAATGTTGGAACTTGATGCGGTTGAAATTTCGATTTCGGCTAAGTTTCCTTCTGATTCTGGTTGAGGAAACAAACTTTCTTATTAAACTTTATCAAATGAAGGAAATCTTTTGTTAGGCTAACAGTCAATGTAATTTTGTCAATTTTATCCATATAGTTCAGCTTGTGTGAATAAATAAGCATCATTTCTTTGTAGTTTGTCTTAAATTTCACAAGTTTTAATACATATTCTCCAATATTGTGTAACTTTTCTAAAATTTTGCAATATGTTATTAATTAGCGCATTTTTTTCCTAACTTGTCACACTCTAATCATACCATTTATCTATCTATTGAGAAAAAAAGAGAATTGTATTACCTTTGTAAGGCTTTTCCCGCATCATACACATCCCCATTGAAAGAACACTTCGTGCAAACAAACTCCAAATAATCGCGAGACCATGATCTTTTATAACATTTACTGCTCATTATGTGCATAATCAAAGTCGGTGGTGATTTCCTTAGGAGCACAATTAGAGAATAATGACAACGTTGAGCAAAGGGTGCCATTTCCTTAGCATCCTGGACATATTGTTTTAGCTTAAGCTTTTATATCAAAACATTTACTGCTCATTCATGAAATGTGTGCATAATCAAAGTCGGTGTTGATTTTCTTAGTAGCACAATTAGATAATAATGACAGCGTTGAGCAAAGGGTGCCGTTTCTTTAATGTGCGTGACATATTGTTTTAACTTGAGCAAGAGAATACCTCCATTCCGGAACAATCAGACACTATCATACCAGAACAATCAACCGTTAATCAAGTACGACTGTTTGACGAGTGCTATAACGAGGAAAAAAGTTAATAATTAGAGTCAAAAGGTGGCGCTCTACAGTTTCGTATTTAGCATAGGGTTAAAATTTTAAAGATAAAGAGTTTCCCCGGGTTGCCTCACTAGTTATACTGGTTATTTAAAAGAGACTTTGTATATCTTAGGTGTTGTTCAAAGAACCTTTAATTCCCTTTATTTTGATGTATGATTGATGGGTGTAATATGGGTTAGAGAATATACAGCTTGGCCTTACTCCAGATGTGCATCTTTCAAAAACGTGCTAGCTCTACTTGCTCATTTTCACTTCTCGAACTTCAGAGGTAAATTGTAAAAAAAAGAGCCAATAACTTTTTTTACATTTTATGTATTTGGTAATTCAGTCATTGCACTTTTAGAAGCTGGTATTATCTAGTTTGGCAAAATTCATTTTCCATATTTTAATAGCTGCCAAGAATAGTGTACTTTAGACAAATTTAGGTTGATTTTTGGAGCACAAGGGAGCAGTCATTTTAGTTAGCAGTGTCCCAAGATCATTTAAAATTTCCAAAAGTACAATATCCAAAGAAATTTCATCCACATTACATGAAAGTAGTATATAGGTATGCCAACATTCTTTGCACTGTGCATGTTTAAAATGCAAACAACTTCACCTTACAAACATCACTCTCTCAAAAGTACATAACAACTGGTGAGCGCCACCATAAAGAGAATATAGGTATTATTATTGTATGATTTAATTTTGATTGTACGACTGAAATATTTAAGTCGCAAGCATCAAAACAGTCCTTTGTAATAATTGTCATGTATTTCCCCCCTCAGAACAGCATTTATTAGAGTCAGAGTCTTAAACCGGTACAGCCCCCCCTCCTTATGATAAAAAGTGAAATATTTTAAAAATGTGCATTGCATTTTGTCAACATAGCAACCAGTGTTATGCTGATAGACAGGAACATGAAACTAGCCATATTTATTCCTGAGATGTCCACAATAAATTTTACAGTTATAAAAGGGATATAACAGGTGAGGTTCATAAAGGTCAAAGGTCAAAGGGTAAATATTAACTAATTCTTTGATATGGAAGAAAGCAAATTTGCTTTGTTATCATTTATTTTTTAATTTCATTGCAAATAAATGAAATAAAACATTTTCACTATGGATTTCTTTTACTTAATGCAACATTTTTCAATTTAAGTTGACTTTATTCCTATATTCTAAGACTTCTAATTTCCCCATAATGAAGGTCACTACTCACCCAAACATGCCTCATATCAAATTATGTATGCTAGAGCAAAAATAAGCATAATTAGCTTATTTTCATGAATAAAATCATTGTTAATGTACCATTTGACTCAGAACATCATACATAATAATATGAAAATAAGAAAAATAATTTCATAAATGTTTATATTTGTTTTTAAGGTGGCGCTCTACAGTTTCGTATTTAGCATAGGGTTAAAATTTTAAAGATAAAGAGTTTCCCCGGGTTGCCTCACTAGTTATACTGGTTATTTAAAAGAGACTTTGTATATCTTAGGTGTTGTTCAAAGAACCTTTAATTCCCTTTATTTTGATGTATGATTGATGGGTGTAATATGGGTTAGAGAATATACAGCTTGGCCTTACTCCAGATGTGCATCTTTCAAAAACGTGCTAGCTCTACTTGCTCATTTTCACTTCTCGAACTTCAGAGGTAAATTGTAAAAAAAAGAGCCGATAACTTTTTTTACATTTTATGTATTTGGTAATTCAGTCATTGCACTTTTAGAAGCTGGTATTATCTAGTTTGGCAAAATTCATTTTCCATATTTTAATAGCTGCCAAGAATAGTGTACTTTAGACAAATTTAGGTTGATTTTTGGAGCACAAGGGAGCAGTCATTTTAGTTAGCAGTGTCCCAAGATCATTTAAAATTTCCAAAAGTACAATATCCAAAGAAATTTCATCCACATTACATGAAAGTAGTATATAGGTATGCCAACATTCTTTGCACTGTGCATGTTTAAAATGCAAACAACTTCACCTTACAAACATCACTCTCTCAAAAGTACATAACAACTGGTGAGCGCCACCAAAGTGTTTCAATCATATTTTATTTTGCTCTGTAATACTATTCAAAGAAAAATAAATCGTAATTCATGTGTGTACACCGATATATTCACAGAGAACATGTAATTATAAGTGTATTTCGGTTTTTCAGTGTATTTCGGTGTTTATAGTCACTGGCAAGAAAATGACATTTATGGACCACACTTATTTGGACAATGAAAAAATAGTGAAAGTTTATTGCCTTGAGAATGGATACTCTTATGTGCCAAGTTACAGTAGAGAAATGCCTGTTCTATTTGTGTTAATTCGAAATTTAACAAATACACAAACTAGAAGGTTGAGGGTACCTTTGATGACCACTCAGTTGTACATGGCAGATCACTGAGTGATGATTGGAATGTTTGTGTATGTCATAATCCTTTGATCCTGTTCCCATCCTTTCCAGTGATTGCCTCCATTTCTCATCATTTAAATGTGAGTTCTGTGATCTATTTAATGAGGATGCTGATTTGAAGAAATGTCAGTACATTGTTTGTTTGGACAGTTAGAAGATATTAGAATCCTTTTATTATTCATTCAAGTGATTGCCTGTTTTCCTGTTGACATCTGTATAATGATGAATATAGGAATACACAGGAATTAAAATTTATTCTTGTTGAGTTCTTCCGTGTTCCTTATGTTAAGTATACAAGTCGTGGCTGTCTGAGATTCTGAATGTTGTATCCATAGAGGCCATTATTATGGGATTTTAAGTCCTGCATGAGATATAAACAGTGTCATCTTTTATTGTCAAGAGACCTGAGAAACCTCTGCAGATCTTGTGTGTTGTATCAGCATGTCCTTTTGAATCAATACAACTATCACCTCATCCAGTTCCATTTGACACTGCAAACACTTGTTAAAACCACAGTAGATAATTTATTCACATCAGTACATACTCATGATTCGATGATACTGACAATATCACAATAACCAGGCGACTATCTTTGCATCACAACTCATGCAAATATCTATGCTCTGACATTCAAACATATTTTCTAATCTTGCATTCATCAATCATTTCCTGACTCCAATACAAATATGTGCAAACTCTACATAAGCATTACTAAAGTGCTGGTTACCATGAAGCAACCTGTAACGACTTATTAATTAATGCTGGTGAACTAGCTATCTACATAACCCTACATAACTCAAATTCTGTCTCAAACAAGCACATAAATGAAATATTACAAAGTAATTCTACATACTAAACAATCCCAGTAGTTGGGTAAAACATAATATCAGTACTTAAGAGTTATGGCACTGTAATGTTTGCAAGAATGGAGGAAATATCTACCTTTGAAGCTTCTGTTCTTTGTTCCCAATCCTTTGTCCTTCGATTGCTGCCAATTTCATGAGTGGCATTCCCAGAGTATATTTCTTGCTTTCTGACAGTCTTGGGTATACTGTTTTTGAGCGCTGTCACTAATGTTCTCAGAATCTAAGAGTCAGGCCCACCCACTAGTTGAATTCCAGTGGGATGCAATTGGCCTGCCTCAATCAACTTAGCTCTCATGGTTTTGTCTGTCCACCTTGTTAATGCTGTTGGCTCCCTTTGATCTCCGACCAATGTATATAATGCATGGGTGTGAGGTACCAGGTTGGACTCGGACAACTGCTTGACACTGCAAGTGGCAGTTGTTCACACATCAGACTCATTGAACTATCCCCATGTTTATACATCTGGTTAACTCATGCTTGCAGAATATAATAAAGTATTATTCAAGATCATCCTTTAATGAGCTTTAAATTTTAGTCCTACCATCCATTATGAAAGGGCAATGACATATGTCATATGAATGGCACTTTTGAATAAAAAAATCAGATAAAACTTGTTAGGTACGATAAGACATTATGAAATAAAAAAGGACCATCTTCTTTGAGGATGAAAAGAATTAAATGTAACAACCTATGAACAATTGTTGAATTTGATATACGAGAGGGGTAAGAGATCCTAAAAATAAAGGAAAAGGAGATTCACACGAATGCGTGTGATTTTATATATTCATAACCCTATTGTTGACGTCACTGCATTGATTACTGCTGTTTCGCAAGTCCAGGAATAAATAATGATTTGCAGTGTTGTCATGACAACCTTTGAATTAAACAAGATTAGTCATTTTTTACACTTAAATCATAAATGTAAAAGAGAAAAGGTTGGGTCGTCATGATGTCACAAGCAACAGCACACAGAAAAACATTAGGATTTTATTTTTATTTTCTAATAGCATTTGCCTTTTATTCAAAAATAAAAATTCCAAATTGGAGAAAATTTGGCATTTCCTATAGTTAGGGTGTTACAAGAACACATAAGGCACTGTTTGTATTTTTTATAAATGGGTGGGAGTTGCATCTGTCCATTTCCAAAAAGGAAGTTACATGTCCAGATGTTTGTTACTATCTTACAGATACACCTGATAAGTTTTTATTTTTAAGGAAATATTTTGTTCAAGTAATTGTACGCTATTTTCTTTGTTAAACCATTTTTTAAAAAAAATTAAACTATATCAAACTTTGAAATCTTCAGTCTCTATTTCTCATCATCCTATTTTTTTTATTCATTAATATATTTTTTGTCCATTATTATTATTCTTTATTCTCTCACACATTATTAAAACTCACTTGAACAATGGCAGTTGTTTTTACCTCTGCAGTCGTAACTATGAACTGAAAAAGCCCATATGTGAAGCAATGCCCAGATTCCCGACCCAACCTATGCTACTGCCAAACACAAGTTCCGAAAACTGGCAAAATATAACACTGCGTTTACTCACCAACATTATAACTCCATGATTTCAGATTACCTCTCAGGTTATAGGATCAGTTACTTCACATATATTGGTTAATTGGTAATGAAATTTACCTACTTTTTAAATTAAATTGTGATTTGTTAAACCTTGGAAACTGCACCTAATTCTTTAATGCGAGGCTGCAATGGTCATTTTTTTTTTATTTGAGCCACTCAAATATGTTGCGTGTGTATTTAAAATTTGTAAACCAGTCTGCTGACTGTAAATACTCACCAACATTATAACTCCATGATTTCAGATTATCTGTCAGATTATAGGATCGTTTACTTCACATGTATTGGTTCAGTGGCTATTAAATTTACCGAAATAATGAGCTAAATTGTGATTGTTCAACATTGAAAATTGCACCTAATTTTTTAATGCAAGGCTGCAATGATCATTTTTTTTTATTTGAGCCACTCGAATATGTTGCATTTGTATTTAAAATTTGTAAACCAGTCTGCTACTAAACATTCACCAACATTATAACTCCATGATTTCAGATTATATCTCAGATTATAGGATCGGTTACTTCACATATATTGGTTCAGTGGCAATGAAATTTACCAAATTAATGAGCTAAATTGTGATGGTTCAACATTGAAAATTGCACCTAATTTTTTAATGCTAGGCTGCAATGGTCATTTTTTTTTATTTGAGCCAATCAAATATGTTATGTTCCGTGTGTATTTTAAGTTTGTAAACCAGTCTGCTGACTGTAAATACTCACCAACATTATTACTCCATGATTTCAGATTATCTCTCAGATTATAGGATCATTTACTTCACATATATTGGTTCAGTGGCAATTAAATTTACCGAAATAATGAGCTAAATTGTGATGGTTCAACATTGAAAATTGCACCTAATTTTTTAATGCAAGGCTGCCATGGTCATTTTTTTTTATGGTGGCGCTCACCAGTTATTATGTACTTTTGAGAGAGTGATGTATGTAAGGTGAAGTTGTTTGCATTTTAAACATGCACAGTGCAGAGAATGTTGGCATACCTATATACTACTTTCATGTAATGTGGATGAAATTTCTTTGGATATTGTACTTTTGGAAATTTTAAATGATCTTGGGACACTGCTAACTAAAATGACTGCTCCCTTGTGCTCCAAAAATCAACCTAAATTTGTCTAAAGTACACTATTCTTGGCAGCTATTAAAATATGGAAAATGAATTTTGCCAAACTGGATAATGCCAGCTTCTAAAAGTGCAATGACTGAATTACCAAATACATAAAATGTAAAAAAAGTTATTGGCTCTTTTTTTTACAATTTACCTCTGAAGTTCGAGAAGTGAAAATGAGCAAGTAGAGCTAGCACGTTTTTTGAAAGGTGCACATCTGGAGTAAGGCCAAGCTGTATATTCTCTAACCCATATTACACCCATCAATCATACATCAAAATAAAGGGAATTAAAGGTTCTTTGAACAACACCTAAGATATACAAAGTCTCTTTTAAATAAGCAGTATAACTAGTGAGGCAACCCAGGGAAACTCTTTTTCTTTAAAATTTTAACCCTATGCTAAATACGAAACTGTAGAGCGCCACCTATTTCAGCCACTCGAATATTTTGCATTTGTATTTAAAATTTGTAAACCAGTCTGCTGACTAAACATTCAGCAACATTATAACTCCATGATTTCAGATTATATCTCAGATTATAGGATCGGTTACTTCACATATATTGGTTCAGTGGCAATTAAATTTACCGACGTAATGAGCTAAATTGTGATGGTTCAACAATGAAAATTGCACCTAATCTTTTAATGCTAGGCTGCAATGGTCCTTTTTTTTTGAGCCAATCAAATATGTTATGTTCCGTGTGTATTTTAAGTTTGTAAACCAGTCTTCTGACTGTAAATACTCACCAACATAATTACTCCATGATTTCAGATTATCTCTCACATTATAGGATCGGTTACTTCACATATATTGGTTCAGTGGCAATGAAATTTACCAAATTAATGAGCTAAATTGTGATGGTTAAACCTTGAAAATTGCACCTAATTTTTTAACGTGAGACTGCAAGGGTAACCACCTTTAATGTCTAAATACTGAATTAAGTTTCTGTCATGGAATACCACACTTCACATTGCATGTTTTTATTTGATTTCTTTTTAACTCTTTAACCCTTGGAGGTTTTTGTTGTTTTCGCCTGAAATGCGAGTAGGAAACCCATTTTGGGGGCTTTTTCTGAATACATCCTAATAAATCAACCTCCTAGACATTTTAAGTTAACCTAATGCCTATTTGTGTTAGAAACCTTGTTTATAATTGTCTCTTTTGCCTGAGCATGAGCACAAGGGTAAAAGATGGACTTTTTTTTGCATAACGAAACAATCATTTTTGTGTCAAGACTCTTTATTCTAAATACACAAAACCGGTTTCAGAACTGGTCCAAAAGGGGACGCTTTTCCCTCTGTATTTTGTAGTGCGACACAAACATCCATCATAAAGCTACATTTGTCTACCTTCATATAATGCCACCCACTTTATTGTGTCACACATTACCTTGATGCTACAGAGCTCAGAAGTAGGCTACCACCTCCTGTCCCATAAATGTGGCACCAGGGGTAATGAGTTAAACAAGCAAAATTCACAAAGCTCAATTCCTTATAAAATTTTGGCAGAATTAGATGCATCTCTCTCTCTCTCTCTCTCTCTCTCTCTCTCTCTCTCTCTCTCTCTCTCTCAGAAAAACTGATTTTTAAAAATTCTTTTGTAAGTAAATAACTGAAATTTTTTTTTTTCGCTTAGCATCTGATTGTCTTTGAAACAAATATATGACACATCTTTCATAGGCTTAAGGCTAGATGTTAATACCTGTACGAAAAATTCCGCCCTGACTTTAACCAGATTCCAGGTGGAATATTAAAGCGGATTTCACCTAAAACCTTAGATTCCACTTATTATAAATTTTAGGCGGATTTAGGGTGGAATATAGGTCGAAATATGCAAATTACTCCGTCTATTCTAAGCAGGAATTCTGTTTATTCTGCTTACTAGGCGAAATCCGTTTATTTATTCCGCCTACTAGGCGGAATCTGTTTATTCCGCCTATTAGGCGGAATCTTTTTATTCCGATTATTTAGCCTAGATTCTGCTTATCACTTTTAAGGCAGATTCAGGGCGGATTTAGGGTGGAATATAGCTCGAAATATGCAGATTGGTCTAGAAGGAATATGTTTATTCCGCCTACTACTACTATGTGGAATTTGTTATTCCGCTTATTTATCCTAGATTCCCCTTTTAGGCAGATTCATGATGGATTATAGCGCTTGAAATATTCAAATTACTGTTACCAGGTGGAATCTTTTCTTCTAATTAGATGGAAATACCTGCAGAAACCCATCCAGTAATGAAAATGTCAAAATGTTGGTTCACCTTCCAGAAATTTTGCCCAGAAAGAATCTCCACCTAGAGCTGCATGTAAATGCCTTCAGCGTAGAAAAAGATTTCATCTAGTACTGTGAAATTAAGACCAGAATGAACACAATTTAATCCGTTCATTTTAAGATAATTATTAAATGCATTGGATCGCACACTAGTGGGTAATTTACAGCAAAAAAAAAGCAGATTTCAACATTTTACTTATTCTATTTTTGTTTTCATTTTGGCCAAGAAGAGAATACATGTACATCTTTTAACTGGAAAAATAATTATAAAGGATAGAACAATTATGAACTGGACCTGACTTCTAAATGTAAATACATGGGACAGCTGAATGATAAACCAGAAATTTACAATGTTACGAACTGTAAACAATTCTGTACAAGTGAAACTGACATAATTACTATTTATCTCAACAAGTTTACACACAATCATATGTATCTGCAGAGCTAAATAATTAGCATATTGTACTTTATGAATAACACATACTGACAGATAGTAACTAAAGTTTATTTAATTAGCCTGATATAACAGAAGACAAATAGTCCAATCAGTACATTCTGAAAAGAAAAACATTGTGCAAATTATGAACAAGCTTTATAAAGACTTGGTTGACAGTGTCACATTTAAGCAATATTTTTAGCTAATCAATTTTTTAAATCTTATAAACAAGCCAATTTTCCTAAACTCTCCAAAACCTAAAACTATGTATGTGCAAACAGTGAACGTTTTAAAATGAAAATCAAATTAACAGCATCAATTATTCACTCCAAACAAAATATTTTAAAACTTCCAGTGATATTCATCATGTCACACAGCAGTTCCAAAGTTTTCACTGTAACTTCATTTTTTTTCTTGCATAACTGACTTGCTCTTTTACCTCTTTTCCATTTTTAGTGCACCATGCTGTCACATAATCTGGCAAAAAAGGAAAGTATACAACAAATAACTTCCAACTGGCTCAACAAGGTGTACCATAAATAATACTTCTGGTCTCAAATCAAGTTTGTGAATTTAGCAATTCAGCATAATACCTAAATTTTAAGCATTATTAGGAATATTTGATAAAGCAATATTAAATCAAAAGTGCTCATAAAAATGTATGAAAACCTTTTTCAGTAGGGATTTATATCATATTGCAAACACACGTCTAATGACATTACAGTAATAGTATGTAAATGAAGATAATTGCAATCTTCTTTTGAATCTGGTCAAGTTTTGACCTCTATCACACACACACACACACACACACACACACACAACCTTTCCCAATCAACATAAGCAAATTACTGAATTTTAGGGGCTCTCAGACCATTTCCCTGTACTCACTGTGAAACCTGTCAATGGCAAGATATAGGTATAACTTTTCCAGCTATGATGTCATTACTGTATCAAATATGTTAGATTCTGTGTATTATATTGTAAGTCGTATAAGCTGAATACAGTTCAAACGTTAGGACAATAGTAGTGTATAAATCGAGTTATACCATAATGTAAATATGTAATATAAGCTGGTATTTCATGTAATACTTGCTTAATGCATTTCACAGTTCGAGCATCTTCATAATTTATCCCTAGTTCAGTTCTACTTCAACAATTAATGTTATGGTATTTTATCTTAAGAAGCATCAGATTCTCTCCCTGTATAGTAATTACCTCTGATAACTTCTATTCTAGCATGATGCTAGGGTGGTCTTATGTCCCCAACTTTTTTTGGCGTAGTCCTTGTCCACGAGACATGGCCAACTCTTGCCATGAAAACAGTCATGGCAAGAGTTTGTTGGCCAATGTGAATGCTGCTTTTTTGGGTGCTGCTTTAGATGCTGCAGAAGTTGCTTTTCGCAATTCAGATCGTTTTATAACAATATCTGAAGAAGCCAGTAGTCTGACAGTCTGCACAAATTAATAGTACAATGAACATATTTATACAATACAAAATCCAAATACTCATAAGATCTTAAATTCATTTATATCTGACACAAGCAGGTTAAAAGCAGTTATTAATTAATAATGAAATAATTAATATATATGCACATCATTTTGTAAACTACTTATAAAAGCTTTTGACTTTGTTAAGCTAAATCTAGAATAAATAAAGACATTTATGCCACTAACATTTCAAAAAGTTGCCAGTAATAAAGAGATAGATACAGGGATAGATGTCAAACATTTGACAGATCATAAAGAATTGAGAGGCTCCATAAGACAAGGGATTAAAGATTATAATCGTTATTGATAAAAGATAGGAGCAAAAATATGGATTAGAATAATTTAGAAGGACAAGAATGCAGAGATTTGTATTTCTAACTTCATATATGTTTGGTGACAAATGAATTCAAAATAATTTACTGAAAATATTAAAAATGAGAATAAGTATGGTGTAAAGAGAATGTATAAATCCACTTGTTAAATCACAGGAGGCCTATAGGCTACAAATGTGGCCAAATTGAAAACTTTTTTTTTAAAATTTTAAAGGGATTGATAAATAAGAGACTTGTTGATGGTATGAATAGTTCACCAAACCAATTCCAAAATGACCTAAAAGCAAATTTCCATTAAGTTGTGGCTTACTGAAGCATGTGCATACAAAGGAACACTTTATGTTCTTACCACTGTTAGTAACCATCAATCTTCATAAACATGTCTCATGATATTGGAGTGACTGCCCTAAAATGAAAGCAGCTAAATTGCCTGCTATATATAATACATCCTGAACAGTGGTGATGTTATAACCTAAAATTGACTAGGCAACAAATGCACAGACATAACATAATTCTATATCTTTACAAATCAATGTAGGTTAATTATTACTAAAGTATTTCTCGTATATATTCAACAATACAACACTTACATCATTATCTCTCTCTTGCTCACCACCAAAATCATCAACATGGTATTTATGCTTTCTTGGCGATCGCTTTGGGGTAGATGCTGCTTTTGGTAATATAGGACTCACACAGATATAGAATGTGGAAATGAGTGGGGCCCATGCTCTTGTCTGTTCACAGGATTAGGATTACAATCCTGCTGTACTGAAGGTACAAATAAATCCTGCCAACTTGTGCTGTTGTTGGCTCCATACAAACTGCTTTGTAAAGGCTGCTGAAACCCGTTTTCTCTTTCTTGTACAGACTGCAGTGATGCCTGTGTAGTCCATTCTGTGCCATTCTGAAAAAGTTGATAATTACATTTTATGCTGCTGTCATTTGTAATGCTCTGACCTACAGCTGGCCCTTGCAATTGCATACATTAAACAAAAATGAAACTGTCTTTAGTTTGTTATCATTTCCTTCAAATATTTTAATTTGGTGCACTGTTTGTGAGTCATTTTTAATATTCCCTGGAAATTCCCAAGTTTACTAACTTCATCCCATCCATACTCTTCCAGGTATAATTTTGGAAAACCAAATCTAAAACCTATATGTACATCATGTTAGAAAGATGAGTAGAGATGCCATGAATCATATGCAGATATATCCAATTATGTTACTATTTTTACATTTGACCTCACCGTTATCTGGGGAAAGAGCTAAGTTACTTCCAATGTTCATATCATGTTGGATGTTGTGTGTTTAGAAAGTTTTACTACAATTTTCCTTTATTGTGGTTGTGGTTCATGTATTCAGGTCCAGTGCTTATACACATGTCCAGCATTTGGTAAATTATTACTCAGCTTCATTTGGCATATTCTACTTGGAAATCTTTAATTTTTAAGGATTATTGATGATTAATGATAGTTTAATTGGCATCCAAAACTGGTTATCTACAAAAGTGGACCATTTATTGCATCCCCTCAAATTTCAATTTAAAATAGTTAATCTGAGGCTAATTTCTCATTTGTAATGTGCTATTGTGACTATAAATATAAACAGGACTTATGTACTCACAGGAGCTTGATGCTAAATAGTGTTTATCATTTTCACTGGATTGTACCCTATGGTTTTTTTTTTATAGTGGGTATGACCCAGAAGGAGACATTATTTGTAGAGCTCATGAAATAGTGTTTATCATTTTCACTGGATTGTACCCTATGGTTTTTATTATATAGTGGGTATGACCCAGAAGGAGACTTTATATGTAAAGCTCCTGAAAATGAACTCTGCTACTAATACTTCTTTCCTAAAATATTTTTTACCTGGATGATTGAAGAGAATGCCTGGGTTATCATCTGGTCTGTATGTACTGATACATAAAGACCAAGTAGTGGTCAGTGGGGTATACACTGGTGGCTCATTCTCTTTTGTAGTCACAGATTCACCTGCACTTACAGATAATGATACTTGATCACCTGGCTTTTCAACATTTGCAATTTGGACTGGTTCCAACACTTGCTGCATTGGGGACTTTAGTAAACAGTAGTTCTTCCCCACTGTTGATTCTGCACACTCCAGGTCATGTATCTGTGACTCTGAAAACTGGTTAGCAATATCACTTATTAACATGTTACACGTGGACAAGTTCGACTTTTCCAGTACTTTTTTTTCTGGCTGTTTACTATCTTTGGGTTTGTTGAGTCTACAGTTACACAATTATGTTTTTCGGTAGTGTTAACTTTAGTCTTCACTGTTACTTTGCTCTTTTTCTTTGGGCTAAAGTCCTTCTCCTGTTGCCTGCTTTCTTTTATTTTTGTTGTTTCCTTCTGATGTCGCTTGCCACAAGTTTTGGTTAAATGATCGAAGGTAACAGTTTCTCTAGGTACCTCTAAAGGTTTCTCCTTTACTTTCTTTAAAATCTGTGCATTTGCCTTTGTAGCAAAATCTGTGAGATAATCTTCACTTTCTGAAATATAAAGCAGTGAAGACTTATTATAAAGCCGCAAAAATAGTCAACATAATTCAACTGCTTCAGTTTTGCAAAGAATGAAAGCCTAAAAGTCAAATTTAATCAAACTTGAACCAATAATTTGAAGTTCAGTTCATTCATTTGTGATTAAAAAAAAAAATTGAAGGTATAAATCTAAATAAAAATAAAATGTTAATTCTCTCCACAACTTTCTCCATTTTAAACAACACCCACAATTATTTATGTAACATTGTCACTTTCTATCTGCTTATAATTTCTCTGAAAAGAATAAAAACAATTAAAATCTTTACATATGTCAAGAAATTTTTTTTTTATTTTTTACAGATGAATCTTGTATATGTATATGATGGTCGGAATTACACATGATTCAGTGGTCGGAATAAGCCGCAACACGGTCCGATTTACCATGCATATAATCACAATAAAATAATTTTCTGTAAGAACTCAAATTATATGCTTTTTGAATAAAGAAACTTGTTACATAAAGTCGGAATGACTGCTAACCGCATCTCAGTTACGGATACAGTAGTCTGCTTAAACAATGAAGTTGTAACTCGTGTGGACAACCTCAGTGGTTATGACCAGATTAGACTATTTACAAGTTGTTGTGCCCCCCCCCCCGACAATGTGTTGGCCGGATAAAGCAATCCACAAAAGCTATATAACATGTCATACAAGTTCAATCATTGTAAATTTTTATGATATATTTTTATGAAATACAAGTAACTAAATGAAAGAAGCGCCTCGGACTACAAGAAGTATTTCTAAGTTTACAATACCCTGATACTGCCCAAACCAAAATTGCAAGCTTATTTTTAAGGTTGCGGCAAGCTTTCTGCAAGCTAGTTTTGTAAGCTTGCGCAAGCTTAGATTTGAAACCGCGGCTAGCTTGTGCAAGCTTAGATTTGAAACTGCGGCTAGCTTGCCCAATTGCAAGCTTGCGCAAGCTTAGATTTGAAACCGCGGCTAGCTTGTGCAAGCTTAGATTTGAAACTGCGGCTAGCTTGCCCAATTGCAAGCTTGCGCAAGCTTAGATTTGAAACCGTGGCTAGCTTGCGCAAGCTTGCCAACTGCAAGCTTAGATTAAAAACTGCGGCAAGCTTGCGCAAGCTTAGATTTGACACTGCATGGGCTAGCTTGCGCAAGCCTAATAAATGCAAGCTTGCACAAGCTTTCTAAATTAAAAGTAAAATGTTAATATATATGCGGTAAAGTAATCGGTACAAAATAACTTTCACAATCATTGAGTAGCCATCAAATAATTTAATAATATTCAGTTAAAAAAAAAGGTGAAGCAGTAAAAAGAAATTCTTCAGATCCACAAGTTCATTGTCTTATAGTTCTTCTGGCTGTGGCACATTTACTGTTTATTACATCATTAAACATTGCCTCAGATAGACAGGGTTCGCCATTGTCTTTCTTGAATTGTTTTAAAACAAATCCCTGTATTGCCAAATTTGGCAAGGCACTTGTTTTCATTGAGGAATTGTGGGCAGTTCGCGTCCCTGTCGCATTCGATTTTGCCAACTGTTCCTTAGTGAATAGAGTGTCTAGTAAGGAAATTACTAGTTTCCTAGGTTGATTCCTGATATGAAGGGCTTGAGATAGTTGTGGTGGAGTCACAAAGCAGTCTATATTGTCAACTAAACGCAATTTTTTCACTCCAGTGCTCTGAAAAGAAAGAAAATTAATGATTTTAACAATTGTTTTCTTCTAAGGTTGGATTGAGCAGAAAAGCATTACATTTTCATGCATAAGGTATTGATCAGACCTATTCCAATTTGTCGAAAACAAATTAGATTAAAGAGGGTTCTTCAAAAGCAAAGAAAAAAAATGAATATAAAATTTCAAACAGGTTAAAGGAGTTTAAACGCGTCTGTGCAATGTTATGAAAAATGCTATATTTTATATTGCTTCTAGCAAAAGTCTAAATTTGAAAATAATTTGAGAAAGTTGCACCTTATCAAGGCCAAAAACCAAAATGAACTTGACCAAAAAAAGTGGTGTGCATTGGCTCACTGAAACTTTTAGCTAACATGAACAAAATACCGTAATGTTTTCCTCCCATGCATATTTCTTGGGTGCAGTATCTGCTGCAGCTCCAAATGGCTCATCTAAAGCAGGAATGTTTTGAGTTTGAGAAGTAGAATGATCGATTGCCAACAAATCAAATGAAGGCGAGTTAAACTGCAGCCTGGTTGCCTTTGGTTTTACAACACCTTCACAATTCTGCTGCCTTGATCTCTAAAAAATAATAAACTAGATTTGAAAACTTTCTTTTAGCAATTCAGACTAATATTATTTCTTCATGTATGTTCTTTGAATTGTCAGATCACGGAAATGCAATTTACTAGATGCAATACATCAATGAAACATTCATGCAGCCGCTCAAAATATGAAAATCTAGAAATTTAGTTCATGAGTCTTTACATGGCAAAGCATGTATATGTATATATATATATATATATATATATATATATATATATATATATATATATATATATATATATAGTAATACATAGATAGAAATACTAACCTCCAAAGTGCTGGTCAACTGCTTTAAAAACTCCACCTTTCTTGGAGTAACATCCACATCTAGAAAAATATTATTAAAAATTTGTTCCTCAATAATTCATTGAAGAATACAAATACATGACAGAGAGTTTTCAGACATCAAAAGTGTATGCTTTCAAATGATACCCTTTTCAGACCATGTCACTAAATGTTTGTAATTATCTTGCTCAGTTTTGACAAATACAATAAATTTATTTTCATTTAGTATACATCTTCAATTAGTCATAAGAGACGCACTTAATATAAAAATTCTAGGCTATTTGAAAATTTTAAACTGAAGGATTTGTATGATTACAAGTCATATTCTCTTTCACCCTTTTAAACATGTATTTTTAGCCACATATACGTGCACCTTCAGTTTTCTCATTTTTAAAGTCATATTATATAAATGAATAAAATTACCAAGTGCATGCCTTACCATCCTTAGCTGTTCCCTCCATGATTTTAATTCTTGCACTAATTTGAAGTTTACTTCTTCGAGTAGAAGATTGCTCTCATACAGTTCCTTGTATGTCATTATGGGTTGAAGGCTTAGCGCCCCAGTGGGTGTAACACTATGGCCAGCCATTAGGTCACTCACATATGAGTATGGAGAATGAAACGCACTGTATAACTCCTGGGACACAGATGGTGAGAGTCGATGTGAGATATCTTGGCTATTTTGTATGTTTATTTGGCTGCTCTTTACGCCTGTGGTGAGCGTGGATGGAGGCTAGAAGCACCCGCATCTCCATATGGCATCTGTATGAAATCATGTCCACAATCACCGATGCTTGTTCTAGACTCTGCCACATTTTCTGTGTTCATGTCAGAAAATGACCTTTCCCTCCATGTCTGCGGCGCTGTGTAATTATTTCTTCTAACAGTTGATTCTGCGCCTCCATTTTATTTTTTTCATCTGCCTTTCTCTTTTGTTTTTCTTCATCTTTCTCTTTTTTCCGATTTTGTTCCTTCCCTAATAAAAACATCAATAATTAAGCTTAAACAGTACACAGACCATGCTTAGATGCAAATTTTTTAATGTGATTCTAAGAAATCATGAAATTCTGGTTGTTAGGTTGAATGCATTAACAGACTTAAAATGAGCAATACATATCATTGTTATTGTTTTATGCACAATTCCTTACATTTTTAATTATAGTGCTTTTGCCTTGGGGTACACGGGTGGTGGATGGCAAGCTGTGTTCATCTTCAGCAGTGACATTATAAACAAAACTGAACTTCACTAATGGTTTACACAAATACTGGATATATACATTTTTCAATTCAATAGCATTTTCTTCAACATTCTGATGTGTCTTTGCTGACCCATTTTTTGACAATTCTTGGATCGTTGACACTATCGAACTGCCTGTAATAAAACAATTAATGTCCAAATTTGTATCTGTACTTATGTGGACATTTAAGAACGTCTTTCAATACTTTAAATTGTCTAATAGTGTCAAGGGCTTTTCTAATTGGCATTTAACTGACTGGGGTTCATGTTTTACAAGTGAAATATGTAGTCCACATTTAGCACTAATATAGTACTGAATAATGCAGTCAGATTTCAGTAATCCAATCTCAGAAAAAAAACATGTCAACTTCATGACATCATGCTGAGAATTACAGATATATATGATGTGACAAATATTTTAAAAAACTAGTTGATTCTATACTTGCTCTGGTGTAAAGCTAAAATTTTAATAAAATGCGGTGACATGGAAAATTAATATCAGATACAGGTGAAAGATTTTTTAAAATAGAAATTACCACTGCTTGAATTGTCTTCAATCTCTTTCACAGTCTGAGATCGGCCAGCTTGAACCTTCTGCCTTTCGTTCATTCTCTTTGTCAACTCTTGCTTTGATTCTATATTAGCAAGATACATGAAAGCATAATTATATGGTAATATCATCCAAAAAGACTGCACCATTAAAATGGAGATAATATGTAATGTAATATGTAATGTAATGTAATATGTAATACCTCTTTACTTACTTTATTTTTTTATTATTAAATGACATTGGTCTAAAATTTCAAACTTTTTCACTAGAAAGTATAATGTGAGCACCATGAAGTAATGTCAACGTTTTACCAAATTAGCCATAAATCCCTGGAAGGATTAGCATTTTGACTGTTTTCAAGACATGACAAATATCTTGGAACACAGATTTAATGAGATTGAATAACTATGTTGAAATCTAATGTATTGAGACGCATATATTATAAGCACATTTATTTTATCAAAACTATGCAGTGAAATATGTTTATATTCAATAAATTGTGTACTTTGCTTAAGTTTTGAATCTGTCTCTATTTTGCTTGCATGTAGTTATCTTCACAGGTAAGCAGTAGCTATGGGTAGCATGGTCATGTTCCGACCAGTGGGGTATTTTTGGCCATGGATACACATATCAGAGGTCGGAATAATGAACAACACGGTTGGATTTACCACTGGTTGGAATATGATCATATAATGCAGATTACCCTAACGGATATTGAAAGTTTAAACGTACGAACATTCAACATACGTATATACCAATTCTCGCCATAATAATAATAACTCGCTTAATAATAATTACCTGGTGCTTATTTCTATCAGGCTTTTTCATAATCACTTTTTATTTTTTAAACGGGAACCAAAACTTTCAGTGCAGTCGTGAGTTATTATTGATATGGTGACAGCTGGTACGCAGATATAATTTGTCTCTAACCAGTATACATAAAGAAGACGCATTAACTTACCGCCAATTTCCACAATGACTCCATGCCAAAGCCCAAACTGTGGCAACTTTGCTAATACTTTTTCGCCTGGTATGTATTCTGTCCAGGGTTTTCTAGGTTCCTTTATAATATTTAAGGAATTCACTGATGTTGTACTGTCATCCCAATCAAACCAGCAGTATATGGACGACATTTTTCTTAATAATATAATCTGAAGCTTTTGAATGCTCTATATGCGTGACGAACAGTTGCTCCAGCCTCTTCCTGAAGACGAAATTCGCGCGCATTTTATGTACGAATTCGCGCGCATTTTATGTACCTGGTTTCGTTCGTTTATTAAATATGTTCATTTTTGGATTCATTTATTATTTTATTTTCATTACATGTTGAAATTTAATATTTCCAGTGTAAAATAACTTGGAAATATCGTATATTTATATTTGTATAGGGACAATGACATCAGTATCTTTTAGCTTCGGTGTAAACAACATCTGGCCACGACAGAGTAGGTAACATTTTCAAATGGCCGATAATAATCACAAACGGACGTTTAGAACGTACAAACAATATTTTCAGTCTGAAAATCCGTCAAATAATATGCCTAAAGCAACAAAATGGCGTTTAAATAAACGTCTAAAACAGTCCAGTGATAACACCGTTCCAGCATCAGGATACGAAACCAAAGATGCAGATACTGAGGATATCCATTCACTTCTAATCCCACTCAATGACACTGGCGCCTATGATGATGAGATAGAAGCGGATGACCCGTAAGACTGAATAAATATTTTCTTTACCTTTTGATTTTGTATGTATATTAATTTGAACCGTGTATTCCCTTTATACCAATATATCAGGGATGTACCACCTTTCTCGGCCAATGAAAAATTTAGCGGTTTTGGGGGGGGTGTTGGCCGACGGGATGCGGGTTGTGTATCCCTGCTATATATTAAAAATGCCAAAGAAATAAAACACAACCTAATTTTAAAAAAATTATATAAAAATGAGTCTGCATGCAGTCCCATTATGTATTGTCTGAATATTTTTTTGATGAGAATTATTTTCTTTTATTGAAGCCTAAAATATAAAGTTTATCAGATGTCATACATTTGAAAAGCTAATATATATATATATATATATATATATATATATATATATATATATATATATATATATATATATATATATATATATATATATATATAAAAAATCTGATTTGTGCCTCTGAACCATTCATTCTGGCAAATACAATAGGAAATATGTTTTGGTTTTACCTAAGTAGATGACATTGTTGTCAGCTTTATTTTAAATTACAATAACTTTTTTTAATTCAGAGCTGCTCATGGTGCAGATGCTGCTGACAATTTGTGGTTTTCGACTGGTATGCAGCAAACCTGGTTTGATATAAATGAAGAATCTGTTTGGTTTGATGCTTTAGAAGATCTTCAATCAAATGAAAGTGAACAAAATGAAACTGCTTCTGCCAACAGTGATACAAGTACTAGTGATGACTTGCCAATTTACCAAGGAGCTCCCATAAGTGTTGCACAGAGTGCAATTTTAATACTGACATTTGCACTCAGGCACAATCTTACTGGGGAAAGTTTGTCAGATTTACTAACATTAATTACATTGCACTGCATAACCACATCATTTCTACACAAATCATTATACAAGTTTAGATCTTACTTTAGTGCTTTTCAGTCACCATTAGTATTCCACAAATTCTGCTCAAAATGTGAGATCCTGACAGAAGAAAATGCACAGCAGTGCACTGTTTGTAGCTCAAATCTAAGTGAGAAAAACAGCACCTCATACTTTGTTTAAATTCCATTGCTATTTCAAATACAACAGTTTTTTCAGACATCAGAGTTTCATAAGAAATTGAAGCATAGGTTTAACAGAAAGAAAAAGGCTTATAATAATATTGAAGATATTTATGATGGAGAACTCTATAAAAAGTTTTCATGCCAAGGTGGATTTCTGAATTGCAGCAATAACCTAAGCTTGATGTGGTATACAGATGGAGTGCCACTATTTAAGTCAAGCATATGGCCACTCTTTTTCTCAGTGAATGAACTGCCAATTCAGGAAAGATTCAAGCAGGAAAACATGTTGTTTGCAGGTATATGGTTTGGCAGATCAAAGCCTTCAATGCATTGCTTTCTCAAGCCTTTTAATGAGAGTTTAACAAAATTCAGAGACACAGGATTTGAAATACATTGTTCACATTGTGCATCGATGATTGTTGTTAAAGGTTTATTACTATGTGGTACTTGTGATTTGCCTGCCAAGTGTTTGGTAATGAATATGACCCAGTTTAATGGCAAACATGGATGTCCAAAATGCAAGCAAGAAGGAAATGTTAGGAAAATTGGCAAAGAGTTTTTCCTTTTGATGCATATTGTATTGATGGACCAAAGAGTGACCATGAAGAATTCATACAACATGGAGATGAAGTTTTTGCTACCTCGAAGCCTGTTTTTGGAGTGAAAGGCCCATCTTGGTGGACAAATTGCTGCCCAGATATCATTAATGGAACTGCGATAGATTACATGCACACAGTATTGCTTGGTATTGTTCGCCGTCTGCTTCAGCTTTGGTTTGATCCAAAGTTCTCTAGCGAATCCTTTTCAATTTCAAACCAAGTTCATGTTGCAGATCGTAGACTATTAGAAATCAAACTGCCTTATTTTATCCATAGGCATCCTAGAGATATTAAAGAACAATCAAAATACTGGAAGGCATCAGAGTGCAGAGCTTGGCTTTTCTTTTATTCAGTTCCAGTTCTCTTTGGACTGTTAAAAGACCAGTATTTTCAGCATTACTTGCTGCTTGTAGAGGCAATATACATCTTAAATTTAGAATCAATTTCTTCTCAGGATTTACTGCATTGCGAAGAAATGTTGATCAAGTTCAGTTGTATTTTTCAGCATTGTATGGAGATCAGCATATGTCTGCAAATTTGCATCAGTTGATACATCTGCATGATACTGTTAAACAACTTGGACCACTTTGGGTATATTCATGCTTTTCATTTGAAAGTACAAATGGTAGACTTGTTAGTCTTTTTCATGGAACGCAAAATCCTGTTGTTCACATTGCCAATGCTGTTTCAACAATGTTAAAGCTGCCTGCACTTTCAAGTACAAAAATTGTCTATGAAACAGAAGTAGGAATATTCTTTCAAAAACTTAATACCAGAAGTTATCATCACAGAATTACAGAGACTATATTTGATGGTGCATACATTGTTGGTAAAAAGCATTTACAAGTACTTGACATCAAGTATCTTGCTGCATTAAGTCAGACTGTAAATAGCTTTGGAATTGGCAATTGCTTTGTATTTTACCGGATTTTACTAAATGAAATTCTTTATCATAGTGTAAAATATAACACACATTCAAGAAATTCTTGCTCTGTTCTTTATTCATTCAATGGTGTAAACCAATGTGGACAAATTATGTTCTATGTTAAAGTTTATCCACTGTGTTGCTGCTTAATTAAAGACTGCAGATGCACTGCTTCATACTTTGCAATTGTAAATAAATTTACAATAGATGAAAAATGTGCATTTGTCGATGCAACCACATTGGTTCATGCCAGTTTGAAACACATTTATACTGGGAAATTGTCAGATCATTTGTAGCCATACCTCTTGAAAACATTGTTGGTCTGGGTTTATTTATAAATTTTTTTAAAGATAAGAGCTGTATAATACTAAGACCTAATACCATGGAAAGTGATTGAATTAGTTCTATAGTAAGCATTGTATTGGATGATTTTGATAATATACTGGTTTTGTGTATTTGTAAAGACAAGTATGTGTTTGTATAGTTTAAAACCTTTTTTACCTGTAGATTGAAATATTTGTATTTTTAGGAAAATAAACAGATTAAAGACAACCAGTAGTTATTTTATGATTATAATCCATGTCACTCACAGCCATTTCAGTGTACAATAACTCAGAGTTTATTTTATATGCAGAGAACTATAAATTGTTTATTTAATCTGGCGTGCAAGATTGCAGACTTTGAAAAATTTCTTTTGCAAGCTTGCACAAGCTTGATCTCCAGATTTTCTAGGCTTGCAAGCTTGAACTTCAGATTTTCCAGACTTGCAAGCTTGCAGACTTGGATAAATTCCTTTTGCAAGCTGAAACTTCAGATCTTGCAAGCTTGCAGACTTGTAAAAATTCCTTTTGCAAGCTTGCGCAAGCTTAAAACTTCAGATTTTGCAAGCTTGCAGACTTGTAAATATTTCTTTTGCAAGCTTGTGCAAGCTTCCTTACTAGCTTGTGCAACCTCAACTAGCTTGTGATAAGCATGCATTTTGGTTTGGGTACAATAGCAGAGGCAGAAGATTTAATGAGTCTGGACCAATCTGATCAAGTCCTGTAGCTTTCTTAGTATCAAGTTCACTGAGATATTTCTTAACAAAGTTTTTTGTTACTGGTAGGATGGAGAAACATACCTCCTTAGAGATTTTGCTGCTGCAGAACTTTTTCAGTTCAATAAAGTTGTTTTCAATCACTGGTTCTTTTAACTTTGTGGTAATGTTGGTGAAAAAATCATTGAAAACATTTGCAATGTCATTGTCATCAGTGACTATGGTGTCATTTACCAGAAGTGAGTGGATTTTATTTATCTGATCTTTGTGTGTTCCTCCAGTGAGTTCATTGAAGACTTTCCAAATGCAGTTTTTGTCGCTCTTTTTGTTTTCAAGCAATGATTGATAATAATTTTGTTTAGCTTTTTTGATCATATTTGTTATTTTGTTTCTCCATACTTTATAGTGTGCATGGTTTCCCATAGCCTTAAATTGGTCTCTTGTTTTCATAGCATCAAGGATTTCAGTTGTAAGCCAATTAGGTTGGATTTCATTCCTTACATGATGTACTTTCAGTGGTGCATGCTAGAGACTACATCCATAAATAAGTCTGTCCACACCCTTAGAGCTTCATCTATGTCATCCAAATTTTGGATCATCTTCCATGGAGCTTTATATAGGTCTTTGAGAAATTGCTTTTCATTAAAATTTTTGAATGATCTGTAAGTGATAGTTTTGTGTGTATTTTTCTTATTTCTCTTGCATTTAACCTTCTTTGTCAAAAAAATAGGATAGTGGTCACTAAGACCAACTTTTGGTATGTTAACACAAGTTACATTGTCTGGTAGGTTGGTATAAATGTGATCAATAAGAGTGCTTGATGTTTCTGTTACCCTAGTGGGGTCATTTACCATCTGTACTAGGCCTAATGATTCAATAAATTCTGTCCAGTTCTTCCTTATTTGAGTATTGAGAAGGTCCTTATTTATATCACCAAGAGTAAGCAGCTTAGAATCGGATAGCCCAGTTTAAAATCGGGTGGTGTTAGTGTTTGGAATATGATATGCAATTTTCATGGTTTTTCATTGTGATCTTGAAGAAATTAGTATGAATCCCACAAGTGTGCATCCTAGTTCAAATACATTTAGTGATACTACCCCACTACATCTTGAAAATTAGAATTTTAATAAGTTTCAAGGCATGATTTTTTTTAAAAACTTAAATTGGAAATTATGAAGCAGTGTGCAAATTCCAAGTTAACAAATATTTAGTAAAAGTAAGGGATTGCTTTAATATCTTTCACTAAGGACTTTACTTATAGTTGGAGTCAATTACAGATATTGTCTATGTTGCACAGTTTACTTCTATATAACAACATATTCATTGTGAAATGAATACATCACCTCAGAAATTCTGAACATTTATGTTGTTTATAAATTTGTTGAGTCCTATACCAAGCTCGAATAGATGAAACAAAATAAAACCTGCATAATTATATTTTTCTACATCTATTATTTTTAAAAAAAATTTCAGTCAAATCTTATGTAATTTAGTAGCATTATCTTTGTAAAATGAATATGATACTGTACAAAGGTTCAGTTCATTGCTGTTGCACAAATGAAAAAAGTCAAACTTTACATTTAACTATACAATCACTCTCAAAAGCCATTAGTCCAAATTCTGCCTATTATTTACCTAATGTAAATGACTAAATTCTTTATTCCGCCTAGATATTGGTTAGAAAAAACTAAGTCCAGATTCCGCCTTCATATAATAGATGCCAGTGACTAAGTTCCTAATTCCACCTAGATGTTGGTTGGAAAAAACAACCAAGTCCAAAATTATGCTCAAAGATGTATTATTAGCAGGAATTTTGAGAAAAGTCCGTCTTAGAGTTAGACGGAATCTGGATGGATTCATCTTTGACTTCTCAAAGTTTCCATGTCCTCCTTTGATTTAACCAAAATTCTAACATTTTAGGCAGAATCTGCCTAATTATTTCATACGGGTATTACATGATTTAATAAGACTATATTTGATAGTGCATACATTGTCGGTACATAGGATTTGCAAGTAATTGACATAAAATAGTTTGCTGTATTAAATTAGTCAGTAAATAACTATGCAATCAGTTATTACTACTTTACAGGATTTTACTAAATTTAATTAAGACTGAATAGTCCTCCATTCCTGACAAAATAACTGCATAGTAATGGAGTGTACCGTCACTTATACAATTGTTTTTTATGCAAATAAGCTCAATTCTTTCACAATCATGTTTGATATTTATAAAATTTTGAACATGAGGACAAAGACATTTGTCGAAATTTCATATTTTGCCTTGGTCAAGAAATAAGTTTATATTAATAAAATTCCTAGTTAATTTAAACATAGAGAAATGTTTAAATAATATATTTATGTTTCAGCTAAGTACAAATGATTCAAGTTCTTGGCATTTTGCAAACCTGAAAATATATATTATTTAACTTGAGTGCATTATCAGATGCTATAAATAAAAATTAGATTACTGGTAACGTCTTTTAATTTGACTTTGTAGTTAATTATGTTGAGCACAATAATCGCAACAGTGTGCGGACACTTAATCATGCGACATTTAAACAACAGTTGATCACATAATCACACTGACAGATAATCACAATACAGTAGTCCCCCTCTTATACGGTCACCCCTTCTGCACTGAAAAGTGGCCTTATAAGGTGGATGGCCTTTCCAGAGGGGGACTAAATTTTTTGTGAGAAGTATATGTACGTAGTAAGAAAGCTTCATTTTTCAAAGCATTTAATATTTTCGTTTAAAAGCAACATTAAATATCGAACGGTTCTTGTACTATAATAGTTGACTTATTTCAACTGAGTATGCATTAATAGTTCTTATTCTTGGCAAAATCGCGATATGCGAGCGGATGTTGTCATGCACATAGCAGAACCATATAAAAACGTCATTTGAATCTTGGTACATACGCAATTATCTATCCATTTGCTCCATTTTCCCACTGCTGCTAAATAACTTATCAGTTACAATGTTATTTATTCGAGCAGTGAATCGATACAACTATCACCTCATCCAGTTCCATTTGACACTGCAAACACTTATTAAAACCAGAGTAGATAGAGAAAAAACTAAAAACAGGAAAACAAGCTTTTTATTACAGTCCACTACAAAGGATATTTTGGAGTGCAGAAAGAAGTTGAGGATAGGCTTGTAAAGAAAGGAAGTAACTGGAAGAAAGAAAGGTCACTGGAGACTGGAATAACCAATGCAATATTAACTCCCTAAACAATTATTAAAACCACCAGTAATACATGGAGAGAAAACCTTTTGTGGAATTAAAGAAAACAATGAAGTCAAGCTACATATTACAAAGGAAGCTGTACAGTGGTCTATTTATAGACCATGTTGATTAGAAGAAGAATGTGCCAGTACATACATGGATTGGATGGTTTGTTTGCTTGACAGAGATTCATTAAATTCTATCCATGCACACCATTACAGTTGGAACCGAGACTGCACAAGATGTAAATCATGGTGTCTTGTGTTGTCACTGACACAGAACCCTTTACTAATCTTAATTATTGTAAATTGATATCCGTCCTGAATTGATACAACTGCCAACTGGTCTTGTTCCCTATGACACTACAGACAGCTTTTTGAAAGAATGTATCACAACCTGAACATTTGTAAATTGCTGGGTGTAAATATATATGTTCAAACGGTATATTTGGCATAAGAAATGAACTGATGTCACAGTGACTGTTGTAGTATTTTTTGCCCTTAAATATGATTTCCTGAGTGTGTGATCTCTTGTGATGACATTTTTTATTTGAAGACAGATGGCAGAACACTGATTGATTGATTACAAGGTTTGTGAATACTGTATCAAAATCCTTTTATTCCACTTAATATCCATTCCAGTGATGCCTCCATGTCACTCCATTGAAATTTGAAGTTTCTGATCTATTTAGTGACTTGATTTGAAGTGATATGCCAATGCAAAGATTGATTGATAGTTTGTAGCTATTAGAATACATTTATTCTTTTTCCATCATTTCCAGTTATTGTCTCCATTTCCTAGTGACTTGTAAGATGATGAATGTAGGAATGATATCCAGGGTTGCACCGGAATTAAAATTCCTAATTGTCTAGTTATTCCATGTCCCTTATATTTGTTTGCATGTTGTGGTTGACAGAGATTCAGAAAATTGTATCCATTGCAGGGATGGTCCTGGCTTTTAAAAAGTTGTCACAAAAAAAATGCCAGCTGCAATATTTTGTTGCCAATTTTCAAAGAGTGTTGCCAGAATAAATGGTGAATATTTTTGGAAGACTGTTAATGTAATGAAAATTGAAATACAAGGGATTATTACATTATTGACAATAAACAGTACAGCTATAATATTATAAAAAAAATCATTACATGATAATGGCTATTTTGCACTGTTAAAATGTTATAGAATGTTACATGTTATGTCGTGATTTTAGGGCTACCTACTTGTTGAATGCAGTTTTCAAAGTATAATTCGTCGCATCTGTACATGCTGATTTTCATTACATTCTCTAGAGTTAAGATGCTGAGTTTATTTCTGATGTCAGTTTTTATGAGGTTCATCTTATTGAATCCACACTGATACACACCTGGTGCAGCTTTGAGACAATTGTATTGGCCAGGTTGTAGTAAGCTACAAAGAAAGTGTTCCTCATGGCAATGATGGCATTTTTACTTTTACTTAAAGCAGCTATCTTTGCTACTTCCATGGACTTTGCATCCTGCATTACCGTTAGTGTATAGGTGTGACCTGAAAAATGCATTATCAAATGTAAAATATCAACTTTCCTGGCATCTACAGTGTCAAGTTCATTTTTTTATCCCCCCCCATTTTATTGCTAGCTTTACAAAGTACATCTCACTTAATGCTGTAGAGTTTTTCTTGACACGAAACTCATTCCCACCAATGAAACTTGCAAGAGTCAACACCTGGCATAACTGTACAGTGTCTATATAGGCATTAGTGACCATCATATCAATTAAGAAAAAAAAATGTTATTGGCTGAGTCAACATTGTCATATGCAAGTTAACAATAAGGAATTATGGTGGGATATAAAATGTGGAAAATAGTTATCATGTGTATGATAGCTTGAAACAATTTTAAAAATTCACACCTTTTTAGGCATTATTAGGTATCACAGAAAAGGGTGAGTTTTTTTTGTCAATCAATTTCTAGTGTTTAACCCACTGTGTAACAGGCAGGTTTTTAAGTATGTAGCAGAGGCTCAAGTCTAGCCTTTAGCATTGTATAAAATAAGAAATGGGGGCACGTTGGGAGGGGAAGGAAAATAACACACTCCACAGGAGAAATGGCATGTCCTTGTTGAAAATTTCACATGGACTTGTAAATTTTGAAAATATTTATGAAAATGATATTTAAATATCAAAATCCATAAATGATCATCTACATCTCCACAGATGCAAATTCTGTTATACTGTTGTCCATAGTCATGCAGATTTCCATGATGTTCATGCACATACTATAATACCATGCCTTCAGTTTGATGTAGAGAGCAATATACTGTTATGGCATCTGTACACACGGACTTGACTTGCATTTCAGTCTGTGACTACCAGAATGTCTCCAGACATAACAGTACCCAGATATGGATAAAATATAAACGTCTGTATAGGTATTTGGGATTCAAGCTTGCAGTCGGGGATGTGAAATTCTCATAAGACATTTCTTGATGTAACTTATCCATATGATGTGCCTGATGTTCAGATAGGGAGCTACTTTTCGTCTTCTGATTATCTGTGGCCAATCTACAGAGCTACTTAACCCTTTAGCTACAAATAGATGCAGTAGTCATAGCTAAACTGTTACAGCTAGATTTGAGTCAACAGACATAAAGCCAGTGTTAATTAAATGTTAATTCTCATTGCAGTTATCTTGCAAGAAAGACCTACTCTCTGAAGGCTGCATTGATATACTTTTTTTAAAAAATGGGTGCCAAGTCCAATCATCTAGGTGTTCATACCCATTCTGTCATTCTGTTGTCCTCAGTAACACAAGTTTCCATTGCATCTATAGACACATGCAGTATATTGTATTCCATTTTATACCACAAACAACAACTTTATCAAAGAATTTAGCAACACAATAGTATTAATTAAATGACAGGTGTAGATTAAATTTGTCACTTGTAATGACACCTGTATCTTACTTGTGAGAGTTTTTTGATGCTGTTCAGAGGCCACAAATTTCTATGTTGTTCATACATGTGTGAAACATAAATATACCCTCTTGGTATCTGTAAACTCTGACTTTATATGCCTTTTAGTCTGTGACCACCAGACTGTCTCTAAATTTTAGTCAGACAATACTGTACAATTGGTGATATGCAATAATAAGGATAATAGCTAAGTACTGCACTTGTCAACCCAGAGAGAGGTACAAGTTTAATTATTCTTATTATACGTAACAAAGTATAATCACTACATAAGATGTGTACTTGATGTATTACACACATAATTGTGAAACATGGCATGAAAAATGTACCTTTAGCTTTGCTACTAACCAGAATCTAAAGCCTGACAAACAACTTCTCAAAAATGTACAAAGTCCATTTCAATTGGAACCAGAATACAAACACAAGATACAGACAAATCATTTATATTCATTTCTTTCTTTATTAGTCAACATGCACAACTTGTACTGAATGATCAAGTCCACACGTGAGTCTTCCTTGAGTATCATAATGTGCTCTGAGTGCTATGCTAAATCACTAGTGTATTTTTTTCAAATTTGTAAGGTGCTGTTAAATTGCAATTTTTCTTATCTAGCATGTTTTTAAAGTATAAAAATATCCATATACCCCCAAATTTTTCTATTAATTGTCCAGAAGGCACAACAATAATCCTGTTTCACTTCACATTTTGTCACTTTAGAAGTACTGACTGGTCCACTTGCCTGTTGTGATCATTCCCCTGTATTCTAATGGTGAGTTATGTTGTGCTGCATGACAGATTTCCATGACATCCATACACACACACAACTCTTTGTATTCAATTTTGCACAACTTCATCAAACAATCTTCTAAAAATTAACATAAAGTCCATTGTAATAACATCAGTGTTTTCTACTGGTGCAAATTCTGTCATAATGTTGTCCAGAGCAATCTAGCTGTCCATCATTCATACACACATGCAGTACACAAGCACATCATGTTCTGTTTTACACCACTTAAAACAACTTTATCAAAGATTCCAGCAGTACCATAATATTGATTGAAAGGAACTTGTCAATAAATCCAGATAATCCCATTTGTTCCATCACAGGTCCAAAATTATAGTTGATTGATTGGCAGGTTTGTGTACATGAGAATCCTTCTATCCATTTTACTATCCATTGCAGTAATTGCCTCTATT
Organism: Potamilus streckersoni; assembly: GCA_016746295.1. NCBI lineage: Eukaryota > Metazoa > Mollusca > Bivalvia > Unionida > Unionidae > Potamilus > Potamilus streckersoni. The sequence continues at coordinate 939,671 of JAEAOA010002117.1, read as the reverse complement.
TCACATCATTCAAAAGTGAGGTTTTGGATCTTTTTATTGAATACATTGATTAGAAGAGATGAATGCAGCACATGATTGGTTGGTTTGTATGTGTTAGAATCCTTTGATCCGTTGCCCCATTGTTTGTAGTAATTGCCTCCATTTCACACCATTCAAATGTGAAGTTTGGGATCTACTTATTGAATACATTGATTTGAAGAGATGTGAGCAATATATAGATTGATTGGACAGTTTGTAGATATTAGAATCAGCGTATCATTTTCATCATCCATTCCAATGATTGCATCTGTTTATGAATACAGGAATGGTATCCAGAGTAACACAGAAATTCATTGTCATCTACAGTTATTCTACATTCCTTATGTTTATGAATGATGTTTGTGATTCAGAATATAATATTCATACATACCTTTAGTAGTGGAGCCAAGTCATGCGCAAGAGTAAATAATGTCTTTTGTTAAGTGACAGGAGAACCCTGTACAGTTTTGTGCGACAAATCAACTCTTGAATTGATACAGCTATCATATCTTTTTCCCTTTGACACTACAGATAAGAACTGTAGCAAATAATCTAAACACACCATCATATTCATGAAATGTCAGATGTAGATTATCCTGTCGTTTGTAATGTCATTTGCTGGTATGAGTCTGTCGTACATTTGTCCAAAGTCACACACCTCCCTCTCATTCATACACTCGTGGAACTAACCCAGGTTTTTCCTTTGACACTACAGACAACAGCTTTATTAAAGAATCTAGTAACAACACATTAAATGCTAGATGTAGATTAAATCTCCTGTCCCTTGTAAGGATCTTCTACTGACACAAGTTCTATCATAGCTTATTGTGTTTCCTTTGACAATGGAGGCAAGAACTTTATCAAGGAATCTAGCAACACCATACTAGTCATAAAATGCTGGATGTAGATTAAATGTTTAATCCATTGTGTTCATGCCACTTCCTTCTACTGATGGCAAGTTCTTTTGTACTGTTGTACCTGAATGATGGATTTCCATGAAATCCATAAACACATTGTGTTTTGTTTGACACCACAGACAACAACTTCATCCTGACAACCACATAATATTAATTAAATGAATGCCATGTGTAGATTAAATCTGTCCCTTGTAATGATGTGTCTTGTACTGTGTGACTTCTATGACACCTTTGACCAGTCACATCAACTTGCATGATTTTTCATACACACATGCTATAGGAATATACCATCCTGGCATGTACACTAAGACTTTACACGCCTTTTACTCTGTGACATCCAGATTGTTGCCAAGTTTAATTTGGACGATGTTGTAAAGTCTGTGATTTAAAATAATAATGATAATTACTGCTAAAGTACATGTCAACCCTGAGAAAGGTACAAGTATAATTATTGCTAGTACAAGTTTCCAACATATTGCTAATATAAAGTGTCCAACAAATTATAATCTCTGTATAAGACTTGTTTTTGATATATTACATGCCATTATTATAAAACATGATATGAAAAATGAACCTTAGTTGTGCTACTAATCTGAATGTACAGCCAAAGTTCAAAAATAGACAAAATCCATTTGAATATTAGAACCAGAATACAATACTGAAGAGTTTTCATTCAGTATTTTCTTCAATTAGTCAACATGCATGGCTTCCACGCATTTCTGCTGTGAGCATCATGATGTGCTCCAGAGTGCTGCATTATATCACTCTTGTATTGTTCTTTTCAAATAAGTAAAGCGCTGTTATTATTATTATTATTATTATTATTATTATTATTATTATTATTATTATTATTATTATTATTATTATTATTATTATTACTTTATTTAAAGAGGGTAACTCAATTAGCTAAGAACTAATCTACCTTGAGGCCCTCATTCAAAGGAATTTATTTATTTTTGCTGCATCTGTGAAGCCATTGTATATACTGGGTTTGGAAAGAGGAAATAGAGTGGGCATTTCTAATCTCAACTGGAATATTATTCCAGAGCAAAGTTCCAGAGTATTGTTTTAAGCAGTCCATCTTGTCAAATATTTTTCATTGATATGTCCATAAATCACACCTATAAGTCCAGTCACTTAACATTTTGCCATTTTTCTTTAAAGGTACTGGTTGGTCCACTACTTGATTATAATTACTAGTTTAACACATATGTGAGGTAAAGTTTCTGATTGAAGAAACTTTACCGTTTTGAAAATGCATTGTACATTTTAAATGAGGGAACGACATGTAGGTCTATGATGTACAGATGCAGCAGTCTTCCTTTTTAATAGTATATTTTCAAATTTATCAGAGTAGGATTAAAATTTTTAAAAAGTTTACTTGTATTGCTCTATTTTTACATTCATATTGTTATGTATCAGAAAGTGTACACCTTATAATGTTATCATAAAGCTTAAGTGAAATAAATTGTAACGTTGTCATCTATGTACATGTGGAGTTTGTATGATGCGCTACATACTTTTTAATGAGCAAGAAAATTGTTGCCTTTTACAGTCAGAGAAGCTGTTTTCACTTTTCAGGAAATGGATATGTAATGAAAATGGTACTTGCCAACAAAAGTGAGAAGAAAATAATGGCAGATAACAAGAGTTTCAGTTGATAAAACTTGTTTGGAGTTATCTTATCAATCATTAAACCTGTAGTATCAAGCTACATATATTTAGGTACTATATATTTAGACAAGTTAGGTACCATGTATTTAGATAATTTAGGTACCATGTATTTAGATAATTTAAGTACCATGTATTTAGATAATTTAGGTATCATGTATTTTGATACTGTAGGTACTATTTATGTACTTAGTGTATTTTAAAGGTCTTGAATATAGTTTCTTTGGTTTGAATGCAGATGTTATTTTATCTTGCAAAGAAACTATACATTCTTGGTGATCATTCTTGGGATTGACATTAATTATGGGATTGTTGGCTTTTTATTTTTAGTGTTATAAGCATAATTTTTTGCATGAATATTGTTTAAACTCTGCAGTCTTGTTACTGAAAAATATATTTTTTAAATTGGTAACAAATGTTAAGTTCAGTTCTGACAGTAAAAACAAACATTTTTTTTCATTTGCATTTTCTCCATTTGCAGCAGAACTCCCATGTCCTGCATTATTAATAATGATAAGGATAAATACAGTATCACTTGTATGAGTCAATATGTATTGAATTTTATTACATTTATAATTTTAAACAAACTGTCACTGTCATAACTTTTCATCACCAGTGCAACCGTCAGTAAAGATTGATATTCTACACTGTTTCATCTGTCAGTCATTACCTAGTGACAATAATACCATTGGACATTGTGGGTGTGGGATGGAGCTAATTTATTAAATTAAAACAAATCCTTAAATGATCAGAACAATACATATGCAATGTATATTAATTGTGCTTGTGTCATCATTATGCTATTTTTAAGAACAGTATTGGTTTACAGTGGATGTCTCACTGAGCCAGTAAGCACACTATTCTAGCTTTGTTAGATATGTTCAAGTGAAAATATGTTTATGTTGTTATTTGTAAAATATTATTGAAAACCATACTTGTGTGCCCTGGATCATTACTACATGATAGTTTGGTGTGGACATATTTTGTTCTTCTGTTTTCCATGGATACTGATATTACAGTCTTGAATCCTTTTCGTAACAAAATGAAAGTGAAACAAATTTGAGCAAAATTCAAGAGATTTTTACTTCTCAGAATTACAAAGTGATGTTTTTAAAGGAACATAAAATACTGTGAATCAAATTCCAAATAGTCCTAAATGTCCAATTACAAGTCCAGATGTATAGAATGTTCCGGATGAATTTCAACAATTTTGAATGTTTCGATATGTCCGAATTATATAATCTAGAATGTCTTTAAACTATTTCAATTATTCAAACATAGTGTTTCAGCATGAAAGTTCATTGAACACTTTGTACTATCTAAACATGCCAACATATTCTGGTCAGTTTCCTAATGACTGATAAGAAAACTGAAATACATTATATATTTTTTCCATGTTAATGCCAAATATCTTTATGTATAAATCCTATTTGACCCATGTTAATGACATATATTTATTTTTTCCATGTTAATGCTAAATATAAAGATCCTAATCCTATTTGACCCATTTTAATGACATTTGTATTTTATTTACAAATCCTATTTGACCCATGGTAATGGGAAATGTCTTTATGTACAAATCGTATTTAATCCATATTAATGACATTTGCATGTTATATACAAACCCTATTTGACACATGTTAATGCCAAATGTCTTTATGTACACATCCTATTTGATCCATGTTAATGACATTTGTATTTTAGATACAAATCCTATTTGACTCATGCTAATGACAGTTGTATTTGATATACAAATCCTTTTTGACCCATGTTACTGACATTCATATTTTATGTATAAATCCTATTTAACCCATGTTAATGACATTCTATTTTGTGTATAATTCCTATTTGACCTGTGTTAATAAAATTTTGTATTTTATATATAATTTCTATTTGACCCAGAATTTTCTTGCACTATACATGCAGTGTTTGCAGCCTTTATATGCACATTTTTTCATCCCTTTTATATCTGAGTTCCATGGTGTTATGGAGTTAAAGTTGTTGTTGTTGTAGGGTTTAACGCCATTTTTCAGCACAATATAGGCTATACATGGCGGCCTATATTAAAGTAGAGTTACTGAAGTTAAAGTAGATGTACACTGTCACAGAATTGGAGTTAAAGTAGATGTACACTGTCACAGAATTGTGCATATGAAAATGCACAGGTAATGTATAAGAGTGAAAATTTGCATAGATTTTTTTTCAAGGTGTATTGTTAATCCAGCATTCATTACTTTAATATAGGTGATTTGGGAATAAAGTTGTAGACTAATTTGTCAAGAATTATCTTGCCATGAATTGAACACAAACAGCACTTGTGTCTAAATTTTGTCTGAATCAACAACAGAGAAAGCAATCTTCAAAAATAAATAACTTGATTCTTGCTATCTAATCTTTGTGATAGAACTGTTTTATTTATTGAATGTTTGAGAAATTTATTATAATTTTACTGGGCTTATTTTACATGATGCCATTGTAATTGGTCTGAATATAGTCTGTTGTAGATGAGAATTTTTTTTTACTTGAACAGATGAGTTAATTCAGTTATATGTTGTAAGCATTTGAGAGTGGAAAATTGTCTTTTTGTGTGTAGCAGTAAAATGCAACAGTATGATCAATACAGTAGCCATATTATTTATAATTCCACATGTTAATCATATTTGTTAATAAACTCATATATCAGTCATGTCTCTTGATATATTCCTATATCAATAATTTCTATTGACAGATCTTTGTAGGAATCCAGTCTGCTGATAAGGTACATGCATTCAGTATATCAATCATTGATACATTCGTAGATCGAATCATTTCTATTAACAGATCAGTGTATGAATCATGCCTACTAATAAGAAGTTCCATACATTTACTAAATCTGTTGGCATGCGAAATCAAATGTTGAAAGATCATGTTTTTAGTCATATTGTGAAATGATGCTGTTTTGTTATATCTATGGTTCAACTTTCTGAGTGTGAGTAGGGTAGGATTTTTCTTTTGTTCTTAATTGGCTTACGAGATGTGTAAATATGAGTATGAGCATTTGTCAGGGACTTATACATAAATAATTTGCATTTGTATATAAACTTCTCATTCATATAATTTTGTTTTGTCTTCATTAAATACAGTAAATCAAGCCCTTCTTCAACATATTACACATGCATGCATTCATAAATACACAGGGCCAGCAGCAGGAAGGGTGAACCCTACAACTTTTTTTTACTTAAGCCCTTACCTAAAAAAACTATCTACAACTGGCTGAAAAAAACAGGTCAATAACACCAAATCAAAGTCTCAAACCAAGTATATTTCCATACGGTTAAGAACAGGTAATAAACTGCATAAATCTTTTAGTTTAGCCCAGTTTTGTTATTCTATTGTTGACGTATTTTCCACGATTTCGTTTATTTGCAAAGCGGCACTCAATTGTCGTTCACCCTCCCTGCCGGTGTGGAGTAACCAAAGATTTTATCCAGACCTATACGATATCTGGATCTTGTGTCATGTAGATTTATTGTTATAAATCCGAATGGAACAGCTTGTGCTTTTGAAAACAAGTTTTCAAACTTGCTCATGCCCATATCCCCTGAACACCAAGTATAATAAATATTCTGTAGAGTATAGCTATCTACTCCATTAAACACAACCAAAATATTACAGTTATCACTGATCACTTTAGGTATCTGTGTGTATCTCTGCGTAACATAAATCACATCCGTGTTTTTATGTCTACCTCGAGAAAATATTCTAGCTGGATTAGATTGTTTGCCCAACATCACATCGTCATATACTACGAGATTAATAATGAATCCATCTAAGTCATCTATAGATGGGGCTTCATCAATATTAGTGATAATTCAATAATATCGTCACCGTCTTTATTAGCTGATTTTGCTTTCTCGTTAAAATCTTTAAGTACTTCGTAACAATGGTGATCATCTACAGACGATGCTATTAAATATAGTTTGTTCCATCTCAACTATATCATTATTAAATTTAAAAATAATTGTGTTTTACCTGATCCAGATGGACTTGTTATAATCATTCTTATCGAATTTGGTAAAGCTGGATGGTGCTTTACTGGTTCCTGTTTTCGTGTAGCCGAAAAGTCAATTATTGTATCCATATTATTAATAACGTGAATCTATATTGTGTTCGATGTAGATAATCTACACCTACCACTGGATTAACAATAATAACAACAAATAAGCGACGTGCATTAACAGATAAATGTGTGAAATGCGGCACGAAAAAATATATCCATATCTGATTCAGTACAGGTGGATATATTGCTGCTGCTTTAGGAAAATTACCTGGATTACCATGGGCTAAATACGCCGGTGAGAAACACCTTCTAGGATATAATTACTGTGGTCCTGGAACTCAACTTGATATCCGACTTGATAATCAAGACCAGGAGAGCATCCAGTAAATAAGATTGATCAAGCATGTCATGTTCATGATGTTGCCTATAAAAGTAAAGGTCTGCAGCAGCGGCATCTTGCAGATGTGAAATTGACTCGTGCATAAAATTCTATACCTAATAAATCTCAGAGAAAAACTCGCAAGTTTCCTGATAAAATCTGCTATGAAAAGTAAAATAATGCTATGGGCTATGGGCTGGTAATTAATTATACGATTATTATAATGAAATCTATTTATTATAGCCCAAGAAGGTATTGGAGAGGCAAAGCAGCTATCACTAAACTTGCTGATGCAGCAAAAGTTTAACGCTCTGTTGCTGAAAATTGGTTAGCACGACAGGCAATATGGCAAATTTATCTACCAACGCCCAAAATATTCAATACGCACATTTTGATGTCAGTGTTCCTAACGAAGTTCATCAAGCAGATATTTTGGTTTTACCACACGATACTATAAAACACGTGGACGAAAGTCACACACTTACAAATACGCATTGACTGTTGTTGACGTTGCAAGCAGATATAAAGAGGCGGAACCATTATCAACAAAAACAGCCTCTGAAGTTGCATCTGCGTTTTGCATCTGCGTTTGAGCGAATTTATCAACGTGGTGGTTTACAATGGCCACAGTTATTACAAGTTGATCCTGGCAAAGAATTTCTTGGCGCAGTATTATCTCTGATGAAAAAACATAACGTTAAAATCAGACGAGGGCATACTGAAATTCATCGTGATCAAGCAATCGTTGAACGATTTAATCGAACACTTGCTGTTTGGATATCAATACGCGAAGGAAATATCTACTAACTTTAAGTCCGGTGAGAGATCTCGTGAATGGGTTGCAAGGTTACCAAGTGTGATATCTGCATTAAATAATGAAATTACTCGTGCAACTTCCATGAAAACTTATAATGCAATAACAAAACAATATATACCCATAACGATGGATACGGACAGCGATATGAACAACCAGTATGAGGTAATGTAACAGATATTTATGTCAACCAGGGGAGCTTGACGGTGGAAAGAAACGAGCTACTGACACTATCTGGAGTGTGACCACACATACAATTTTTAGTTTGGTTAGATCCACTGAAAGACCTGCCATATACAGACTAGATTATACTGCCCCTCAACGTGGATTTGTGCGTGAACAATTGCAGGTAATTTCTGCAGATACACAATTACCACCGCGTTCACTTATGTAAATTAGCACCTCTGCGTCGATTACATTCAAGACAGGTCAGCATCACATTTTCACCTGTGTGACCAAGATCACTATTAATTCTGTCTACGGTAAATTGTCTTGGATTATTATTCGAATATTGCCATAACATTATTGTGTTACAGCTTGCACAGCTAGGGGACCCGAGTGGCCGAGTGATCTAAAGCGCTGTCCGTTACGGATCACTGCCATTTCACCTCTGTCTACATGTGTTCCAATCCAGGATTCGGCGAATGTGGATATGTGAGAAAGCTTGCCAATTGCTTCTCGTGGGTCGGTGGTTCTTTCCGGTGATTTCCCGGTTTTTTCCTCCACCATTAACACTGGCCGCCATGTATAGCCTATCGTGTGCCAAAAATGGCCTAAAGCCCCAGAACAACAGCTTGCACCTTGATTATTTTGTCGTTGTTTTAGTGTCATAATAAATTTAGTATCAACATCAAAGTCACGCTTAATTTTGTCACATTGCTTATAAGACGCTAATTTTTACTTTATTATAGCAGCGTCATTAGTAATCTCCTTAGTTATCACGTAATCTATAACCCTATGTAGTTGAGTTATTCGTCTAACGCGAGATACTGCAAGATAGACTAAGTTTGACCATTCGATCCGATCATCTACAATCCAGATATTTGAGATAGTTAATCCCTGTGATGAATGAATCGCTATGGCGTATCCTAACGTACACGGTTATTTATCCATACTCAATGCACTCTCAACAATATTAACAGCGACCAAAACAATGTCATTCATTACAAGATTTTGTGCTCCGCCACCTGGAATTTCAACTTCAATATTCTGTCGTCGAGTATCTGCTGGGCGATAACATAATGGTACAGGTAGATATGAAAACTTTTTTTATGTAACTTAAATAATTTCTTTTGCAATTAATCACAAACTATCTTTCTACTTGCGACTATCAAATCAATAGGTCTCCATAAAGTCAAAAAACCGTTCATGGTAGTTTCTGGAATTACTTTATGCATTAGCTCACATTGTATTTTATCTGGCTGTAGTCTGATTAATCTTTTAAACTTTTTTAGTGGCTTATCAATGGATCAATGGTCATCACTCATTTCCTCGTAATAATCTACATTATTCTTTAGCAATTCATGTAGAGACTGTCCAATAAAGGATGGTGGCTGACCAAGATCGCCACATATAATCACAGCAGTATTCTTGGTCAATAACCAATCAAGAAATGTCTTAAGTGTTTCTAACGACACCTTGTCTATCTCGTCCCATATAATATACTTAGGTTAATATTTTTCATCCATTCACTCAGGAGTCCATGTGTCTACACATCATCTAAAGGAACTATGATATGTGCATGATTTTACTCGTTCCTTTATTTTTCTAGCACGTTTATGTGTAGGTGTCAAAATAATCATATCTGAATGGTTGTTCATAAATAATTTAATCGCACGAGATGTTTTACCTGTACCCCAACATCCATTTAGATAAACAGTCTTATGTCTGACCACATGATCGTACACAGATGGTGCAAATGACTTTGATATTTGATTATTATTTTTGTGATATATTTCCTTAATTTCAACGTCGGCGGATTCAGAATAAGTAAGTATATTTTCTTGTCTTATACTCCATGTTCCCCACTCACCATTACCGAGTAGCGGCTTTAATGAATCCTTATATTTTTTGTTTATATAAAATGAATCCATAGCGACTCTAACAGCGTAACGAGGAAATCTATCACCGACAGTAGATTTATAGAAACATAGGCTAACATCGAAGATCTTAAATGAGTAAAGTGTGGTGAGTCGCCCTCAATATAGCTCACAATGGTACCTAGTTTGGTCCCATCCGATAAAAAAGCATTACATCGGTTTATAAATGTTTTCTCCGTTTTATCAGCGATTATTAAATCTAGCTCAGCATCGTCCATAACCAATCTTGTACAGTGTCGTTTATAACCGTATGAAATGCCTTGGGTAAACTTGCCGATTATATTTCTACCAATATCATTTGCGCGTTTTTCATCGTGCTCATCCCTGCATTTACGTTTATTATTAGTAATTTTAATAATGTCATCCTCGGCAAGATCAGGAAATTCCTTCCTGACATTATCGATATTAAATCTGTCCGGTCCTGGTAACCAAACTTGATTTTGTGGACTGACTATAGGATATAATTGCTTCATTTACCCTGAACGATACTAAAACTCCAACATCAAGCATATATCTTAATAGCACTATTGGAGTCCAACATGTTTCTGAAAAATGTCTTCCAAAACAAACATTAAGTAATCGGATGGAGATCTTCTGCAAACTCGAATGATTCTATACATGCAAATCCTGTTAAGTCAAAATATGTTAAGGGTCCATTTATTCAAACTCTGGTCATCTCATGTGTAAGGAGTCCGAGCCTGTATTTAGAACATTCTCCATATCCATGAAACTCCCAGGATAACATGCAGCCATATCGACGGAGATAACATCATTATAATCGTATTTATTATTCCATAATCCACCGTGTCCATATTCTATGCAACCTTTTTGTATACCTTCAATAAATTCTGATCTTATCGGTTTCCATGAATTTTTCTCCTGAGCGAAATGAGCCGCGACCGATGGTACGGTTAAACAATTGTTCAGTAGTTGTCAAAATTTGACATCGTCAGAGCTATATTTTAGTGCAAGATTTCTCATTTCTTCATAAAGAGATTCTGTATGGTAAATATCGCCATTATGTCGTACAAACTGATCATGATAATTGTGTTCCGAACTTTGAAATAACCAAACAGATACAGGGTCACTTTTACTGATATTTTTGATAAAATCAAATACATGACCGTTATAAAATTTAACAACTCTGTCTCGTGGGAATATTATTGGAGTATCAGTCCATGCATGTGCATTATGATCAATAATCGTTATAGGGCTTCCATTTTATATATATATATATATATATATATATATATATATATATATATATATATATATATATATATATATATATATATATATATATATATATATATATATATATATATATATTGGTTCGTATAATATCTCTCCGGTTAGTGTTTTTAGTGTTATTGGAAATCTTAATAACTTTTCTAGTTCTTCGACATCCTTAATAGATGCACCAGAATCTTTAAATATCTCTCCCTATGTACATATTTTTATGTCGTAAATGTGTTAAGCCATTACCACGTAGCGCATTTGTGAAATGTTCTGTAACTCGTTCAGCTACAGTTTATTCTTCACTCTGACAGCCTCATCGGTTTGAGATCTGCAGCGTTAGGTTTATCATTCAGCGGGTAAATTGCTTAGACAACAGCAATTTCTGAGTACTCGTTCAAAATATGGCCTATCAATGCCAGTCAGTATTCAGGGCTTTGATTTTTATTTAATAAAACCATCTTATTTCCCGACTGTATATGAACGGGATCTCTTTTATCACGAATTATCTAAATATTATCATATGTCTTTACAATAAATTTTATTTAAATAAAATAGTTTTGATTATCAAGGTGGTTAATAATTACTTTTCCTCTTTTGTCATTCATAATATTAACAGTAGTTCCAATCTTGAAGGTTGACCACACATGAGCTGCACCATCGTCACGAAATTCCTTTGTGGCTTCACGGGTACGTTTAGTTATATCCACATTCGTTAAAGCTAGATCTTGCATCGAAACACTAAACTTATATTCTAGCAGTCTGTCAAGATCAAATCTGACGGAGGGTTCAATTGCGGATAACTCCAACATTATTATAATTAAGACAAATATTCTAATTGAATTTTATTATATATAATTTATTGGAAAAGAAAATAAGTATGTTTGGTTAAAAATTGGACATTTCTTATTGTAATAAGCCATGCGTAAACAAATACTGCAGAAATCATATGCAGAGCATCAAACAAAGAAGTACCGGACCAAAACATTTGTTCAGTGTGGTATTGGAGTTAGAGGAAAGACGCAAATATGTGCAAATTGTGGCGGTAAAAAATTTAGAGAATTGAAACGTTATTATGACAAAAAAAATACATCGACAGGTAAATCTCATATAAAGACAGAAATGGATTATCTGACCAGATTTCAAAATAATGATTTACACAAATAATATTATTATATAAACTGCAGATTAAAAAAAAACCAGTCGGCACTATTGATAATACTGGTTATTTTAAATTTACCATTGGACATAAAAGCTACCTATCACATAGGTTCGTCTTTGAATGTTTCATGAGATCGTTAAAGATGGACTTGTAATGGATAACCTTGATGGAGTCCCCCAAAGTAACCATTTATCTAACCTGCAAGCTATTACTGAATTAATTTTGCCAAGGGTTTTGTTTAGCCAAAACTACAGTTATGGGTCAGCCTTCACTGTCGCTATCCTCAGTTTCACTGTCATTTATCACAGAATCAAATAACATAATCTTTATCAATTGTGTTACACGATTGTCTATCATCTTTTAACTATCGTATTCGTGAGACAATGCGTATTTAAAATAAAATAATAAAATAAAAAAATAATAATTGACATTCAAACATTCAAAAATCTTTTCTTCCTTCCTAATTATATTTTCTGTACGAGCGCATGTACAAATTAATATATAACGTCTTTCCCCTAAGGTCCACAGTATTGCCACCCTGATTTGTGAGTTTGAAATTGATTCTTGACAAGAATGGATTATGTATACGCAGATAAACTTGATTTATTGGCTCAGATACAATGAGCCACCCAGGCGGCGCTTGAATACTGGATGAATATAATATATATCCCTGCTGGGCCTGGTTAGACTTTGAAAGATCTACGTGGCAACTACTGTCAATTATATCGCATACTAAATTCACTGCAATAGTGGATGTTATATTAACAATATTAGGTGAAATATGACGACCTGTTCCAAATGGGTCATTATTATATCTGAGAATTATTGTAGGCGGGATTAATTTTTTTCCATGAATTACATATTCTTTTAAAGTGTTCATCAATAAGATCACTGATTTTTCTTAGCTCCTCAGAGTTAAATCCAGGAATTATAAATGTTGATAGTTGTTCTTCTGTAATTGCATAATGTTTCAGAAATGCTGTCGTAAAGAACCGATTATGACTTACACATTGAATTGGATCGTCTTCATTAACTATATAAGAACTAGAAAATCTATCTGCCGGCGCGTTTAATGTTTTTTCTCTGTCAACGATAGCCTTATTACATATTCTAAGTCTACTGCCACTTGATTTAGATGCTGTATTGTTTCAATCATCTGATTTTTTAAATCATCGTTATAAAAAGTGTTGATGCTGAAAAATACATTTCTGAGATCATTTAACACGCGCTCCTGTTCAGATTTAATTGGTCTTGATCTTTAGTTAATTTCCGCGACAATAAGTGTCGATACCTGTAACTTTCTTACCTTGCATGAAATCTGTAAAATAAGCATAATGTGTATAACCACGATAAGTATGCGTAATCTCTATAAATGGATAAGTTTTTATATATTCTGGAAGTTGTATAAATTTCTTAACATCTATGATGAAGTTGGATGGCTGTGGCTTTCTAGGATCCTGATAAGCTTGTGCAATTTCAGGTCATCCTAGTATTGACCTAATCGAACTTTGATAAATATCTACAGTATAATCAGGGGAATTTATTTCAATCACCGACGATAATGTTGGTTCGTAGACAGTAATTACTATTTTTTATTTTTTCCTGTAATATATTTAATTCTGCGCTGAAATTCTTCATTGATTTGCTCTATTTGATAACTGCCAGTTAGAATATTAAATACTTGCCAATCGGGAGTTCCATCAGATTTATTCTTGTTTGCAAATACTAGGGAATTTTTTGGTTGTAGTCTACCAAATGGTTTTGATCTAATATTAGGCCAGCTATAATAAACCCGTAACTGAGCTAATGCTATCTCTTTTACTGGAATTGCTGTTGGAAGGTTAACGCTGAATTCAGGATTGGTCTCATCGTAGTTCTTGACGGTGTTGTATTAATGACGATCTGCTGTAGCAAATCTCTCGACTCAAAGTTCAGATGCAGATATTATTAGTATTGTTATTGTTTAATTCTCCATTTTTTTTACTTTGGTTATTGTCACCAGAATCACTAACGATTCTTAATGCTTCATCGTAGGTTTTTATTATCTTTACTTACTCCTCGACAGATATTTTACCATCACTGAGGTACTTAAAAATATACCCAGATAGTTTAGAGTAGGTTGTTGTTGCTATGTGTAATTTTATCATATATTCACGCAATTTTTTTCATTTGCACATCTTTTTAGCATTAATACTAAGAATGCCTGCTATAGTCGTTGAAGTTGAAACAATAATTGTTACAAATGCTGGAGCCGTCATTATTAATGTTGATAATATTAATCCGGCTTCAGCAACAATAGCAGAAACTGAATAAACAATTATGTCAATGACAACCATACGTCTACGATATGCTTTTACTTTCGCTGAATAATTGTCGATGGTATTTTTTACTATGGTCAAGCATTCACATGCTTGTTTATATCTGTGACGTTCGACGTCGATAGATGACGGAGTCGTTTGATTCATTACACTATGACGTTAAGTAATTACTTGTGGTGTTTCAGCGACGAATTCCAGACACCACCTGTAAATAGTTGCATTTAATTTTTCATCATCGCTATCAGCATAAATATTTCTTCTGTATCTTTATTTAATATTATAGACACAATTCCAGAGATAATATCGGTTGAATGATGACGCCATGGAAATGTTGTAGTAAAGATACTAAATTTTGCAGAACTAAACACAGTCTTTACACACCAGTGACCTCTCCGGTATGTTTGAGAGTGTTGTTTTGCTGTGACCATGTACCAGATTCAGATGCAACTGTGTACACAATATGTTTAATCTGCTGGTGAGGAATTTTAATCAGGCTCTTTTTTTGAACAATATCAGGAATTCTACGGATAATATCGTTCAGTTTTGTGTTAATATCGGCGAGTGTAATATCAACATTTAGTAGACTTCCAAAAAATTAATCAGTAGTTCTGTTTATGTTTCTGCAAAAACTTAAAAGCGTGTTCATTTGACCGGTAAAATCAGTTTTGAGTGTGGCAATTTCATTGTTGATTGGAACTTCTTTATCATCGACGTATTTATTTCTTTGCAGCGTCAAACTCAGATTCTGGTGTTCTGAGATTATTAATACCATTATTATTCATGTCGTTAAGTGCACTCATTATACCAGCTTTAGATAGTACGTACTTAGATTATTGATCATCGACGTATGTTTTTTTTGTTGCAGCATTATTATCTGTGGTTGGATTTCCAAGACCTGTAATTTTATTTTTGTTCATAATTGTATTCCCACTAAATGAATCACCAATCTTCCTGACATAATCGTTAACTGACTTACCCTAATCTTGCATTTTACCTTGATCAGTTAAAATAACGATATTATCAGCAACTGCAGTAGGAATTCGAATAAGCACGTCTGGTAGTTGTATGTTACTCGTATTTAATCGTCCATGTTTGTCCTGAAAAACAACGACTTCATTTTGGTCCACCCTTGTAATATTTAATAGATCATCAATCTCATTTCAGTGTTGATCAAGAGTTGCATATTTAGATAAATCACCTTGCTGCTGAGCTTTAAAACGAGCAGATCTTCCTTAAATATCTACCATTATATTTACTGATTTCTGTTTAAATGTGACAGCGTGGTATATTCATACACGAATTTATGATGTGGTTTTGTTGATTTTGATACAGCATCAAGTACATTAAGTACTTCACGACCACATATTGGTGGATCATTTAATGTGTGTGTAGGTAAAGTTGAATACCAGACTGGAGTACTTTGCATGTTGTTAAATCAAAATAAACAATTCCACGTAGACAATTGCATAAGCGACCCAATGGGTACCTGGTCCAAAGTTTTTTTATCGAGATTAATAATACCTGTTTCAGTATTGTTCGGTTGTTTTGGTAATTGATCGCGCATAAAAATACCTCTGTAGTTTTTTATTTTTAATTTTTTTTAGCAGATTCGAGTAAATCAAAATTGGACATAGGCGATATCAATAAACTGTCCCGGGAAGTCTTAGACTCTTTCCGTACCATGAATGTGTGGTCCCTGGTAATCTGAGACCTCTTCCCTTTTTTGGGGATGTTCGTTTTATTCCATGTCTGGTTGCTTTCTTTAATAGCATTCCAGCAGCAGTTTCAACAGCGCCTAATGCAGCTGCTTTTGCAACAGCTGGGGTTGCAGCGGCTACTAATGCTGGTATAGCTGCGATAAGAGAAAATATACCACCCGTTTTAAAAGTATCTTTGATGGTTCGAGCAGGAAGACTAAATTTGACGCCTTTATTTGATTTTTGTTTTGCTTCATTCAAGTTTTTGAATTGACTCTCGGTCAACGATAATTTATTTGAACAGCTCATCTGTTCCTTCTTTAGTGATAATTTTATTCCACAGTTATTGTTTCATGCTGATTGCAGTCTTTTGATCTGACCAGGAGTTAGGGTAACATTTGCGTGATTATATGACATTATAATATTCATAAATGATCTAATATTTTATGACATTATAATATTCATAAATGATCTAATTACGTGTTACATATTTTCTACTGGGGCATCAATGACTCTCACTCGTCCACCAGCACCTTCAAGGAGCATTGATTTATCGCTAAGTATAACAGCAATTGCTCTGTAATTCGCAATAGCTCCTATTGCTACACTTTCTCGAAAATGTATATCGACTACCGATTGTCTGGTCAAATCTAAATGTTCGAGCAAAAAGTAATAAATCGGATATAAGGTTGTAAAATCCCAATTGTGTTATTTGTAAACCAGTATCGATGTTTTGTTCACGCTCCATAAACGTCATAAGACAATGATATGCACGTGCTATATGATATTGATCGAAATTAATTAATATATCCTCAGATGGTTCTTGATGTCCATTTATTATTAATGAAACATCGGAAACACCAATATTGTCAAATATCACAATACTACACGTTTGATCATTTACTCGTGCAGCATCTTGTAATGCAATAAATATATCTCTTGTTGCAGAGACACCTTGCTGAGATGCTATCTGCCATTTAAATGAACCGTTAATATTACTCTGGATAGCATTTGTGGTCATTGTTAGCCATGATAGCATTGATTTGCCGCTTTGACTCATTAAAGATAGTAGCTGATTTTCTTCAGATATTGATGGAATTAATATTGACATCCACAGAGAAAGCTTCGTAAGAATTACTCTACCAGCATCACCGACGGGTCTCCATATTGCATCATCGTCTGTAGCCTTTCGTACTAGTACAACTGCATGTTTGGCTCCAAAAATAACCTTTCTGACATTTCTACAGAATCCAAAGATATGTGGTATTGGAACTGCACATGAAAACACTCTTCTATTTCCTTTCAACATCCCTTGACGTGATCTAAATCCTAAATTGAAATCTGGAACTACATTAATAATCATACTTTGTACATCCGCATTGGCGTTTCTAGCAAAGTTCTGTGGTCGTCCTATTTCATATTGTCGGTGCTCTGGAGAATTAGAAGTATCATTTACAAACATCATTGATGGACCAGTTGATCATCACTGTATCTTGCAAGGCCAAGTATTGTTGTAGCAACGTCCACGTCTTTCTGAATTGATTAAATATTGTGTCCGTCGATCATATAGGTAGTGCTATCAAATAACGCCATAATACCATAATTAACAAAATCAACACTAACTTCGGCGTTATATTCAGCATTATCTGCTTCCAATAGTTCACCCTCTACTTCAAAAAGAATAATACTGATAATCACGTACAGACTCATCTTTAAGTACAGTTGCGTCCATGTCGAATGCGGGATCACTTATACGTTTGAACATATTTATTATAATTATTATCGTCTAAAACGAAGACCATTTTGGGAAGTGAGACCACTTCCTGCTATGAGACTGGAGGTTATATTTGTTTCTTTTTCTGATAAAGGTATATCAGCCAACTCCGCTAGTTTTTGATTAGCAACCTGATTTACTTTTTTACTAATATTTGCAGGCATTATTTTAGTGCTAGGTAATTTCACCGGCTGAGGTCGGACCACTTGAGGTCTGCGAATTAATCGTGCTAGTATATCTTTGATTGCTGAGAATGCTTTACTAGCAACATTACCAACAGCGCCTATACATTTTTCACGAGCAACATCAATAGCTTTCATACCCAGTTGCTTTGAAATTGGTATTGCTTTTGAGGCTATCGTTCTAAATAAACCCTGAACAACGTCACCTAATCCATCTCCGTAGGTTGTTTTGTATATCGGTATTCGAGAATTTATTATATTGACCATTTTGGTCCACGTTGAGTGCTATGTACTATCATTTTATTATATTCATTATATTTAATTACATACTTAGTCGCTATAATAATCATCGGCGATTTCATTAATGAGAGACTGATACACATTAATATTCATGATACCGCCTGTAAATAATCTTTTACAAATATCTCCTGCTTCATTAATGATTTCTGGGGAATTATTACCAGCTCGTTTTCCTCCAATCAGAATTTCTAGTCGTTCAGCATCGGCAAGGACATTGTTAGGACATTGAGTAATAGGACCACTTCATTGTGTGAAAAGGCCACTTCCAAAAGAGTTGTCTGACGGCAAATATTCTTCTTCCTCGCCATTTGTTTGGGTTCGTTGTTGTTGTTTTGTGGTTTTAGAGATTGTGACAATAATTTTTGTTGTTTTGTATGCTGTAATATTTGTTGTATTGATGGTGGTGATGATTGTTGCGTTTGTGGCGGCTGTGATGATGGTGGTGGTGGTAGTTCCAATATTGTTTGAGGATCTAGCTGTGATTCCGAAGCTGTTTCAGGACCTGGCTGTATTCTTTTTGCATATTTTCCTTTTGGTTTTGCTGCTTCTTCGTTTCTTGATTGAATTAATTCATTAATTGCCATAACATAATTCTGATATAATGGGTCATCATTTTTAATTCGTTCAACATTCATACGTTTGCGATATAATACTTTCTGCCATTGTTCACAGGTTTTAATATCTTTAGGGTATTCAGGTTTCATTAATTAATTCAAAATCCACACACTGCAAACTCAGCTCATTGATCTAGGTTTTCAATGTCATTAATTACTTTAACAGTACCTTCATTAAATTTATTTGACAGTTCAGCAGTATTATTCATTGCAATATTCTCTTGTTTAGGGGTTGGTACTTTAGCGCCTTCAAGTATTTCTCGCACTGGTTGAGCAGCAGTTAATTCGGCAGGAAATTTTCTAAGAATCTTTTCTGTTTTCTTGTTTTTTTGCGGTTTTCTGTAACACAGGTTGAATACCTTTAATGGTCTCAGTGATAGTTTAAATAATTGTTTTGTATCTTCTTCAAATTCAGCTAGAGATTCCTGACGTGATTGTAGTTGTTTTTTTTTTTTTAGCAAAATCACGAACAGGTAAATATTTTTCAAATGCTTCTAGTCGCTCTCAAGCTATATTAGCTGAATGATGTTTCCCAATACTCATTGTTAAATAATATTTATAATAGACGTATAATTGAATTGTGCCGATTTGCAAGTAAAATGCTTAAAAAGAGCGCGATAAGTATGTATGTATGTATGTATGTATGTCTGTCTGTCTGTCTGTCTGCATGCATGCATGCATGCATGCATGCATGCATGCATGCATGCATGTATGTATGTATGTATGTATGTATGTATGTATGTATGTATGTATGTATGTATGTATGTATGTATGTATTTGATTTAATTTAATTTAATTTAATTTAAATTATTAAAAACAATTAGTAGGATCCTAAGCGGTTACCCTTCATCTTAGCCGTTATGACTTTCATTGTCGTCTCTCTTATGACTACCCTCATGTTCTGCTTCTTCTTGGTTAACAATCTTTCTGAATGTTTTTTGGGGGTGCTAAAATGGAGTAGAGAGATCAGGCATGCTACTGATTATTTTATGGGGCACCTTTGCATAGACCCCCCCACCGGAAGCGAAATACATTAGAAATTCTTAGGGTCTGTCTAGGCATTGCGGTTTTGATAAAAAAAAAAAAACCACCGAATCCCCACGGGAAAGGATGGATGCAAAACGCCCCCCAATTATAAAAACCTTGGCGACCACTGGACCAAATACCCAGCCGGTGCGGCCATGGGAGTCGAACCGCAGAAGCTTAGTACCAGAGTTCCATGACTCTACCACTGAGCTAACGCACTAGACTACCAATATACGTTTCAGAAATTATTATATGGTTATCATACAATATCATTACATCTCTGATTTTATAAATAAAAATATATTTATAATTTTATTAAGTTATATAACCATTTATATGTATGAACCGATTAAAATATATCACCGTTTGTATATATAAAACAAAATAATTTAAAATTACAAGCATGAAGATGGAAATAACCACTGCACACAAATCCATGGACAATCGATAAACACAGCCGCTAGTGCACAAGCTTTTCTGTTTGAAAGCCTAGATGTATATGCATAATGGAAGTGTGCAATTCCTTTTTTTAGCCCTGCTGAATGTAATATTTGCCTCTTATGACCTTAAAATTTGGAGTACTATACAGTCTACAACTAAAATATATCACCGTTTGTATTTATAGACCGAAATAATTAAAAATTACAGACATGAAGACGGAAATAACCGCTGCGTCATGGAAAATCGATAAACAGGTATCTCAGTGCAAGCCCCTCGGTTTGAAAGTTTATAGCGAACATATACATATATTACTAACTCACTGTACAGTTAGCTTAAAGGGTTATTTGTAGCGGCGACTGTTATACTATGGGGAAAAAAACTGAAGCCTTGTTATTATATTACGATATGTGTCTTAGGTTTACAGTGGAATTTAACAAACTTAGAGAGATTCAGTTAATCACAGACAGACGGATACGTTTACTTGATGAAAATACATTGGGCAGGGGAATTCATCGTTTAATTTACTCTGTGGAGTTACTTTGCTTTATATATGCAAGACCTGGTCTGGATAAAATCTTTGGTTAATCCACAGCAGCAGTGAAGGTGAACGACAACAATTAAGTGCCGCTTCGCAAGTAAACGATTACAGAAGGCCAAGTGTTTCAATTTCCTTTCACATCTCTTTTCTCAAATGAATGGTAATTATGTAGCTCTTCCGGATTTACAACTTCTCACAATTAATCAACTGACAATTATTGTAATAATTGAACAGGAAATTCCAGACTTTAGAAAAACTGCTTGAGATTTTTATAAATCAAAGTTTTCTAAAGGATTCACCAGCAGCAATTATAAGAATCATATCTCTCTTGTTTAAAATAAGCGGTGGTATTGCCAATGTACAAGAAAGATAACAAAAATGAATTACACCATGTCTTAATCAATTATTTACTTAACTGTGCAGGCCAAATCATAGAAAGAGTCATTTGAAATGTGTATATAATTACATGCATGACAATGATCTTGCAAATCACTGTGCCATATATTTTCTGAATCATATTGTTTGTGAGCACTCTATCGTGGAGTCATCAAATATTATTTTGATATGTATCAGAAGCATTCGACCTTGTTTGGTATGCAACTAAAAAAGAAAATCAGATCGGTTTATTTTTGGTTCACAAACGATCTTTACGATAGAAAGCAAACTATTGTTAGTACGTTTTAACACTGAAAACACACCAGTCATGTTTGCAACAAAAATAACCCACTCGTTCTCAAATTTTAGCTCAAAACGATTAACTTTTATACATTGGCAATCCTAATCATTTGGGGGGAAAAGATTTCTTGCTATCACTGTTTCTCAAACATCGTAATAAGTAATTGATAGTGCTTGACATATTAAATGCTTCATTTTATGATGCTTGGTAACTTGCAAATATTTACCTCTCTTTTGTCCCGTTTTACTCCTGTTGTTGTTGGTATTTTCTTTTTTTCTTTTGTTCTTGTTTCTTTTTCTTTTTAAAGTTCTTGTTTTGTTTTACTTGTTTGTATCTTTTTTTTCTAATGCTTGTCATGCTTAATTAATTTGAACCACTTTAATTTTCGTTGTAAAGGATTTATCAACTGTTTGTAACCCATTTTGAATAACTAAGGAAATAAAATATATTATGCGGAATATGAGAGAAATAACCCAAATGATATTTAAAGAAATTCCAAAATAGTTTGAAGTCCATTGTCGATCATTCACTCGATATGAGCAGCAGAGAGGCTGAACCCTACAAAATTTTGCTCGAACCATTAACAAAAACATAAAGGTTTCTGCAGAGGCTGAACAAATACTTTAACAACGCTAAACCAAAGTCTCTAACTTTTCTATTTTCTAACCGTATAATAAAATCGTTTAGGTTAGCTTATTGTTGTTATACTATTGTTGACGTAACTTTTTATGAGTTTGTAAGGCGATTTTGTTTACTCGTAAAGCGACTCAATTGTTGTTTTTCACCCTCTCTGCTGCTCCTGAATTAAACAGCCATTATAAATATTATCAATAATGAGTATTGGAGAAGTACACTCAGCTAAATTAGCTCGAGAGCGATTAGAGGCAATTAAAAAATATCTACCTGTTCGTGATTCTGTTAAGGAACAATTACAATTGCGTCAGAGAAATTTAACTGAGTTTGAGGAGGAAACAAAACAAGTATTTAAACCGATTGTAGAACCAACAAAAAAAAAATTGTTACAGCAACCGAAGCAACCCAACAAGCTCTTGCAATATTGCTCGTGCACAAGAAGCTCAACCATTACCACTACCACCACCCGTCCAACCTTCTCAACCACTAAGAACCAGAACTAAGATAATAGATAAATTTACACCTGAAGGTATTGCTGCTATCAGGGACCCAAAACAATTACTTGATATTGCCGCGTATGGATATCATGAAAGACAAAAATATGTAAAACCAGATTATGTTAAATCTCTAAGCTCTTCCAATTGGATCAGGGATGTATATCGCATCGCTACTAATATTCCAGAAATCAGATCTAATGAAGAAATCAGAGATTTTAAAATATTTGATAAAGATGTAAATAAATATATAGAAAAGAATGAACAACAAAAACAAGAAACAAATAAATTATTGCAATCTCAACCATCATCACCAGAACTTAAAATACCAGAGGGACCAGTACCACGACTACAATCACCACTACAACAAGAGACACAACGACAACAAGAACAACGACGAGAACAACGACGAAAACAACGACAAAAAGCACCGAAATCATTTGAGAAATCACTTCGTGATTATCCAGTATCACCATAACCACCATCAAAAACAAGTAAAAAAGCACCACCGAAACCAATTGAAGAGGAAGATGAAGTATTTCAAGACCCTCCTGGTGCAACTGTAAGTGGTCTAGGAAGTGGTCTTATTACTTGTCCCAGTAATGTCCTTGCTGATGTTGATCGATTAGAAATCCTCATTGGATGAAAACGAGCTGGTAATAATTCATCAGAAATCTTTAATGAAGCAGCATATATTTGTAAACGATTATTTAATGGCGGTATTAAGGACATTGATGTGTAACGTTCACTCATTAATGAAATCGCCGATGATTACCGCAGTGACTAAGTCACAGTGATTAGATACAATTAGTGATAAAGTCAATTAATAATAAAATGATTGTGCATGGTGCTCAACGTGGACCTACCATGGTCAGGGCAATAAACTCTCGATTACCGATATACAAAGCAACCTATGAAGATGGACTAGGTGATATTGTACAGGGTCTATTTAGAAGAATAGCCTCAAAAGCAATACATATTGCAAAGCAAATAGGAACGAAAGCTATTTATGTTGTTCGTGAAAAAGGTGTAAGCGCTGTTGGTAATATTGCTAGCAAAGCATTCTCAGCGATCAAAGATAGACTAACGCGATTAGTACGCAAACCACAACTCGTCCGACCTCAACCAGCGAAATTGCCCAGCACTGAAGTGATGCTTGCAAGTGTAAGTAAAATAATAAATCAAGCCGCTAATCAGAAACTAACGGAGACAGTTGATGTACCAATGTCGGAAAAGGAAAAAAATATAACCGCTAGTCATTTTCATATATATATATATATATATATATATATATATATATATATATATATATATATATATATATATATATATATATATATATATATATATATATATGTATATGTATATATATATATATACATATATATATATATATGTATATGTATATATATATATATATATATATATATATATATATATATATATATATATATATATATATATATATTCCTAGCCCATGCCAAATTCTGTTCCATAGTGTTTGAGAAAACATTTAAAGGTCAGTCCATATTTAGTAATAGTAGCCATATTTGATGGTAACCATGTGTACAATCTTTGTAGCCATTTATGCCAGTGTCCTCTAAGCTAAATTGCATTGAAATATATCAAATGCTTTTTTTAGTTGAAATTAGCATTTGCTTACAGATGCATTACTCATGACATTGAATGGTTGCAGAGCAACCGCCATTGGATGCATGAGATAAGCAGCAGAGAGGCTGAACAGACAAATTTGCCTGAGACCTTATTTTTGAAAATTAAGGGTTCCTACGAAGGCTGAGAAAAAAATAATTTTTGGTTCTGTTGGTTCTTGATAAACAGGTGCGACTTCAGGCCATCCTTACACTGATCTGATCGAACTCTGATAAATATCTACGAGGTAATTAGGGGAATTTACTTCAATTACCGCTTATAGTATTGGTTCGTAAACAGTTATAGCTATTTTTGATTCTTTACCTGTGATTGATTTTATTCTGCGTTGAAACTCGTCATTAATCTCCTCTATTTGATAACTACCCGTTGAAATTCCAACAACTTGCCAATCAGGAGTTCCATCCGGTTTATTCTTATTCGCAAATACCAGTGAATTATTTGCTGGTAATCCACCGAATGGTTTTGATCTGATATTTGGCCAGCTATTATAAACGCGGAGTTGGGCAAATGCAATTTCACTTGCTGGAATTGCAGTTGGAAAGTTAACGCTAAATTCAGGATTGGTTGAACTTACCGATATCATAGTAGTTTTAGATGGTGTCGTATTAGTGACAATCTGTTGCAATAATTCCCTTGACGATGTCAAGGACTCTGACATTATTGTTATCGTTATTATTTAATTCTCAATCTTTCCGCTAATGTCCCTAGAAAATGCGTTGTTTTCTATCACGAATGCTTCATCGTAAGTATTCATTATCGTTACGAACTCCTCATCAGATATTTTGCCATCACTGAGGTACAAGGAAAGATGCGAGCATAATTTAGTATAGGCGGCTGTTGCTGTGTGTAATTTCATCATGTACTCGCGTAATTTATCGCTCGCGCATGTATATATTTTCTTAGCGATAATCGTTAAAACCGCAGGAGCAGTCATAGTTAACGTTGATAATAATAATCCGGTTCCAGCAACACCAGCAGAAACCGAGTAAACGACTATGTTATATAACAACACTGCGTTTGCGATATTTTTTTTACTTTCAACGTGTATTCGTCAATGATATTTTTTAGTTTAGTCTGACACTTACACGCCTGATTATATCTGTGATGTTGAACGTCAATGAGTGACTCTATCATTAGATTCATTATACCTAATGACGTTGTCATTTAATCAAGTAATTAATTAAGGAGCTTTAGTTACAAATTACAGACACCACCAGTAATTAGCTGATGCCAAATTTATATCTGATTATTCCAACGTGAACGTTTCTTCAGAATCTTTTTCTAACATTACAGATACGGTTCTAGTCAATTTATTAGCTAATGGAGATGTGGTAAGTATGTTAAATTTTACACCGCTAAACACAGACAACCTATACATACCAGCGACCTTCGCGGTATGTTTGATGGTTTTATTTTGTTGTGTCCATGTACCTGAGCCTGATCCGACGACGTACACGATGTTGATGATCTGTTTGTGAAAAATGTGAATCAGGCTCGTTTTCTGAATAATATCTGGAATTCCACTAATAATATCAGTTAGTTTCGTATTAATGTCAACGAGTTTTATGTCGACGATTGGTGGACTTCCAAAAAATTCATTAATGGATCTGTTTATGTTTATACGAAAACTTAGAAACGTATTCACATGACCGCTAAAATCAGTTTTTATTGTGGCTATTTCATTGTTGATCGTTGTTATTGCTGTCACTTTATCGTTATTGCTATCGTCGACGTATTTTTTGTTGTTGCGTCGCTATCCGAGGTTGGGTTTCCGATATAAGTAATTTTTTTCCTGACATTATGTCACCAGATAATACGTCTCCGGTGTTCTTAACATAGTCGTTAACCGACTTACCGGAATCCTGTATTTTACCTTGATCAGCCAAAGTAACGATATTATTAGTAACCGCGGTAGGAATTCGTATAAGAACATCGAGCAGTTGTATGTTGCTCGTTTTTAATCGTCCTTGTTTATCTTGAAAATTGACGACTTCATTTTGATCCACACTCGTGATATTTAATAAATCATCGAGTTCATTTCTAAGTTGATCAAGAGTTGCATATTTAGATAAGTCGACGGTCTTATCATTTTTTGTCCGAGATCGCCCATAAATATCAACCATTATGTCATTAGTGTCTGTTCAAATGCGACATCGTGGTGTACTCATGCACGACTTTATGAGGTGGTTTTGTTGATTTTGATATAGCATCAAGTACATTAAGTACTTCTCGACCACCTATTGGAGGATCAGTTATTATTTGTGTTGGTAGCGTTGAATACCAGATGGGAGCAATTTTATTGCTGACATAATGAAGAAACTTCTTTGGTGGCGCTAATCCATATGAATCAAAATAAACAATTCCAAGTGGATCAATTGCATACGCTACCCAATGCGTGCCAGGTCCAGAGTTTTTATCAAGATTAATAATACCAGTTTCAGTATTGTTAGGTTGTTTTGGTAATTGATCGCGCATAAAAACTCCTCTAAAGTTTTTTATATTTAGTCGCTTGGCTGCATCGAGTAAATTAAAATTTGATAGTGGAATCATCATCGAATGTTCCTAGTCTTAAACCTTTTCCGTACCACGAAGGCGGGGTTCCCGGAAGTCTTAGACCTTTTCCGTACCACGAGGGCGGTGTTCCCAGAAGTCTTAGACTTTTCCCCTTTTTTGATTCCTTGTCCTGTTGCTTTCTTTAACGCCATTCCAGCAGCGGTTCCAACAGCGCCTAATGCAGCTGCTTTCGCAACAGCTGGGGCTGCAGCGGCTATTAATGCTGGTATAGCTGGGAGAAGTGTAAATATACCACCCGTTTTAAAAGTATCTTTGATAGCGCCTGCAGAAAGACTAAGTTTGACGCCTTTATTTGATTGTTTTGCTTCATTAAAATTTTTGAATTGACGATCGATCAACGATAATTTATTTAAACCGCTCATCTGTTCCTTTTTCAATGATATTTTTATTCCACAGTTATTGTTTGATACAGATTGCAGTCTTTTGACCTGACCAGGAGTCAGACTTACACTAACGTGATGACATGACATATTAATATTACGAGCGATCTAATTACATGTTCTCTACTGCAGCATCAACGACTCTCATTCGTCCACCTGTACCTTCGAGTAACATTGATTTATCACTGAGTATTGCTACGATTGCACTGTAATTTGCAATAACTCCTCGATTCACACGGGATCGAAAATGTATATCAACTACTGATTGTCTGGTTAAATCTAAATGTTCTAGTGAATAATAATCGGATACAGCGTTGTAAAATCTAGTTGTGATATTTGTAAACCAGTATCAATGTATTGATCACGTCCCATAAACGACATAAGACGATGATACGCACGTGCTACATGATTTTGATCGTAATTTAACAAAATATCCTCGGATGGTTCTTGATGTCCAATTATTTGTAGTGAAATCTCAGAAACATCGAGCTTATCACATATCATGATACTTTGTGTCTGATTATGTACTCCTGCAGTAATTTGAAGCGGAATAAATATGTGTCGCGGTGCAGAAACACCTTGCTGAGAAGCTATTTGCCATGTGAATAAACCGTTGATATTACTTTGGATAACATCCGTAGTCATTGTTAACCATGATAACGTTGATTTACCGCTTTGACTCATAAAAGATAGTAACCAATCTTCTTCAGATATCGTTGGAGTCATTACTGCCATCCAGAGCGAAAGTTTGGTTAGTAAAACTTTACCATGAAGTGCCCTTTTTGCAGCATCTTCAGCTCCTTCAGTGTGCCATATTGCATCATCATCGGTACTTTTTCGCACAAGTACAACTGTATGTTTAGCTCCAAAATAACATTTTGTACATGTCTGCAGAATCCAAAGATATGTTACAGTGTAATTGCACAAGAAAATGTTTTCTAATTACCCTTTAACATTGCTCGACGTGTTGCAAATCCTAAGTTGAATTCTGAATTAACACTGTGCAATAACGGAAAACTAGCAGCAGGCCAGGCTACATATCCAGCTGTTGGTGGATCGGATGAAGTATTCTGTGGTGTTTGTATTAAATTATGTTGTCTATTATCAGGAAAATCAGTTGTATCTTTTGTAAACATTATTGATGGACCAGCTGATCTTGAGTAATCGTCGCTGTATCTTGCAAGACCAAGTATTGTTGTAACAACGTCGACGTCTTTCTGTATTGATTCAATATTTTTTCCGTCAATCATGTATGTAGCGCTATCAAACAACGCCATAACACCATTATTAACAAAACCAGTTCTAACCTCAACGGCGTATTCAGTATCATCAGTTTTTAATATTTCACCTTCGACGACAATAAGTGCTTCAGCGGGTAAGAAATATCTATTTGTATCCTGAACCTGTAGTTCGATTCGTCAACGCTGATCTGGCATTCGAGCGTCATAAGAATAATACTGATAATCGCGCACAGACTCATCTTTGAGAACTGGTGCGTCCATGTCAAACGCGGGGTCACTTATACGCTTAAACATCTTTATTATTATCATCTTCGTCTAACACGAAGACCACTTCGGGAAGCAAGACCACTTCCTGCTGTCAGACTAGCGGTTATATTTTTTTCCTTTTCCGACATTGGTACATCAGCCAACTCCGCTAGTTTTTGATTAGCGGCTTGATTTATTATTTTACTTACACTTGTGGGTATCACTTCAGTGCTAGGTAATTTCACCGGTTTAGGTCGGACGGGTTGTGGTTTGCGTATTAATCGCGTTAGTCTATCTTTGATCGCTGAGAATGCTTTGCTAGCAAGGTTACCAGCAGCGTCTATACCTTTTTCACGAACAAACATCAATAGCTTTCATTCCTAGCTGCTTTGCAATATGTATTGCTTTTGGGGTCATTCTTCTAAATAGACCCTGAACAACATTGCCTAGTCCATCTCCGTAGGTTGCTCTGTATACCGGTAATCAAGAGTTTATTACCCTGACCAAGGTAGGTCCACCTTGAGTACCATGCACGATCATTGGTATTATTAATTGACTTTATCACTAATTGTATCTAATCACTGTGACTTAATCACTATGGTAGTCATCGGCGATTTCATTAATGAGCGATCGATACACATCAATGTCCATAATACCGCCACTAAATAATCGTTTGCAAATATCAGCTGCTTCATTAATGATTTCTGAAGAATTATTACCAGCTCGTTTTCCTCCGGTGAGGAGTTCTAGTCGATCGACATCAGCAAGGACATTATTGGGACAAGTAATTAGACCACTACCTAGACCACTTACAGTTGCACCAGGAGGGTCTTGAAATACTTCTTCCTCTTCAATTGGTTTCGGTGGTGCTTTTTTACTTGGTTTTGATGGTGGTTTTGGTGATACTGGATAATCACGAAGTGATTGTTCAAATCATTTCGGTGCTTCTTGTCGTTGTTCTCGTCGTTGTTCTCGTCGTTGTTCTCGTTGTCGTTGTATCTCTTGTTGCTGTATCTCTTGTTGTAGTAGTGATTGTAGTCGTGGTACTGGTCCCTCTGGCATTTTAAGTTATGGTGATGATGGTTGTGATTGCAATAATTTCATTGTTTCTTGTTCTCGTTGTTCAACCTCTGTTATATATTTATTTACAATTTCGTCAAATTTGTTATAATCTCTAAATATCTTTATTAGATCTGATTTCTGGAATACCAGTAGAGATGCAATATACATCCTTGATCCAATTGGAAGAGCTTAGAGATTTAACATATTCTGGTTTTACATATTTTTGTCTTTCATAATATCCAAACGCGGCAGTAGCAAATAATTGATTTGGGTCCCTGATAGCAACAATACCTTCAGGCGTAAATTTATCTATTATCTTAGTTCTGGTTTTTGATGGTTGAGGAGGTTGAACAGGTGGTGGTTGTGGTAGTGGTTGAGCTGCTTGAATACTAGCAATATCGACAGGCAATGTTGCAAGAGTTTGTTGAGTTGCTTCGGTTGCTATAACAATTTTCCTCGTTGGTTCGACAATCGGTTTAAATAACTGTTTTGTATCCTCCTCAAATTCAAATTGAGATTCTTGACGCGATTGTAGTTGTTGCTTAACAGAATCACGAACAGGTAGATATTTTTTAATTGCATTTAGTCGCTCTCGAGCTAATTTAGCTGAGTGTGGTTCTCCAATACTCATTATTGATAATATTTATATTGGCTGTTTAATTCATAGCAGCAGAGAGGCTGAAGGACATACTTGTAGTGACCACATCGTGAATAAATCGAGCAAAAAATCTGGTCAATTTGAAAGTTTTACTAATAAGGCAAAAATGTTTTTTCTCAGCCTTCGTAGGAACCCTTAATTTTCAAAATATGGTCTCATGCAAATTTGTCTGTTCAGCCTCTCTGCTGCTACGCTGGATATTTTGTGTGTGGTCACACTCCAGATAGGATCAGTTGCCCTTTTTCTACCTCCTTCGAGTTCGCCAGGTTCGTATAAATATCTAACCGTAACATTACCTAGTACATGTTGAGAAATAGATTTACGTTTTATCGGTATATATTTTTTGTGATCGCATCAGACGGTTTCATAGAAGTTGCACGAGTAACTTCCTTATTCAGCGCAGCTATCACATTCGGTAACCTCGCAACCCATTCACGAGATCTTGTATCTGTTGATATTTCCTTTGCATATCGATACCAGAATAACCGTTCAACAAGTGTTCGATTAAATCGTTCAACGATTGCCTGATCACGATGAATCTCCGTGTGTCCTTGTCTGATTTTAACGTTGTGCTTGTTCATCACCGAAGATACTGCAAAAAGAAATTCTTTGCCAGGATCAACCTGTAGTAGTTTTGGCCATTGTAAAGGTCCTCGCTGATAAATTTGTTTAAACGCAGACACAACTTCAGATGCTGTCTTTGTTGATAGCGGTTCCGCTTCTTTATATCTGCTCGCAACGTCAATGACGGTTAAAGCATATCTGTATGTGTGTTGACGTCTACCTGCTTTAATGGTATCGTGTGGTAAAAACGATATCCTCTTGATGAACTTCATTAAAAACAGTGACATCGAAATGAGCGTATTGATTTTTTTTAGGTGGATTTAGAAAGATTTGCCATATTGCCTGTCGTGCTAACCACATTTCAGCAGCATCACGTGAAACTTCTGCTGAAGCGGAAAGTTTGCTAATCGCTGCCTTACCTCGCCAATATCCTGTTGGGGAATAATAGATTCTATTATAATAATCAGTTGATTTATTACGAGATGCCGTTGTTTCAAATCAGGATTTTTATACGATACATCATGAAAGTGACACGCTTGATCTATCTTATTTACTGGATACTCTCCAGGTTTTGGTCGATCTTGGTTATCGAGTCTGATATCGAGACGAGTTCCAGGACCCACAATAATTATATCCGGGAAGGTGTTTCTCACCAGGATATTTTGCCCATTGAGTTCCTGGCAATTTCCCTAATGAAGCGGCTATATCACCACCATGCACTATTTGCAACGCGGAAATAAATTTATATTTTTTGTACATTTTGCACACTTGCCTGTGAGTGCGCGTCTCTTATTTTTTGTTGTTATCGTTGTCAATCCATCTGTGGGTGTTGTCGCTCTACATCGAACACAATATAAACTCATATAATTATTATATGGATATAATTGACTTTTCTGCGACACGAAAACAAGAGCCAGTAAGGCACCATCCAGCGTTACCAAATTCTATCAGAATGATTATAATAGGTCCTTCTGGATCTGGTAAGACGCAATTACTGCTTAATCTGATAATGCGATGGCTCAAGTGAATAAGTTGTATTTAATAGCGCCATCTGTAGATGATCAACAACGCAACGAAGTACTTAAAGATTTTAATCAAAATGCGAAATTACTGGACAAAAATGATATAATTGATTTTATTACCGATATTGATGAAGCTCCATCCGTAGATGACTTGGATGGATTCATCAATAACCTTGTAGTGTATGATGATGTAATGCTGGACAAACAATCCAATCCAGCTAGAATATTTTCTCGAGGTAGACATAAAAATACTGACGTGATTTATGTTACTCAGATACCTAAGGTGATCAGAGATAACTGTAATAGTTTGGTTGTGTTTAATGGCGTAGATAATTATACTTTGCAAAATATTTATTATACTTGGTGTTCAGGGGACATGAATATGATTAAATTTGAAAATTTCTTTTCTAAAGCACAAGCTGTTCCTTTTGGATTTATAACGATAAATTTACATGATCCTAGATCAAGGTATTGTGTAGGCTTAGATAAAATCTTTGGTTAATTCATGGCAGCAGTGAGGCTGAAGGACATACATGTAGTGACCACATCATGAATAAATCGAGCAAAAAATCTGGTCAATTAAAGAAAGTTTTACTATTAAGGCAAAAATGTTTTTTCTCTGCCTTCGTAGGAACCCTTAATTTTCAAAAATAAGGTCTCAGGCAAATTTGTCTGTTCAGCCTCTCTGCTGCTAGATATTACACAGAATGGTTGCTGGCCAACTGGTTATGGATGTAATAACTGATGACAGAATGGTTGATGGGCACAATGAACACATAACAACTCAGATTTTACATCATAACTCCTCTGGGAAAAGAAATGAGATCAACCTATTCAACAAATATTTGCTTAAGAGTCAAAAAAGCTCAGACAGCTC
This sequence comes from Potamilus streckersoni, assembly GCA_016746295.1. Lineage (NCBI taxonomy): Eukaryota > Metazoa > Mollusca > Bivalvia > Unionida > Unionidae > Potamilus > Potamilus streckersoni. The sequence goes on along the minus strand of JAEAOA010002117.1, from coordinate 906,348 downwards.
CTGTGATCAGTTTGATTTTGAACATCCATTTTGTCAACAATGAACAGTGGCAACTGTTAGTTTCTGATTCTTTCTACTGCTGTATTTTTCTATCACAACAAAACAAAAGTTCTTGATGGCAACATCAATAGGTATCTTACTTGTTTGAACATTTTAATTAAAAAATCTATAGTTAGTAAACACATGTAAAAAATTACAACAACAGGAAGAAATATTTGAATCATTTTTTATCTTAGAATTTAAACAAGATTTACAGGATTTGTCATATTGTGGGCATGTGATCGGTTTCTAATTGTCATAGTCTGGGCATGTGATCGGTTTCTAATTGTCATAGTCTGGGCATGTGATCAGTTTCTAATTGTCATAGTCTGGGCATGTGATCGGTTTCTAATTGTCATAGTCTGGGCATGTGATCGGTTTCTAATTGTCATAGCCTGGGCATGTGATCGGTTTCTAATTGTCATAATCTGGGCATGTGATCGGTTTCTAATTGTCATAGCCTGGGCATGTGATCGGTTTCTAATTGTCATAGTCTGAGCATGTGATTGGTTTCTAATTGTCATAGTCTAGACATGTGATCAGTTTCTAATTGTCATAGTCTATGCATGTGATTGGTTTCTAATTGTTGTTACCTGGACATGCAATAAGCTTCTCATTGTTATAAACAGGGAATGTGATCAGTCTCTAATTGTTGAAAGTTGGACATGTGATCAATTTTCTAATTGTTGAAACCTTGGCATGTGATAAGTGTCTAATTGTTTTGACCTGGGCGTGTGATCAGTTTCTAATTATTGTAACCGAAATATGCAATCAGTTTCGAATTGCTGTAACCTTGGCATGTGATCAGTTTCTAATTGTGGAAACCTCAGCATGCAATTAGTTTCTAATTGTTTTAACCTGGTTATACCATGGTTTCAAATTGCTGTGACATGGGGCAAGTGATCAGTTTCTAATTGTTGGTACATGGGCATATGATAAGTTTTTGATTGTTTTAACCTGTAATGTGATCAGTTTCAAACTGTTGTAATGTTGTAACCTGGGCATGTGATCAGTTTCTTATTGTTATAACCTGGGCATGATAATACAGTGTATGTTTTTATGGATTCAAAAATTACAGTAATATATAAATCTAATTATTTTTATTCATCAGTCAGAAACTTAAAAACAATCAAAGCTAAACATAATAATACATGTACATTTTCTACAAATTTTATATCAACTTGTTCCTTATGACCTGTCATTAATACAAATATGGGATATTAAATCACAACCTACCATGTATGTAGCAAACTCTAGTAAAACATAAATAAAACAAGAAACATAAAAAATAGTATATGTAAAACTTCATATATTTCTGAAAAAGTAAGAAATGTTTAGAAAAAATAAATGACAAATTCTGTGTAGTGATCTGAATGCTATTTGATTAATATCTTCATATTGTTTTCTCTGTTATCAATTTCTAAATTATGTAAATAATCCAATCTCATTTATACTATGATGTTAAATTAATAATATTTCATAATGCAAATTTATGTAACTATTTCTTTAATTTCTGTAATAATGTTTACTTTCTTTCATAGGGGCCCCGAGTGGCCGAGTGGTCTAAAGCGCTGTCCGTTACGGATCACTGCCATCTCACCTCTGTCTGCGTGTGTTCGAGTCTAGGATTCGGCTAATGTAGATATGTGAGAAAGCTTGCCAGTAGCTTCTCGTGGGTCGGTGGTTCTTTCCGGTGATTTCCCGGTTTCTTCCTCCACCATTAATACTGGCCGCCATGAATAGCCTATCGTGTGCTGAAAAATGGCGTTAAGCCCAACAACAAACAAACAAACAAACTTTCTTTCATTATGTGACCAGAGAAAATTTCCAATTTTAAAATTTTTAAAGCTGTGGTCATCTTGACAAGATATTTCAATAGTAAATGAGATCATGAGAACACAATTTACATATGTTGACATTATTAAGACAGTGACAAATTTACATACTACGATTAGACTGCTTCAGGACCTAGTGGTTAGTGTCCGCCTCGGATGCAAGAGGTCATGGGTTTGAACCCGGGCCTAGTCATACAAAAGATTTGTTTAAAAATTTGTGCAACCAGCTTCCTCTCGCCATGCTCATAATTAAGAGGGACATCATGCTTCGTGTCTGTGGTATATTGTCCCTGTGTTTGATGTCACTATAAACAGTCACACTGCAGATATTGGAGCGATACGATGGAAAAATTGTTAAAGCTACAATAAAATCCAAAACATGCCCCCACACATAATTCAATTGTAATATCAAGTCAAGTGCCATTCAATTAAGATATATCCGATATTTCTATTATTATGTTTACATAACCCATAAACTCAGATACAACTGCAGAGACCCAGATCTGTTTTCACATAATGTGCTGACAGATATGGGTCCCAACAGTTTGGAGTAATCAGTGGAAAAAACACTGGTCTGTTGTTGCATTATGTGATGACAGATCAGGGTCTATTTCTTGTTACTTGACTCAACTTCTATAACTCGTCTTGATGATGTAAACCATGAATATTACAACAGGAATATTACAACAGATGGATGGATAGACAATCAAATCCATGTGTATCAATAATGTATTGTATCGTAGGCTGTGTTATCATGACTAAGATTGAATCAGCATCACAGGTGTACACTCTTAATTCGTCTTGATGATGTAAACCATGTCACCTTGATCACGTTTGTTATTGAAATATCTTGTCAAGACAGTGGCAGTTAATACATCAACAATGAAGATTGTTCTCTCATTATAAAGGACCTTCATGTGAACCAAATGCTTTAACATGTTGACTATAAGAAATTATGCATTTCATGGATTGGGATTCAAAATGTAACAGACGACAAAAAACTATAAACTCATATTTTTTTATATTACCTGACATGCCTTCAGTGACATCTCTCCTCATTTTCAATTTTTGCAAATTCTATCAACAGTCAGTAAAATTATTTATAAACGTCTGGGAGATTTTCAGTTTTTCTTTACCCATCTTTAGAAATTGTGGAGTGATCTGGCAGGGAGTCTCCCAGGCAAGGATATATTACATGGATATAAATTTATGTACCACGTCGGACTGCATCAGAAAAACCTTATTTGCCTGTACTCACTAGTTACTGAAGGTGATTACAGGTACATATGCATAAAAATGTAACTAGTTTTATGAAAATTTTACCCACCTACTAGGGAGGAAAAATTAAGGTAAATGTTATTGTAAAGTGGATTAGATTACACTATGGATAGCATTAAAATTTGATTTAAATAATCCAAAACAAAAAAGACGCCTAAATTTCTGCCCTTTCTATTTTTTAATGCCCTAATAACCAAAAATAAAATAAAACGTTCACACAAATACACTTTGATTACAGCAAAACATAAACTGTATAATGAACTGTCGCTTTACATGTTGGAACTTAAACATGTACATAATTAAAGTGATTCCTTGGAGGGTCAACTGTATGAACAAAATATATTTCCAAAATTATTATCAATAACCTAAACAACGTTAATAATATTAATTATTAGGTATTCTTTAAACAGATGACAGACAATCATAATTTAAAAGTTGTTATGCATACAAGCATAGTTATACAATATTTCATTCAATTTCTACATCATATGACTGATGTTTGTCCAGATATGAGAATGTTATGTCACAAAAAGATATCAGTTAGCTTAGCAGAAGATATGTTTTGCATGAAAATATTTATATTTGCACTTAATGATAACACAAATTTACCATATGTACATGGAATGATTTGAGAATTGCACACTAATTAATCACCTATGGTGTCTTAATTATTGCACTCTAATTAACCTCCCATAGTGCTTAATTCAGAAGAATCTTACAAACCAAATGACAAAACAATAATGAAAATTCTAACAAATCACATGTGAAAATAATCATAGCTGCTATAGACATGATAACAAAAATGTCCACACAGATACATGCAACACAATGACAGCCGTTTAATTAGGTACACAATGACAGCCGTTTAATTAGGTACACAATGACAGCCGTTTAATTAGGTACACAATGACAGCCGTTTAATTAGGTACACAGAGGTCTAATAATTTATCATAAACTTTAAAAGAAGATTAAGGTACTGTACATGTTCATTAATAAGATGGAACCACTGCAATTATAACAGACTCGGATCTTCCATCATATAAGGCACCGGTAAATCATGGTCCATGTTATTTTCCTAATTAATTCTAAAAATAGACCAGGATCTGCTGGTGCATAATGTAATGGTATATCTGGGTCTGCATTTTGAAATGTAATTAAAAGTATATATATGGTAAATGACACCACAATCAACATTTTCCAGTCTACCATACAAATACTTGCTTCATTTTGTAAGTATAGTCATTACCTATTATTGACTGATTTTACTAGTTAAAATATACTAAGAATTCATGCATTTTTACATATATTACCTTCCGTCTTTTGGTGAAGACATTTTCAAGGGTATTGGTATTTGTATATTAAGGAAAGAGTCTACTGTTTTGATAGAAGATTCAATATTCACCAGATCTTTACATTTTTAGTTTCAAACGAAAATCCAAGAGAATATGAAATCCATTAGAATTATTATCCCAAGGAAACCAATGAAAACTTGTATCCACTGAAATCCACGAAAACTGGTATTTTAAGAAAATCCACAAAACTCGGTATTCTACAAAAAAAATGTTTCACCGTAAGAGACAGATACAATCTAATTCTGGGCAAACAAATGATAAAGAAAAAAAAATGACTTGAAAGACAAATATTTTGGAAGACCATCCAACTTTTATAACTACCTTTTTGAGGCAAAAAGTCATCTTATGGTGATTATCTCTAATAGCAGACCACTTATCTTAAATTGTTGGCTTTGTTAAATTTATTCAATCTGGATTAAATCAATTCCAGATATATTAAATAAATTTTTACTAGAGTTCAAATGAACAGCTTCCAACTGATATGACCATTGTATTACAGTGTTATTTTAGGACACTGCTAATTCTGGGAAGACTTGGCAAACTTTGCCTCGTATTAAATAATGACAAGGATAATTGATCATATTAATAAATTCATTAATAATTTTTAATACCTTTTGGTCATATGGACCCTTCACTAAAAAGAAATAGCAATTTTTTGTCAATAGACCATTAGCTAATTAAGTATAGCATATTTTGGTTGACTGGACTATTAGATAAGTAAACAATTTAATACTGATTTTATGACACAAGTTGAATAATGTCCAAGATCACAAAGACTTGATATTATTCAATGAATTTAATAAATTTAATATTAAATCATTACCCATTTGAGATCCTTTTAGAAGCTTTTTTTACTGGAAAATATTTAGAGAGAAATAAGAATGAACAGTTTTGTTCATTGTGACTTAGATGCTGTACATTTCATTTGTTTAATAAAGTACTGGTTCGAGTACAGCAGACTATTCATATTTAATTTAAAGTGTCACTTCAAGAACTAAATATTACATTGTTATGATTTACATGTCAAAGCAAGATTACTGCTTGTTGAAATTCCCATATTAAATTAATTTTAAATCAGTTATATGCATTAACTGCAGTAGACTAAAGAAGATATAACATTTAAATGCATTATCTGCAGTAGACTAAAGAAGATATAACATTTAAATGCATTATCTGCAGTAGACTAAAGAAGATATAACAGTTATATGCATTATCTGCAGTAGACTAAAGAAGATATAACAGTTATATGCATTATCTGCAGTAGACTAAAGAAGATATAACATTTAAATGCATTATCTGCAGTAGACTAAAGAAGATATAACAGTTATATGCATTATCTGCAGTAGACTAAAGAAGATATAACATTTAAATGCATTATCTGCAGTAGACTAAAGAAGATATAACATTTAAATGCATTATCTGCAGTAGACTAAAGAAGATATAACAGTTATATGTATTATCTGCAGTAGACTAAAGAAGATATAACAGTTATATGCATTATCTGCAGTAGACTAAAGAAGATATAACAGTTATATGCATTATCTGCAGTAGACTAAAGAAGATATAACAGTTATATGCATTATCTGCAGTAGACTAAAGAAGATATAACAGTTATATGCATTATCTGCAGTAGACTAAAGAAGATATAACAGTTATATGCATTATCTGCAGTAGACTAAAGAAGATATAACAGTTATATGCATTATCTGCAGTAGACTAAAGAAGATATAACAGTTATATGCATTATCTGCAGTAGACTAAAGAAGATATAACAGTTATATGCATTATCTGCAGTAGACTAAAGAAGATATAACAGTTATATGCATTATCTGCAGTGGACTAAAGAAGATATAACAGTTATATGTATTATCTGCAGTAGACTAAAGAAGATATAACATTTAAATGCATTATCTGCAGTAGACTAAAGAAGATATAACATTTAAATGCATTATCTGCAGTAGACTAAAGAAGATATAACATTTATATGCATTATCTGCAGTAGACTAAAGAAGATATAACAGTTATATGCATTATCTGCAGTAGACTAAAGAAGATATAACATTTAAATGCATTATCTGCAGTAGACTAAAGAAGATATAACATTTAAATGCATTATCTGCAGTAGACTAAAGAAGATATAACATTTATATGCATTATCTGCAGTAGACTAAAGAAGATATAACATTTAAATGCATTATCTGCAGTAGACTAAAGAAGATATAACAGTTATATGCATTATCTGCAGTAGACTAAAGAAGATATAACATTTAAATGCATTATCTGCAGTAGACTAAAGAAGATATAACAGTTATATGCATTATCTGCAGTAGACTAAAGAAGATATAACATTTATATGCATTATCTGCAGTAGACTAAAGAAGATATAACATTTAAATGCATTATCTGCAGTAGACCAAAGAAGATATAACAGTTATATGCATTATCTGCAGTAGACTAAAGAAGATATAACAGTTATATGCATTATCTGCAGTAGACTAAAGAAGATATAACAGTTATATGCATTATCTGCAGTAGACTCAAGAAGATATAACATTTAAATGCATTATCTGCAGTAGACTAAAGAAGATATAACAGTTAAATGCATTATCTGCAGTAGACTAAAGAAGATATAACATTTAAATGCATTATCTGCAGTAGACTAAAGAAGATATAACAGTTATATGCATTATCTGCAGTAGACTAAAGAAGATATAACAGTTAAATGCATTATCTGCAGTAGACTAAAGAAGATATAACATTTAAATGCATTATCTGCAGTAGACTAAAGAAGATATAACAGTTATATGCATTATCTGCAGTAGACTAAAGAAGATATAACAGTTATATGCATTATCTGCAGTAGACTAAAGAAGATATAACATTTAAATGCATTATCTGCAGTAGACTAAAGAAGATATAACAGTTATATGTATTATCTGCAGTAGACTAAAGAAGATATAACAGTTATATGCATTATCTGCAGTAGACTAAAGAAGATATAACAGTTATATGCATTATCTGCAGTAGACTAAAGAAGATATAACATTTATATGCATTATCTGCAGTAGACTAAAGAAGATATAACATTTAAATGCATTATCTGCAGTAGACTAAAGAAGATATAACATTTAAATGCATTATCTGCAGTAGACTAAAGAAGATATAACAGTTATATGCATTATCTGCAGTAGACTAAAGAAGATATAACAGTTAAATGCATTATCTGCAGTAGACTAAAGAAGATATAACATTTAAATGCATTATCTGCAGTAGACTAAAGAAGATATAACATTTAAATGCATTATCTGCAGTAGACTAAAGAAGATATAACAGTTATATGCATTATCTGCAGTAGACTAAAGAAGATATAACAGTTATATGCATTATCTGCAGTAGACTAAAGAAGATATAACATTTAAATGCATTATCTGCAGTAGACTAAAGAAGATATAACAGTTATATGTATTATCTGCAGTAGACTAAAGAAGATATAACAGTTATATGCATTATCTGCAGTAGACTAAAGAAGATATAACAGTTATATGCATTATCTGCAGTAGACTAAAGAAGATATAACAGTTATATGCATTATCTGCAGTAGACTAAAGAAGATATAACATTTATATGCATTATCTGCAGTAGACTAAAGAAGATATAACAGTTATATGCATTATCTGCAGTAGACTAAAGAAGATATAACAGTTATATGCATTATCTGCAGTAGACTAAAGAAGATATAACAGTTATATGCATTATCTGCAGTAGACTAAAGAAGATATAACAGTTATATGCATTATCTGCAGTAGACTAAAGAAGATATAACATTTAAATGCATTATCTGCAGTAGACTAAAGAAGATATAACAGTTATATGCATTATCTGCAGTAGACTAAAGAAGATATAACAGTTATATGCATTATCTGCAGTAGACTAAAGAAGATATAACAGTTATATGCATTATCTGCAGTAGACTAAAGAAGATATAACAGTTATATGCATTATCTGCAGTAGACTAAAGAAGATATAAGTTAAATGCATTATCTGCAGTAGACTAAAGAAGATATAACAGTTAAATGCATTATCTGCAGTAGACTAAAGAAGATATAACAGTTATATGCATTATCTGCAGTAGACTAAAGAAGATATAACATTTATATGCATTATCTGCAGTAGACTAAAGAAGATATAACAGTTATATGCATTATCTGCAGTAGACTAAAGAAGATATAACAGTTATATGCATTATCTGCAGTAGACTAAAGAAGATATAACATTTAAATGCATTATCTGCAGTAGACTAAAGAAGATATAACAGTTATATGCATTATCTGCAGTAGACTAAAGAAGATATAACAGTTATATGCATTATCTGCAGTAGACTAAAGAAGATATAACAGTTATATGCATTATCTGCAGTAGACTAAAGAAGATATAACATTTAAATGCATTATCTGCAGTAGACTAAAGAAGATATAACAGTTATATGCATTATCTGCAGTAGACTAAAGAAGATATAACAGTTATATGCATTATCTGCAGTAGACTAAAGAAGATATAACAGTTATATGCATTATCTGCAGTAGACTAAAGAAGATATAACATTTAAATGCATTATCTGCAGTAGACTAAAGAAGATATAACAGTTATATGCATTATCTGCAGTAGACTAAAGATATAACAGTTATATGCATTATCTGCAGTAGACTAAAGAAGATATAAGAAATATAAAATCAGAATTTCATCATGTATTACTTCGTAAAAATACTGTGGTCATATGAAATTCTGTCAGTTGGAAGATTGGTTTATGGTCTCATTCTTTAATCAATAAAAGTGAGTTTACTTATTTTTATAAATTAATATTTAAGCCATACTTGAATATAATGTGGATTCCATATTAAAAGTATACAGGTCACCCTTACCCCCACACACATACTGTTAATTGAACAATATCCTTAGTTTTACTCATTCTTGTCTTGGGGTTTCACACCACTTTTCACAGCAAGATGTGCAATACATGATGAAATGAGCCGGGGGTGGGGGTGGTTGTTAAATTTGCCATATTCAGAAATAGGTGACCTTTTTTGACAATTCCTTTTGGAAGTCGATTAAAAAATTGGCTGCTAAAATATTCATATTATTAGTAAAAAAGAAAAATTACCATAAGACGGGGTAAACCAATTTTTTCTATGATCACAGTCAACTGGTAAGGAGAAAAAAATGTAATATACTTATTGGACCTATCATAATTACAAAGTGATGTGTTAATATGTTTTCATATAAAAAATATTAAACACTATAGGTAAGGGGTTCAAACTCCATGATAGATGACCATAATTATTCAGATTATAAAACGGAAAGCAGGCAGCGTTGAGTTCTTGATCACAATGTACCATACTCTTTCTACAAACATATTTGCATTTGAGAAGGGACTGACGTAGCTAGAGAGCAAGGATATTCAGCCCTAGACGATTGGGCAGCTGAGAAATATCAGACTTTCCAAGAAAACAAGACCTATCAGGTTTGAAACAATGCAAAATCAAGGAGCACTTCAGGTAGAGATGAGAAATATCATAGACTTTCCAAGAAAACAAGACTCATCGGGTTTGAAACAACGCAAAATCACGGAACACTTCTAGTAGAGAATGCACATCATGGGACTAAATAGTCCTTATTTCATTTGGATCAGAACCTTCCTTTTGTGAACAAATTTGTTTGGACATCATGTCAGTAAGCAATGGACTCAAGTACAACCTTAATCTGATCAGTGTGTGTGTGTGTGTGTGTAACTAACAATTTTTTGATCAACTGAAATTAATTTAAACTTGACAAAAATGCAGCCATAGTTAATTGGCAAGTAAATTATTAAAATGAGGGATTTACATCATTTTCTTGTAACTCACATGATTTGATCTTGCAAATGGACATCATGGGTCAAAAGAACAAAACCTTAAGTATGGCATTTTATCTTTATTTCCTTTTAAAATATTATAATTCGACAACATTAAATGTATAAATATCATTCAGTGAAAAATACATACCTAATTTACATACACTAATAACAATACAATGCATTTGACAGTTGTTTTGTTTAACTACATTCCAACACAAACATAATCTTATTCATATAACGTTTTATCGTTGTTTGCGTTGCTGTTCTGTATATAATGAAATCTTTGGGTATTGATCATCACTGCCGTAAACACGAGGAAGAATCTGTATACTGTATCAATGTTTCCCAGATTTTCAAATTGTATTTGAATTAGAGCAGCATACTAATTTTTAGTTTTTGAAAGCAATAAATGTCTTTGAAAAATTATGTATTTTTGCCACTGCATATTATCTTATTTTGTACACCCATGTTAAGATTCACAATGAACCAAATTTTATACAAAATGTATCTGCCAATAAACGTAATTGATACAGCAACTGATGTTTTAGAAACATGTTGATTTTACTGAAACATAAATGGCTGACTATCTTCTAAAATCTAATGGTAAGATCTACAACTCTAATGCATAACACTAAAAAGATAAGTACATTTGTTTAGCACTTTTCAATGACAAACATGCATGGCACAGCAAGCCTGCAACATCAATTCATTTTAAAAAAAGCATGCCATACCATTCCATCAAACTCTTAGTCTTTCTAAACAATATCATTTTTTACAATATAAATGTATGTTAGCATATGATTTCCATTTGCAAAATAACCCATCAGTACTTAGCCTAGAATTGATTGATGAATTAAAATCTGTCCGTAAAACTATACAACAGATATTAAAACAGAAGTACCTGTAAGGTTTTGGAGAAAAAAAGATAAGTATAAGTGAGTGATGACTAAAGTTTGTAACAAGACTGGGCCTGTATTTTAATTTTCCATTTTATAAGTACCAATTCTGGTACACTTGTTCAGCTGTTTTACCTGTAGTGTGCCTCTGTCCTACATGAACTGTGACTGGTCAAGAAAGCAAAGTAGATAGTATGTCACCACCTACTGCATGACCTTATGATACTAAGGACTGTTGACCAATCCACCTCCTCTCTCAACCCATCTACACAAATGTGTGTCAACCTTCATAGCAAGGCTACCAATTATGAAAGCACAATGCAATTAGCCATGACCAAACTTTTCCCTTCAAGGGTCCAGCCATTGCCTTTAAATGACTCCTAGAATGCCCATTAATCTGGACCCTAGGTAGCTAAAAGATGGTAGACATGACTTGTATCTTGGTATCTATGACTGAATTGTCTCAGCACATCTCATGAAGCTATCTTATATATGCTTTATAACATACACATGTGTGAAAGCAAAATATTCTAAAATAAATAAACAAACTATCAAATTGATCAAATTGGAATGTTTTGAAAAGAAATAGACTCTAAAAATGTATGTGTCCAAAAGAACAATGATAAATCATAATTACATTAATGGCAGTGTTTAATACATCATAATTGATAATAACCATAGGACAATATATCATAACTATTACTAAACAAATGACATCATGACCATATGGTAATATATCATAACTATTACTAACCAAATGACATCATAACCATATGGTAAAATATCATAACTATTACTAACCAAATGACATCATAACCATATGGTAAAATATCATAACTATTACTAACCAAATGACATCATAACCATATAGTAATATATCATAACTATTACTAACCAAATGACATAACCATGACAATACCTCATAACCCATGCTAACCATATGGCAATATATCATAATCTATACTAACCATATTGCAATGCATCCAAACCCATGCTAACCATATGCCAATATATCATAATCTATACTAACCATATTGCAATGCATCCAAACCCATGCTAACCATATGGTAATACATGATAACCCATGCTAACCATATGCCAATATATCATAATCTATACTAACCATATTGCAATGCATCCAAACCCATGCTAACCATATGGTAATACATGATAACCCATGCTAACCATATGGCAATATATCATAATCTATACTAACCATATTGCAATGCATCCAAACCCATGCTAACCATATGGTAATACATGATAACCAATGCTAACCATATGGTAATACATGATAACCAATGCTAACCATATGGCAATGCACAGACCTGCTAACCCTAAGAAGACTTCCATAGCAAGGCAGTTGATTTTTTTTTCCGTGTAAATTGGACAAGCTTTCAGTAAGGTGTAACAAAATACAAAGTACTGTTATTATCATTTAAGAGTCCAGAAGTGTGAATCAAGACTGATGCAGTGATGCTAAATATTGTGTTTAGCTAAAATGTTTCTAAAGTAGACAAGGACCTTTATTACCTACTGCAGTACCAAACCCTATAGTGTTCAATGGATTCTTGCTTTCTCTCATCTTAAAATAATCCTTAACAAAATTTTAAATTTCACTGGCTGAATGCAATCATCTTTCCCACCATGAGAAACACTCAAAATCAACACATAATGTCTAATGAGCAAAACTTTTGCCATTCATCCTTCTTTTTACCTCAAGAATCTGAATATTCATTTTTAATCATTTTTGACCATCAAAGCTTTTGACAAGGCTTACTGTCCCTTTTGTTGTGAAAATATTTAGCTTGTTGGATGCCATTTTTTTGACAATACTAATAAGCAACAGCTTGATCATGCAGATGATTTACATTGCAAAATATTTGTAGTTTAAAGCACCCAATGTACTCATTTAAAATTAGTCTGGTTCCCTGACCAACTGCACTTAATCTAATAAGAAACCTGGATCCAAATAAATAAAAGACAAGCCAGTATCCAGATTTTACCACACACAATCATACTGATATTATTTTGAATATTAGGCATCCTTTTCAAAAGACAGCAAAATAATAAGGGTTGGCATATCTCTATTACATCACAACCAATGCAAACCATATGGTATTACATCATAATCAATACTAACCTTATGATAACACATCATAACTAATACTAACCATGACAATACATTACCCATGCTAACCATATGGCAATACATCCTAACCAATACTAAACATGACAATAAATCATAACCAGCACTATGGCAATAAACCATAACCAATACTAACAATATGGTAATGTATCATAACCAATCACAAGGCAAGTCTAATAAATATTTGTCAGTAATACCAAATATTAATATTGAAATCATACAAAAATCACTATTATTACAGGTGGTAATATTGCTTTGCCAATGACATCATCAGTAATGTAAACCTAAATTGACAAAACTTTTCATATTTGATGGAAAATGAAATGTACAAGTTATACAAGGTACTGTAAGTCTATACAACTTGTGTACAAGGTAATGTAAAGTGTATACAACAGCTGTACAATGTACTGTAAAGTCTATACAACAGCTATACAAGGTATTGTAAAGTCTATACAACAGCCATACAATCTGCTGTAAAATCTCAATTTCAGAAAATTTTCACCTATTTTCCTCCCCCATCCCTCAACTATCATCACACCAACACAACCATTCCCAAGTCGCACCACCTCCCCATGACCATTCTGCATACAAGACTGTATTTTATCTCAATTTCAAATTCCTAACAACCCACATGTAAAAAGGTCAAATAACTACCACGTTTAATTGGCAGTGTGGATAAGTTTTTGATATTAACGAGTTACTAAAAATATTACAGGCAATATGACTGATGACACATTGCTGGAATCCTTAATAATGAACTGAATATGCAACAAGGGGTATGAATATCAAATGTTTTTTTTAACTCCCATGCTGCATTACTGAAGGGTATTAAAGACCAGAATGGCCAGCAGTCAACAGTCAATCACATGAAAGCTTCACTCCACCATTTCCTAAAATGAACCAGTGTACATTGTACTAATGACTTATTTGTTCATTATACACTCTATCAAAGTCTAATGGAAGTACCCACATTAACTTTGACATGTCTGTGACAGATGGTGAAACACAAGTTTACAGCATGTAAGCACCAAGTCAGAACTGAATAAAATATCTTGCTCACATTGGTCAAGTGAATACACAAAATAATGCAGTTGTTGGTTTCTTTATTCACATCAATTTTCCCATGAAACTGTAATTCTCAATTCAATTTAAATGATAATTTTGATAGAAGTAAAACGTCTACCTTTAACACTGATTATTAAATAATGTCTGTACCAATAATCATTTTTAATAATATATCTATTATTATGATATGATTAACTATGACAGCTCCAGCTTTCAATGCTTAACTGAAATCACTTATAGAATAAATACTGATTACTGTGATGTACATGAGATGGCATATAAAAGTCAATATGGCTTGCAGTTTTGTGCATGTTTTATGGGAGTTAATACTGACCTGCTAAAATGAAGTATAAGATATTTAACAAAGATGAATGTAACAATGCATCAAAATTATAATGCATCTAGTTTTTTCACTTATCTGTTCAATGACTTGCCTAAAATACAGTCACACAAATTTATGTAGGTTGATAAAATTGCCCTCGGACTCAAAGTCACTTGTTTACTGATCTTGAGGAGGTACTAAACAAGGACCTGGAGGATATGATAGACTTCTTCAACAAATGGCACCTACAGCAGAGCACAACAAAGACAGTCTCCAGCATCTTCCAACTTAATGCAAATGCAAACCATGAGCTTTGCATCCTCCTCAATTGGCAACATAAAACACAACCTGATACCAACATGACTTGGTGCGACTTTGGACAGATCTCTGACAGTCTACAACCACCTTAAGAAACTGCAGCAAAATGGATCACTCAACACAACCTATTCAGCAAACTGTCTGGCTCAATCTAAGGCCCTAAAAGCCTGAAGCCCTAAGGCCTTAAACACTCAAGACATCAGCACTGGCAAGTATTGCACTCCCATCTGGACTTGGTAATTACTCCATACCAAATTATCTGATGTCTAGCTCAACACAACAATGCGCATATCCTATGGAACACTACATCCTACTCCTTTATCATGGCTGCCAGTACTCAGCAACATTCTCCACATCTCTGATGCCAAGAAGCAACTACAAAATTGCTGGCTAAAATCTATGTCAGTGAGAAACTTCCACTGTACATAGACATCACTTCACATCCAGCAGTTCTCTTGACTTCGAGACGCCCAGTCTGGTTAGGTTTGTTGTAAGATGATATAACAGTTATTTCAGCATAGAGTGAAGAGTGGCCTTCTACAGAATCTTATGTTGTAAACCACTCCCTTGCAGCTGAGCATCCTGATTTCAACATTCCAATTCCACGATGTCTGTGGACCAGCTGAACCATTTCCAGACAGGACGGGAATTGTGAAGTCAACCTTTGTACAATGGGATCATGCATGATCCCATCTCATGTATGCAATGTTCCCATCATGTGTATGCAATTTTGTTAATACAAATACAGTATCCAATATTTTACCAAGCAATGTTCCCATCCTGCCTATACAATGTTCCCATCATGAGCATGCAATGTTTCCATCATGTGTATGCAGTGCTATGATTACAAATATGCAGTTTTCCCATCAAGCAATGTTCCTATCCTATGTATGCAATGTTTCCACCAATGTTCCCATCCTGTGTATGCAATGTTCCAATCCTATGTATGTAATGTTCCCATCCTGTGTATGCAATGTTCCCACTATCAAGCAATGTTCCGATCCTATGTATGCAATGTTCCCATAGTTGTATATGCAATGTTCCCACTATCAAGCAATGTTTCCATCAAATAATATACCTATCCTATGTATGCAATGTTCCCACCAAACAAAGTTCCCATCCTGTGTATGCAATGTTCCCACCAAACAATGTTCCTTTCCTGTGTATGCAATGTTCCCACCCAGCAATGTTCCTTTCCTGTGTACACAATGTTCCCACTATCAAGCAATGTTCCCATCCTGTGTATGCAATGTTCCCACCAAACAATGTTCCTTTCCTGTGTATGCAATGTTCCCACCCAGCAATGTTCCTTTCCTGTGTACACAATGTTCCCACTATCAAGCAATGTTCCCATCCTGTGTATGCAATGTTCCCACCAAACAATGTTCCTTTCCTGTGTATGCAATGTTCCCACTATCATGCAATGTTCCCATCAAGCAATATTCCCATCCTATGTATGCAAAGTTCCCATCCTGTGTATGCAATGGTTCCCAACTGTGTATGCAATGTTCCATCAATGTTCTTTTCCTGTGTATGCAATGTTCCCACTATCATGCATTGTTCAAATCCAGTAATATTCCCATCCTATGTATGCAAAGTTCCCATCCTGTGTATGCAATGTTCCCATACTGAGTATGAAATGTTCCCACCAAACAATGTTCCTTTC
Organism: Potamilus streckersoni; assembly: GCA_016746295.1. Classification (NCBI taxonomy): domain Eukaryota; kingdom Metazoa; phylum Mollusca; class Bivalvia; order Unionida; family Unionidae; genus Potamilus; species Potamilus streckersoni. Next base: position 889,538 of record JAEAOA010002117.1, on the reverse strand, counting down.
TGTGTATGCAATGTTCCACTATCATGCATTGTTCAAATCCAGCAATATTCCATCCTGTGTATGCAAAGTTCCCATCCTGTGTATGCAATGTTCTCACCAAACAATGTTCCTTTCCTGTGTACACAATGTTCCCACTACCAAGCAATGTTCCCATCCTGTGTATGCAATGTTCCCACAAAACAATGTTACTTTCCTGTGTATGGAATGTTCCCACCAAACAATGTTCCATTCCTGTGTACACAATGTTCCCACTATCAAGCAATGTTCCCATCCTGTGTATGCAATGTTTCCATCAAGCAATATTCCCATCTTATATATGCAATGTTCCAATCCTATGTATGCAATGTTCCCATCCTGTGTATGTAATGTTTACACTATCAAGCAATGTTCCCATCTTGTGTATGCAATATTCCCATAAAATATATGCAATGTTCCCATCCTGTGTATGCAATGTTCCCACTATCAAGCAATGTTTCCATCAAGCAATATTCCCATCTTATGTATGCAGTATTCCCATTCTGTGTATGCAATGTTCCCACTATCAACAAATGTTCTCATCCTGTGTATGCAATGTTCCCGCTATCATGCAATGTTCCCATCAAGCTATATTCCCATCCTATGTATGCAATGTTCCCACTATCAAGCATTGTTCCCATCATATGTATGCAATGTTCCCACTATAATGAAATGTTCCCATCCTGTGTATGCAATGTTCCCGCTATCATGCAATGTTCCCATCAAGCTATATTCCCATCTTATGTATGCAATGTTCCCATCCTGTGTATGCAATGTTCCCACTATCAAGCATTGTTCCCATCAAGCAATGTTCCCATCCTATGTATGCAATGTTCCCATCCTGTTTATCCAATGTTCCCACTATCAAGCATTGTTCCCATCAAGCAATGTTCCCATCATATGTATGCAATGTTCCCATCCTGTTTATGCAATGTTCCCACTATCAAGCAATGTTCCCCTTCCCACTATCAAGCAGTTTCCCATCCTATGTATGCAATGTTCCTATCCTATGTATGCAATGTTCCCATTCTCAAGCAATGTTCCCATCCTGTGTATACAATGATCTCACTATAAAGCAATGTTCCCATCCTTTGTATGCAATGTTCCCATCCTGTGTATGCAATGTTCCCATTCTTTGTATGCAATGTTCCCATCCTTTGTATGCAATGTTCCCACTATCTATGCAATGTTCGTATCTTGTTTGTGGAATGTTCTCATCCATTATATGTAATTTTTCCAAGAAAAGGGGCCATCAATACCCTCTGTGTCAACTTTATGGGACCTTTCTCACTTTTAGAGTACCCCTATTATTATTTCATCACAGTACCATATACTTACGTCTTGTTTTTATATCCATACAAGTAGGAGCATTAATATTTAAGCTAATGTTGCAATTCTTATATAAACAGAACTTCTAAAAAATACATCATTTTAAAATTATCACTTGTCTTATTCAGTATAAACAATCTGCCAGATAAAAACTGAAATAAAATTACCAAATTATACAGTAACTTCATCAAGGGTTATTTTCTTTGAATTGCTACATAGTTGTAAAAAAAAAATAACATTTTGTGTTTCATTTGAAAGCTCACCTTTCTACTTGTGAATATTAGCAGACTAATTATTCCCATATCTGGTACATTCTTCTTTGCTTACTGATTGAACAATATTTTCAAGTACTGGTAACCAGTGCTGTGAGCAATCGTGTCAAGAACCCCTTTGTCATTATCTTAAATTCAGTTGTTTCCTAAGGGCCACTATAAACACTCTATTAACATATGTATCAGACATCAGTCACTGAATTAGCATCTGTCTCAGACCAGCTGTCACTGTATCAGTGGTTGTATCAGACCATCTACCACTGTATTAGGGTTTGTATCTGACAATTGGCCATTGCATTAGCATTTATATCAGACCATCATCCACTGTATTAGAATTTGTATCAGACCATCAGTCTTTGTGTTATCATTTGTATCAGACCATCATTGTTTTAGCATTAGTACCAGACCACCAGTCATTGTATTAGCATCTGTGTCAGACTATCATTGTGTTAGCATCACTATCAGACTATCGGTCATTCTTTTCTTATTTTTATCAGACCATCTGTTATTGTTAGCATCTGACCACCTGTCATTGTATTAGCAATTGTATCAGACCACCTGTCATTGTATTAGCAATTATATCAGACCACCAGTCATTGGATTAGTTATTATATCAGACCACCAGTCATTGGATTAGCAATTATATCAGACCAGTCATTGGATTAGCAATTTTATCAGACCACCAGTCATTGTGATAGCAATAGTATCAGACCACCAGTCATTATGTTAGCATCTGACCACCAGTCATTGTATTAGCAATTATATCAGACCGTGTGCTGAAAAATGGCGTAAAGCCCAACAACAACAACAACAACAACAACAACAACAACTATATCAGACACCCAGTAATTGGATTAGCAATTATATCAGACAACCAGTCATTGGATTAGCAATTGTATCAGACCACCAGCCAAAGTAAAAGATTCATGGGACCTACTTCAATCTGGAATAGCCTCCTGCAGATGCAACTCTGAATTTTGTATCATTTGCATTATGACAACCCTGTCATACATGTTTAAAAAATTGCCTTCCCTTGGTACCATGTATATCTAAATGGAACAGCCCTTAGAATTTTTGTATCAGACCATCAGTCCCTGTATTAGCATCAGTATTGGACCACCATTGTATTAGCTCTGTATTGGACCATCAGTCCTTGTATTAGCATTTGTATCAGACCAACATTATATTAGCATTTGTATCAGACCATCAGTCATCATCACAGGCTCATCAATTCAGAATTAAAATGTTCAATATTCTGCAACCCCTACAAAGAGAGCTATCTGAACCCTGTTTAATCTGGATACATGAGAAGCTTGCCAAACAGCCAGAGTGATAAAATCATGCATCTTGATGACAAAGTGAACTTTCAAATATTATAGGTAAACTCTTGTGCACCTTTTACAAGACAATGTCGATATTTAAATGTGTGCATTTGAATACTTCTGTGCTAAATGGCTTAAAATGGAGAAAGCTGTATGCTGTGTACAATTCATTTGAAAATGCATTATCTTTCTCCCAACATGGTCACAATGAATAAAATGCATGGAAGGTTCATCTTTTAACATTAATTTAACCCTCCAAAGAACAGGAATGCATGACTAAGAACATAAAAATTACATTGTTCTAAGTGGATCTTTACAACGGTCCCTACAATATGGTTTGCCAATATTTTGATGTAAATTTATAAATATTGTTGATCAAGTTTTCATTAAAGTTAGTAACCATATCCTTATTAAAGCAGATGTTAAGTAGTAATAATTTTAGTACAATTTTAATAGTTACATGGTTAACAGATTATTGACAAATATGCTATATTTTTTTTTTAAATAGCTTACTCAATCAATCTATCAATTTAATTCCAAACAATTTTATTTTCACTAAAATATGGATTTTTTTTACAACGGTTCCCTACAATATGGTTTGCCAATATTTTGATGTAAATTTATAAATATTGTTGATCAAGTTTTCATTAAAGTTAGTAACCATATCCTTATTAAAGCAGATGTAAGTAGTAATAATTTTAGTACAATTTTAATAGTTAACATGGTTAACAGATTATTGACAAATATGCTATATTTTTTTTCTTAAATAGCTTACTCAATCAATCTATCAATTTAATTCAAAAACAATTATAAATATTTTCACTAAATAGTCTATTGGCTGTTTACAATGCTTTTATGATCATTCAGAAATGTAAGGGAATTCACATTATTATTTCTGTTAAATAAATATCAACAATGCAGTCAATATATTATATCAGTACTTTTATGAAACTATTTTATATTCTTCATCACTTCTTCTTTGCACTACTTGAGGCTGTAGCTTTCTGACTTGATAACAGTGGACTTGTAACATGACTTGAACTTTGTCCAGTACTGCGTCGACTCATAAAGTTAGCAGCAGATTTCGAGAATTTCGACGTCGCTTATCCCAGATAAGTTTATCATGTCGAACAAATATTCCGTCCTTGACCGACACTTGAAATACTGTATTCCTTTAAACAGAACCATCATTTTTGCCTGGAAGAAAAAGTTACACTTATCTAAAAAAACGGCTTGACATTAAACTATGATAATACTTTATAAAATGACAAACTGCTGCAAGCACATGAATATCTAATGAAGTTATTTACATGTATATAAAAACAATATTTGTAAAAATTAATTTGCTTTATCTCAAGGTTTTTTTTTAATCATGCTAACAAGAATTTGTGAAAAAGTCAAAGACCATAATGTAAAAAATTTGCAAAAAATCCAATTAATTTCTGTAATTATATATACCTAAGTAACCATACTATCCAGAACTGAGGTACAAATATGCCAACCAAATTTATCTACACTGACTGACCATTGCACAATCTTGCTAACAAGCTTCCCAACACAAAATCACAGCATAATGAAAATATGAACATTTCCTTTGATTGATTGGCAATACCCTCCACAATGAAACACACATCATCAATTTCATCACCATACTTACATAATTGTCAGACAAACAGAGCTAAATGCGAAATCTTATATAATGATTTCTTCATCTACAATGACAAACTCTTAGAAAAAAAACGAACCATGGCTTTCCTATACTTCACATGCATGCCAAAAACAAGATATAAACAATTTGCTTTCTTTCAAAAGTTTTCTTGGGCTAAATGTGAATCTTGATAGATGTTGAACCGAACTAATACAGAATTATATCACTGTTGCCTTTAATACTAATACAGGATCATATCATTTGCCTTTAATACTAATACAGAATCATATCACTTGCCTTTAATACAAATACAGAATCATATCACTTGCCTTCAATACTAATACAGAATCATATCACTTGCCTTTAATACTAATACAGAATCATATCACTGTTGCCTTCAATACTAATACAGAATCATATCACTGTTGCCTTTAATACTAATACAGAATCATATTACTGTTGCCTTTAATACTAATACAGAATCATATCACTGTTGCCTTTAATACTAATACAGAATCATATCACTTGCCTTTAATACAAATACAGAATCATATCACTTGCCTTCAATACTAATACAGAATCATATCACTTGCCTTTAATACTAATACAGAATCATATCACTGTTGCCTTCAATACTAATACAGAATCATATCACTGTTGCCTTTAATACTAATACAGAATCATAGCGCTGTTGCCTTCAATACTAATACAGAATCATATCACTTGCATTTAATACTAATACAAAATCATATAACTTGCCTTCAATACTAATACAGAATCATATCACTAGCAGCAGGGAGGGTGAACCCTACAAAATTTTTGCTTGTGAAATTAACCTGAAATAAGGGTTCCTACAGAGGCTGAAAAAAAGGGTCAATAATCCTAAACCAAAATATCTAACTTTTATATAACCGTATGGACGGTTATAAATCACATGAGGTTAGCTCAGTTTTGTTATACTATTATTGACTTTTTTTACCCTGATTTTATTGAACTATTTTTTACGTTAAAAACTCGAGCAAAAATTTTGTAGAGTTTCACCCTCCCTGAAGCTCCTGACTTTGTCACCTGACTTTGTCAGGATATTAATATCGGGACTTTTAACAATAGATTTGGGTTTTTAAACAGACATACAAATCATTAACAGATAGTCCTGACTTTGTCACCTGACTTTCTCAAGGAGAATTAACCAAATATTTTATCTAGACCATTCTAGGATCATATATATAAATTAATATATAACGTCTCCCCGCGCAGGTCCACAATATTACCATCTTGATTTGTGAGTTTGAAATTCATTTTTGACAACGGATTATGTACACGCAGGTAGACTTGATTTATTGGCTCAGATACAATCAGCCAGCCCGGAGGGGATTGGATACTAGATGAATATAATATATACCCCTGCTGAGCCTGATTAGACTTAGAGAGGTCAAAATGGTAGCTATTATCAATTATATCGCAAACTAGATTCAGTGCGATGGTGGATGTTATATTAACAATATTAGGTGAGATATGACGACCTGTTCCATATGGATCATTATTATATTTGAGAATTGCTGGGGGTGGAATTAATTTTTTTACAGGAATTACATATTCTTTTAAAGTGTTCATCAATAAGATCACTAACTGATTTTTTTTAACTTCTCGGAGTCAAATCCGGGTATTATAAATGTTGGTAGCTGTTCTTCTGTGATTCCGTAATATTTCATAAATACTGTCTTAAATAATCGCTTATGACTTACACGTTGGATTTGGTCATCTTCATTAACTATATAAGAGCTAGAAGATCTATCTGCCGGCATTATTATTATTTTCTCTCTGTCAACAATAGCCTTATTTACAGATTCTAAGTCTGCTACAACTTGATTTAGATGTTGTATTGTTTCAATTATTTGATTTTTTAAATCATCGTTATAAAAAGTATTGATGCTGGAAAGTAAATTTTTAAGATTATTAACACAATGTTCGTGTTCAGATTTAATCGGTCTTGATAATGAGTTAATTTGCTCAACATCAAGTGTCGATATTCTTGCTAAACCACTCCTACTTTGAATGAAACTTATAAAATAAGTATGATGTATATAATTACGATAAGCACTTGCTGTAGTGCTCTCCATAAATGGAACTTTGTTTCTATATTCTGGAAGTTGTATAAATTTCTTAACATCTATATTGAAGTCAGATCGCTGTGGTTCTGGTGGAACTTGATAATCTGGCACGACTTCAGGCCAACCTAATACTGATCTAATCGAACTTTGATAAATATCTACAGCATAGTCAGGAGAATTTATTTCAATTACTGATGATAATGTTGGCTCGTAAACAGTAATTGCTATTTTAGACTCTTTCCCAGTTAAAGATTTAATTCTGCGCTGGAATTCCTCAATAATCAGTTCTAACTGATAACTGCCAGTTGGAATACTAACAACTTGCCAATCAGGAGTTCCATCAGATTTATTTTTATTTGCGAATACTAATGAATTATTTGATTGTTGTCCACCAAATGGTTTTGATCTAATATTAGGCCAGCTATAATAAACATGTAACTGAGCTAATGCTATCTCTTTTACTGGAATTGCAGTTGGAAAGTTAACGCTAAATTCAGGATTGGTTGAACTTATCGATATCGTAGTAGTTTTTGAAGGAGTTGTATTAGCGACGATCTGCTGTAATAACTATCTTGACTCAGTTGCTGACATTATTGTTATTATTATTGTTTAATTTTCCATTTATTTTGTCAGCAGAATCGCTAACAAATTTGGATGCTTTATCGTAGGTTTTAATTATAGTTACGAACTCCTCGTCAGATATTTTACCATCACTGAGATACGTGGAAATATATCCAGATAGTTTAGAGTATGTTGCTGTTGCTGTGTGCAATTTTATCATATACTCGCGCGATTTATCATTCGCACATGTAGCTATTTTTTTTAGCAATAATATTAAAAATACCTGCTATAGTCATTGAAGTTGAAACAATAATTGTTATAATTGCTGGAGCTGTCATCGTTAATGTTGATAATATTAATCCCAATCCAGCAAAAATAGCAGAAACTGAATACACAATTATATCAATAACGACCATACATCTATGATATTTTTTTATTTTTATTGTATAATGGTCGATGATATTTTTTAGTTTGGTCAGGCATTCACATGCTTGATTATATCTGTGACGTTGAACGTCGATAGTTATTTGATCCATTATACTATGATGTTAAGTAGTTAATTGAGTTACAAATTCCAAATACCACCAGTAACCAACTGAGACCAAATGTTATCTTGGAATCTTTATCTAATTTTATGGATATAATTCTAGAAATATTACCAGTTGATGGAGAGTTAGTGTATATTATAAAATCTACACCGCTAAGTATGGATATCCTATATATACCAGCGATTTTTGCTGTATATTTAATGGTTTTATTTTCTGGCGTCCATGTACCAGACCCAGAAGCAACAGTATACACAATATTTTTAATCTGATCATGAGGAAATTTAATCAGGTCTATTTTTTTAACAATATCAGGAATTCCTACAATAATATCATTAAGTTTTGTATTAATAGCAGTAAGTTTTATATTAACATTTGGTGGCTTTCCAAAAAATTTGTTATTAATTCTGTTTATGTTTTTGCGAAAACTCAAAAACATATTCACATGACCGGTAAATTCAGTTTCGATGTTGGTTATTCCATTAATGATTAGAGTCTGTTTATCATCCACATATTTTTTTGTTGTAGCATCATTATCTGAAGTTGGATTTCCAAGATCTGTAATTTTATTTTTGTTCATAATAACGTCTCCACTAAATTCACCGCCAGCTTTTTTAACAAAATCATTAAATGATTTACCAGAATCCTTTATTTTACCCCGATCAATAAAAGTTACGATATTATCATCAACTGCATTATGAATTCGTGTAAGTATGTCTGACAGTTGTACTTTACTCGTCTTTAATCATCCTTGTTTGTCCTGAAAAATAACCACTTCATTTTGATCCACACTTGCAATATTAAATAAATCATCAATCTCATTTCTAAGTTGACTGAGGGTTGCATATTTAGATAAATCACCTTGCTGTTGAGTTTTACCATGATCAGATCTTCCATAAATATCTACCATTATATTTAATGATGTCTATTTAAAATGTGACATCATGGTATATTCATGCACCACTTTATGAGGTGGTTATAGCATCAAGTACACTAAGTACACTATGGATATAGCATCAAGTACACTAAGTACTTCTCGACCACATATTGGTGGATCGGTTAATGTTTGTGTAGGTAACGTTGAATACCAGATTGGTGCAGTACTATTACTGACATAATGAATAAATTCTTTTGGTGGCGCTAATCCATATGAATCAAAATAAATAATTCCAGGTGGATCAATTGCACACGCTACCCAGTGGGTACCTGGTGCAGACTTTTTATCGAGATTAATAAAACCTGTTTCAGTACTGCTTCGTTGTTCTGGTAACTGATCGCGCAAAAAAACACCTTTAAAGTTTTTTATTTTTAATGTTTTAGCAGCATAGGGTAAATCAAAATTAGACAAAGGCGATATCAGTAAACTGTCCAATGAAGTCTTAGACCTTTCCTGTACTATGAGGGCGGGGTCCCTGGAAATCTGAGACCTTTACCTTTTTTTTTGTTCGTTTTATTCTCTGTCCGGTCGCTTTCTTTAATGCCATTCCAGCAGCTGTTCCAACGGCGCCTAATGCAGCTGCTTTTGCAACAGCTGGGGCTGCAGCGGCTATTAATGCTGGTATAGCTGCGAGAAGTGGAAATATACCACCAGTTTTAAAAGTATCCTTAATAGCTGACGCAGAAAGATCAAATTTGACACCTTTATTTGCTTTATTAAAATTTTTGAATTGACGATCAGTTAATGATAATTTATTTGAACCACTAATGTGTTCCTTTTTTAATGATATTGTTATTCCACAGTTATTATTTGATGCTGATTGCAGTATTTTGACCTGGCCAGGAGTCAGGGTAACATTAACATGATTATATGACATTTATAATAATGATAAATGATCTAATTACACATTACATATTTTCTACTGGAGCATCAACGACTCTCATTCGTCCACCAACACTTTCTATGAGCATTGATTTATCGCTAAGTATAACAGCAATTGCTCTATAATTATCAATAACTCCTCTATTAACACTAGCTCGAAAATGTATATCGACTACTGATTGTCTGGTCAAATCTAAATGTTTGAGCGAAAAGTAATAAATAGAATACAAGGATGTAAAATCTGAGATATTTGTAATCCAGTATCAACATTTTGATCACAGCCCATAAACGACATAAGATGATGTTATGCACGTGCTACATGATTTTGATCAAAATTAAGTAATATATCCTCGGATGGTTCTTGATGTCCATTTATCCTTAACGAAATCTCAGAAACACTGAGTTTATCAAATATCATAATACTACGTTTGGTCATTTACTCCGTTTATGCATTTTCTGCAGTAACAAAAAAAAGATATAACATTAGCTTTATCTGCAGTAGACTAAAGAAGGATATAACATTATATGCATTATCTGCAGTAGACTAAAGAAGATATAACATTTAAATGCATTATCTGCAGTAGACTAAAGAAGATATAACAGTTATATGCATTATCTGCAGTAGACTAAAGAAGATATAACAGTTATATGCATTATCTGCAGTAGACTAAAGAAGATATAACAAATATAAAATCAGAATTGCATCATGTATTACTTCGTAAAAATACTGTGGTCATATGAAATTCTGTCAGTTGGAAGATTGGTTTATGGTCTCATTCTTTAATCAATAAAAGTGAGTTTACTTATTTTTATAAATTAATATTTAAGCCATACTTGAATATAATGTGGATTCCATATTAAAAGTATACAGGTCACCCTTACCCCCACACACATACTGTTAATTGAACAATATCCTTAGTTTTACTCATTCTTGTCTTGGGGTTTCACACCACTTTTCACAGCAAGATGTGCATTACATGATGAAATGAGCCGGGGGTGGGGGTGGTTGTTAAATTTGCCATATTCAGAAATAGGTGACCTTTTTTGACAATTCCTTTTGGAAGTCGATTAAAAAATTGGCTGCTAAAATATTCATATTATTAGTAAAAAAGAAAAATTACCATAAGACGGGGTAAACCAATTTTTTCTATGATCACAGTCAACTGGTAAGGAGAAAAAAATGTAATATACTTATTGGACCTATCATAATTACAAAGTGATGTGTTAATATGTTTTCATATAAAAAATATTAAACACTATAGGTAAGGGGTTCAAACTCCATGATAGATGACCATAATTATTCAGATTATAAAACGGAAAGCAGGCAGCGTTGAGTTCTTGATCACAATGTACCATACTCTTTCTACAAACATATTTGCATTTGAGAAGGGACTGACGTAGCTAGAGAGCAAGGATATTCAGCCCTAGACGATTGGGCAGCTGAGAAATATCAGACTTTCCAAGAAAACAAGACCTATCAGGTTTGAAACAATGCAAAATCAAGGAGCACTTCAGGTAGAGATGAGAAATATCATAGACTTTCCAAGAAAACAAGACTCATCGGGTTTGAAACAACGCAAAATCACGGAACACTTCTAGTAGAGAATGCACATCATGGGACTAAATAGTCCTTATTTCATTTGGATCAGAACCTTCCTTTTGTGAACAAATTTGTTTGGACATCATGTCAGTAAGCAATGGACTCAAGTACAACCTTAATCTGATCAGTGTGTGTGTGTGTGTGTAACTAACAATTTTTTGATCAACTGAAATTAATTTAAACTTGACAAAAATGCAGCCATAGTTAATTGGCAAGTAAATTATTAAAATGAGGGATTTACATCATTTTCTTGTAACTCACATGATTTGATCTTGCAAATGGACATCATGGGTCAAAAGAACAAAACCTTAAGTATGGCATTTTATCTTTATTTCCTTTTAAAATATTATAATTCGACAACATTAAATGTATAAATATCATTCAGTGAAAAATACATACCTAATTTACATACACTAATAACAATACAATGCATTTGACAGTTGTTTTGTTTAACTACATTCCAACACAAACATAATCTTATTCATATAACGTTTTATCGTTGTTTGCGTTGCTGTTCTGTATATAATGAAATCTTTGGGTATTGATCATCACTGCCGTAAACACGAGGAAGAATCTGTATACTGTATCAATGTTTCCCAGATTTTCAAATTGTATTTGAATTAGAGCAGCATACTAATTTTTAGTTTTTGAAAGCAATAAATGTCTTTGAAAAATTATGTATTTTTGCCACTGCATATTATCTTATTTTGTACACCCATGTTAAGATTCACAATGAACCAAATTTTATACAAAATGTATCTGCCAATAAACGTAATTGATACAGCAACTGATGTTTTAGAAACATGTTGATTTTACTGAAACATAAATGGCTGACTATCTTCTAAAATCTAATGGTAAGATCTACAACTCTAATGCATAACACTAAAAAGATAAGTACATTTGTTTAGCACTTTTCAATGACAAACATGCATGGCACAGCAAGCCTGCAACATCAATTCATTTTAAAAAAAGCATGCCATACCATTCCATCAAACTCTTAGTCTTTCTAAACAATATCATTTTTTACAATATAAATGTATGTTAGCATATGATTTCCATTTGCAAAATAACCCATCAGTACTTAGCCTAGAATTGATTGATGAATTAAAATCTGTCCGTAAAACTATACAACAGATATTAAAACAGAAGTACCTGTAAGGTTTTGGAGAAAAAAAGATAAGTATAAGTGAGTGATGACTAAAGTTTGTAACAAGACTGGGCCTGTATTTTAATTTTCCATTTTATAAGTACCAATTCTGGTACACTTGTTCAGCTGTTTTACCTGTAGTGTGCCTCTGTCCTACATGAACTGTGACTGGTCAAGAAAGCAAAGTAGATAGTATGTCACCACCTACTGCATGACCTTATGATACTAAGGACTGTTGACCAATCCACCTCCTCTCTCAACCCATCTACACAAATGTGTGTCAACCTTCATAGCAAGGCTACCAATTATGAAAGCACAATGCAATTAGCCATGACCAAACTTTTCCCTTCAAGGGTCCAGCCATTGCCTTTAAATGACTCCTAGAATGCCCATTAATCTGGACCCTAGGTAGCTAAAAGACGGTAGACATGACTTGTATCTTGGTATGATTTCCATTAGCACCCCATCTATGACTGAATTGTCTCAGCACATCTCATGAAGCTATCTTATATATGCTTTATAACATACACATGTGTGAAAGCAAAATATTCTAAAATAAATAAACAAACTATCAAATTGATCAAATTGGAATGTTTTGAAAAGAAATAGACTCTAAAAATGTATGTGTCCAAAAGAACAATGATAAATCATAATTACATTAATGGCAGTGTTTAATACATCATAATTGATAATAACCATAGGACAATATATCATAACTATTACTAAACAAATGACATCATAACCATATGGTAATATATCATAACTATTACTAACCAAATGACATCATAACCATATGGTAAAATATCATAACTATTACTAACCAAATGACATCATAACCATATGGTAAAATATCATAACTATTACTAACCAAATGACATCATAACCATATAGTAATATATCATAACTATTACTAACCAAATGACATAACCATGACAATACCTCATAACCCATGCTAACCATATGGCAATATATCATAATCTATACTAACCATATTGCAATGCATCCAAACCCATGCTAACCATATGCCAATATATCATAATCTATACTAACCATATTGCAATGCATCCAAACCCATGCTAACCATACGGTAATACATGATAACCCATGCTAACCATATGCCAATATATCATAATCTATACTAACCATATTGCAATGCATCCAAACCCATGCTAACCATATGGTAATACATGATAACCCATGCTAACCATATGGCAATATATCATAATCTATACTAACCATATTGCAATGCATCCAAACCCATGCTAACCATATGGTAATACATGATAACCAATGCTAACCATATGGTAATACATGATAACCAATGCTAACCATATGGTAATACATGATAACCAATGCTAACCATATGGCAATGCACAGACCTGCTAACCCTAAGAAGACTTCCATAGCAAGGCAGTTGATTTTTTTTCCGTGTAAATTGGACAAGCTTTCAGTAAGGTGCAACAAAATACAAAGTACTGTTATTATCATTTAAGAGTCCAGAAGTGTGAATCAAGACTGATGCAGTGATGCTAAATATTGTGTTTAGCTAAAATGTTTCTAAAGTAGACAAGGACCTTTATTACCTACTGCAGTACCAAACCCTATAGTGTTCAATGGATTCTTGCTTTCTCTCATCTTAAAATAATCCTTAACAAAATTTTAAATTTCACTGGCTGAATGCAATCATCTTTCCCACCATGAGAAACACTCAAAATCAACACATAATGTCTAATGAGCAAAACTTTTGCAATTCATCCTTCTTTTTACCTCAAGAATCTGAATATTCATTTTTAATCATTTTTGACCATCAAAGCTTTTGACAAGGCTTACTGTCCCTTTTGTTGTGAAAATATTTAGCTTGTTGAATGCCATTTTTTTGACAATACTAATAAGCAACAGCTTGATCATGCAGATGATTTACATTGCAAAATATTTGTAGTTTAAAGCACCCAATGTACTCATTTAAAGTTAGTCTGGTTCCCTGACCAACTGCACTTAATCTAATAAGAAACCTGGATCCAAATAAATAAAAGACAAGCCAGTATCCAGATTTTACCACACACAATCATACTGATATTATTTTGTATATTAGGCATCCTTTTCAAAAGACAGCAAAATAATAAGGGTTGGCATATCTCTATTACATCACAACCAATGCAAACCATATGGTATTACATCATAATCAATACTAACCTTATGATAACACATCATAACTAATACTAACCATGACAATACATTACCCATGCTAACCATATGGCAATACATCCTAACCAATACTAAACATGACAATAAATCATAACCAGCACTATGGCAATAAACCATAACCAATACTAACAATATGGTAATGTATCATAACCAATCACAAGGCAAGTCTAATAAATATTTGTCAGTAATACCAAATATTAATATTGAAATCATACAAAAATCACTATTATTACAGGTGGTAATATTGCTTTGCCAATGACATCATCAGTAATGTAAACCTAAATTGACAAAACTTTTCATATTTGATGGAAAATGAAATGTACAAGTTATACAAGGTACTGTAAGTCTATACAACATGTGTACAAGGTAATGTAAAGTGTATACAACAGCTGTACGATGTACCGTAAAGTCTATACAACAGCTATACAAGGTATTGTAAAGTCTGTACAACAGCTATACAATCTGCTGTAAAATCGCAATTTCAGAAAGTTTCACCTATTTTCCTCCCCCATCCCTCAACTATCATCAAACACAACCGTTCCCAAGTCGCACCACCTCCCCATGACCATTCTGCATACAAGACTGTATTTTATCTCAATTTCAAATTCCTAACAACCCACATGTAAAAAGGTCAAATAACTACCACGTTTAATTGGTAGTGTGGATACGTTTTTGATATTAACGAGTTACTAAAAATATTACAGGCAATATGACTGATGACACATTGCTGGAATCCTTAATAATGAACTGAATATGCAACAAGGGGTATGAATATCAAATGTTTTTTTTAACTCCCATGCTGCATTACTGAAGGGTATTAAAGACCAGAATGGCCAGCAGTCAACAGTCAATCACATGAAAGCTTCACTCCACCATTTCCTAAAATGAACCAGTGTACATTGTACTAATGACTTATTTGTTCATTATACACTCTATCAAAGTCTAATGGAAGTACCCACATTAACTTTGACATGTCTGTGACAGATGGTGAAACACAAGTTTACAGCATGTAAGCACCAAGTCAGAACTGAATAAAATATCTTGCTCACATTGGTCAAGTGAATACACAAAATAATGCAGTTGTTGGTTTCTTTATTCACATCAATTTTCCCATGAAACTGTAATTCTCAATTCAATTTAAATGATAATTTTGATAGAAGTAAAACGTCTACCTTTAACACTGATTATTAAATAATGTCTGTACCAAAAATCATTTTTAATAATATATCTATTATTATGATATGATTAACTATGCCAGCTCCAGCTTTCAATGCTCAACTGAAATCACTTATAGAATAAATACTGATTACTGTGATGTACATGCGATGGCATATAAAAGTCAATATGGCTTGCAGTTTTGTGCATGTTTTATGGGAGTTAATACTGACCTGCTAAAATGAAGTATAAGATATTTAACAAAGATGAATGTAACAATGCATCAAAATTATAATGCATCTAGTTTTTTCACTTATCTGTTCAATGACTTGCCTAAAATACAGTCACACAAATTTATGTATGTTGATAAAATTGCCCTCGGACTCAAAGTCACTTGTTTACTGATCTTGAGGAGGTACTAAACAAGGACCTGGAGGATATGATAGACTTTTTCAACAAATGGCACCTACAGCAGAGTACAACAAAGACAGTCTCCAGCATCTTCCAACTTAATGCAAATGCAAACCATGAGCTTTGCATCCTCCTCAATTGGCAACATAAAACACAACCTGATACCAACATGACTTGGTGCGACTTTGGACAGATCTCTGACAGTCTACAACCACCTTAAGAAACTGCAGCAAAATGGATCACTCAACACAACCTATTCAGCAAACTGTCTGGCTCAATCTAAGGCCCTAAAAGCCTGAAGCCCTAAGGCCTTAAACACTCAAGACATCAGCACTGGCAAGTATTGCACTCCCATCTGGACTTGGTAATTACTCCATACCAAATTATCTGATGTCCAGCTCAACACAACAATGCGCATATCCTATGGAACACTACATCCTACTCCTTTATCATGGCTGCCAGTACTCAGCAACATTCTCCACATCTCTGATGCCAAGAAGCAACTACAAAATTGCTGGCTAAAATCTATGTCAGTGAGAAACTTCCACTGTACATAGACATCACTTCACATCCAGCAGTTCTCTTGACTTCGAGACGCCCAGTCTGGTTAGGTTTGTTGTAAGATGATATAACAGTTATTTCAGCATAGAGTGAAGAGTGGCCTTCTACAGAATCTTATGTTGTAAACCACTCCCTTGCAGCTGAGCATCCTGATTTCAACATTCCAATTCCACGATGTCTGTGGACCAGCTGAACCATTTCCAGACAGGACGGGAATTGTGAAGTCAACCTTTGTACAATGGGATCATGCATGATCCCATCTCATGTATGCAATGTTCCCATCATGTGTATGCAATTTTGTTAATACAAATACAGTATCCAATATTTCACCAAGCAATGTTCCCATCCTGCATATACAATGTTCCCATCATAAGCATGCAATGTTTCCATCATGTGTATGCAGTGCTATGATTACAAATATGCAGTTTTCCCATCAAGCAATGTTCCTATCCTATGTATGCAATGTTTCCACCAATGTTCCCATCCTGTGTATGCAATGTTCCAATCCTATGTATGTAATGTTCCCATCCTGTGTATGCAATGTTCCCACTATCAAGCAATGTTCCGATCCTATGTATGCAATGTTCCCATAGTTGTATATGCAATGTTCCCACTATCAAGCAATGTTTCCATCAAATAATATACCTATCCTATGTATGCAATGTTCCCACCAAACAAAGTTCCCATCCTGTGTATGCAATGTTCCCACCAAACAATGTTCCTTTCCTGTGTATGCAATGTTCCCACCCAGCAATGTTCCTTTCCTGTGTACACAATGTTCCCACTATCAAGCAATGTTCCCATCCTGTGTATGCAATGTTCCCACCAAACAATGTTCCTTTCCTGTGTATGCAATGTTCCCACCCAGCAATGTTCCTTTCCTGTGTACACAATGTTCCCACTATCAAGCAATGTTCCCATCCTGTGTATGCAATGTTCCCACCAAACAATGTTCCTTTCCTGTGTATGCAATGTTCCCACTATCATGCAATGTTCCCATCAAGCAATATTCCCATCCTATGTATGCAAAGTTCCCATCCTGTGTATGCAATGTTCCCAACCTGTGTATGCAATGTTCCCACCAATGTTCTTTTCCTGTGTATGCAATGTTCCCACTATCATGCATTGTTCAAATCCAGCAATATTCCCATCCTATGTATGCAAAGTTCCCATCCTGTGTATGCAATGTTCCCAACCTGTGTATGCAATGTTCCCACCAAACAATGTTCCTTTCCTGTGTATGCAATGTTCCCACTATCATGCATTGTTCAAATCCAGCAATATTCCCATCCTATGTATGCAAAGTTCCCATCCTGTGTATGCAATGTTCTCACCAAACAATGTTCCTTTCCTGTGTACACAATGTTCCCACTACCAAGCAATGTTCCCATCCTGTGTATGCAATGTTCCCACAAAACAAGGTTACTTTCCTGTGTATGGAATGTTCCCACCAAACAATGTTCCATTCCTGTGTACACAATGTTCCCACTATCAAGCAATGTTCCCATCCTGTGTATGCAATGTTTCCATCAAGCAATATTCCCATCTTATGTATGCAATGTTCCAATCCTATGTATGCAATGTTCCCATCCTGTGTATGTAATGTTTACACTATCAAGCAATGTTCCCATCTTGTGTATGCAATATTCCCATAAAATATATGCAATGTTCCCATCCTGTGTATGCAATGTCCCCACTATCAAGCAATGTTCCCATCAAGCAATATTCCCATCTTATGTATGCAGTATTCCCATTCTGTGTATGCAATGTTCCCACTATCAACAAATGTTCTCATCCTGTGTATGCAATGTTCCCGCTATCATGCAATGTTCCCATCAAGCTATATTCCCATCCTATGTATGCAATGTTCCCACTATCAAGCATTGTTCCCATCATATGTATGCAATGTTCCCACTATAATGAAATGTTCCCATCCTGTGTATGCAATGTTCCCGCTATCATGCAATGTTCCCATCAAGCTATATTCCCATCTTATGTATGCAATGTTCCCATCCTGTGTATGCAATGTTCCCACTATCAAGCATTGTTCCCATCAAGCAATGTTCCCATCATATGTATGCAATGTTCCCATCCTGTTTATGCAATGTTCCCACTATCAAGCAATGTTCCCCTTCCCACTATCAAGCAGTTTCCCATCCTATGTATGCAATGTTCCTATCCTATGTATGCAATGTTCCCATTCTCAAGCAATGTTCCCATCCTGTGTATACAATGATCTCACTATAAAGCAATGTTCCCATCCTTTGTATGCAATGTTCCCATCCTTTGTATGCAATGTTCCCATCCTGTGTATGCAATGTTCCCATCCTGTGTATGCAATGTTCCCACTATCTATGCAATGTTCGTATCTTGTTTGTGGAATGTTCTCATCCATTATATGTAATTTTTCCAAGAAAAGGGGCCATCAATACCCTCTGTGTCAACTTTATGGGACCTTTCTCACTTTTAGAGTAACCCTATTATTATTTCATCACAGTACCATATACTTACGTCTTGTTTTTATATCCATACAAGTAGGAGCATTAACATTTAAGCTAATGTTGCAATTTTTATATAAACAGAACTTCTAAAAAATACATCATTTTAAAATTATCACTTGTCTTTTTCAGTATAAACAATCTGCCAGATAAAAACTGAAATAAAATTACCAAATTATACAGTAACTTCATCAAGGGTTATTTTCTTTGAATTGCTACATAGTTGTAAAAAAAAAATAACATTTTGTGTTTCATTTGAAAGCTCACCTTTCTACTTGTGAATATTAGCAGACTAATTATTCCCATATCTGGTACATTCTTCTTTGCTTACTAATTGAACTATATTTCCCAGTACTGGTAACCAGTGCTGTGAGCAATAGTGTCAAGAACCCCTTTGTCATTATCTTAAATTCAATTGTTTCCTAAGGGCCACTAAAAACACTCTATTAAAATATGTATCAGACATCAGTCACTGAATTAGCATCTGTCTCAGACCAGCTGTCACTGTATCAGTGGTTGTATCAGACCATCTACCACTGTATTAGGGTTTGTATCTGACAATTGGCCATTGCATTAGCATTTATACCAGACCATCATCCACTGTATTAGAATTTGTATCAGACCATCAGTCTTTGTGTTATCATTTGTATCAGACCATCATTGTTTTAGCATTAGTACCAGACCACCAGTCATTGTATTAGCATCTGTGTCAGACTATCATTGTGTTAGCATCACTATCAGACTATCGGTCATTCTTTTTTTATTTTTATCAGACCATCTGTTATTGTTAGCATCTGACCACCTGTCATTGTATTAGCAATTGTATCAGACCACCTGTCATTGTATTAGCAATTATATCAGACCACCAGTCATTGGATTAGCAATTATATCAGACCACCAGTCATTGGATTAGCAATTATATCAGACCACCAGTCATTGGATTAGCAATTTTATCAGACCACCAGTCATTGTGATAGCAATAGTATCAGACCACCAGTCATAATGTTAGCATCTGACCACCAGTCATTGTATTAGCAATTATATCAGACCGTGTGCTGAAAAATGGCGTAAAGCCCAACAACAACAACAACAACAACAACAACAACTATATCAGACCACCAGTAATTGGATTAGCAATTATATCAGACAACCAGTCATTGGATTAGCAATTGTATCAGACCACCAGCCAAAGTAAAAGATTCATGGGACCTACTTCAATCTGGAATAGCCTCCTGCAGATGCAACTCTGAATTTTGTATCATTTGCATTATGACAACCCTGTCATACATGTTTAAAAAATTGCCTTCCCTTGGTACCATGTATATCTAAATGGAACAGCCCTTAGAATTTTTGTATCAGACCATCAGTCCCTGTATTAGCATCAGTATTGGACCACCATTGTATTAGCTCTGTATTGGACCATCAGTCCTTGTATTAGCATTTGTATCAGACCAACATTATATTAGCATTTGTATCAGACCATCAGTCATCATCACAGGCTCATCAATTCAGAATTAAAATGTTCAATATTCTGCAACCCCTACAAAGAGAGCTATCTGAACCCTGTTTAATCTGGATACATGAGAAGCTTGCCAAACAGCCAGAGTGATAAAATCATGCATCTTGATGACAAAGTGAACTTTCAAATATTATAGGTAAACTCTTGTGCACCTTTTACAAGACAATGTCGATATTTAAATGTGTGCATTTGAATACTACTGTGCTAAATGGCTTAAAATGGAGAAAGCTGTATGCTTTGTACAATTCATTTGAAAATGCATTATCTTTATACCAACATGGTCACAATGAATAAAATGCATGGAAGGTTCATCTTTTAACATTAATTTAACCCTCCAAAGAACAGGAATGCATGACTAAGAACATAAAAATTACATTGTTCTAAGTGGATCTTTACAACGGTCCCTACAATGTGGTTTGCCAATATTTTGATGTAAATTTATAAATATTGTTGATCAAGTTTTCATTAAAGTTAGTAACCATATCCTTATTAAAGCAGATGTAAGTAGTAATAATTTTAGTACAATTTTAATAGTTAACATGGTTAACAGATTATTGACAAATATGCTATATTTTTTTTCTTAAATAGCTTACTCAATCAATCTATCAATTTAATTCCAAACAATTATATTTTCACTAAAATATGGATCTTTACAACGGTCCCTACAATATGGTTTGCCAATATTTTGATGTAAATTTATAAATATTGTTAATCAAGTTTTCATTAAAGTTAGTAACCATATCCTTATTAAAGCAGATGTAAGTAGTAATAATTTTAGTACAATTTTAATAGTTAACATGGTTAACAGATTATTGACAAATATGCTATGTTTTTTTTTTTTAAATAGCTTACTCAATCAATCTATCAATTTAATTCCAAACAATTATAAATATTTTCACTAAAATAGTCTATTGGCTGTTTACAATGCTTTTATGATCATTCAGAAATGTAAGGGAATTCACATTATTATTTCTGTTAAATAAATATTCAACAATGCAGTCAATATATTATATCAGTACTTTTATGAAACTATTTTATATTCTTTCATCACTTCTTCTTTGCACTACTTGAGGCTGTAGCTTTCTGACTTGATAACAGTGGACTTGTAACATGACTTGAACTTTGTCCAGTACTGCGTCGACTCATAAAGTTAGCAGCAGATTTCCGAGAATTTCGACGTCGCTTATCCCAGATAAGTTTATCATGTCGAACAAATATTCCGTGCCTTGACCGACACTTGAAATACTGTATTCCTTTAACAGAACCATCATTTTTGCCTGGAAGAAAAAGTTACACTTATCTAAAAAAACGGCTTGACATTAAACTATGAATACTTTATAAAATGACAAACTGCTGCAAGCACATGAATATCTAATGAAGTTATTTACATGTATATAAAAACAATATTTGTAAAAATTAATTTGCTTTATCTCAAGGTTTTTTTTTAATCATGCTAACAAGAATTTGTGAAAAAGTCAAAGACCATAATGTAAAAAATTTGCAAAAAATCCCAATTAATTTCTGTAATTATATATACCCTAAGTAACCATACTATCCAGACTGAGGTACAAATATGCCAACCAAATTTATCTACACTGACTGACCATTGCACAATCTTGCTAACAAGCTTCCCAACACAAAATCACAGCATAATGAAAATATGAACATTTCCTTTGATTGATTGGCAATACCCTCCACAATGAACACACACATCAAGTTTCATCACCATACTTACATAATTGTCAGACAAACAGAGCTAAATGCGAAATCTTATATAATGATTTCTTCATCTACAATGACAAACTCTTAGAAAAAAACGACAACCATGGCTTTCCTATACTTCACATGCATGCCAAAAACAAGATATAAACAATTTGCTTTCTTTCAAAAGTTTTCTTGGGCTAAATGTGAATCTTGATAGATGTTGAACCGAACTAATACAGAATTATATCACTGTTGCCTTTAATACTAATACAGGATCATATCACTTGCATTTAATACTAATACAGAATCATATCACTTGCCTTCAATACTAATACAGAATCATATCATTTGCCTTTAATACTAATACAGAATCATATCACTTGCCTTTAATACAAATACAGAATCATATCACTTGCCTTCAATACTAATACAGAATCATATCACTTGCCTTTAATACTAATACAGAATCATATTACTGTTGCCTTTAATACAAATACAGAATCATATCACTTGCCTTCAATACTAATACAGAATCATATCACTTGCCTTCAATACTAATACAGAATCATATTACTGTTGCCTTCAATACTAATACAGAATCATATCACTTGCATTTAATACTAATACAGAATCATATCACTTGCCTTCAATACTAATACAGAATCATATCACAGTTGCCTTTAATACTAATACAGAATCATATCACTTGCATTTAATACTAATACAGAATCATATCACTTGCCTTCAATACTAATACAGAATCATATCACTGTTGCCTTTAATACTAATACAGAATCATATCACTTGCCTTCAATACTAATACAGAATCATATCACAGTTGCCTTTAATACTAATACAGAATCATATCACTTGCCTTTAATACTAATACAGAATCATATCACTGTTGCCTTTAATACTAATACAGAATCATATCACTTGCCTTTAATACTAATACAGAATCATATCACTGTTGCCTTCAATACTAATACAGAATCATATCACTTGCCTTCAATACTAATACAGAATCATATCACTTGCCTTTAATACTAATACAGAATCATATCACTGTTCCCTTTAATACTAATACTGAATCATATCACTGTTGCCTTCAATACTAATACAGAATCATATCACTTGCCTTTAATACTAATACAGAATCATTTCACTTGCCTTTAATACTAATACAAAATCATATCACTTGCCTTTAATACTAATACAGAATCATATCACTTGCCTTTAATACTAATACAGAATCATATCACTGTTCCCTTTAATACTAATACTGAATCATATCACTGTTGCCTTCAATACTAATACAGAATCATATCACTTGCATTTAATACTAATACAGAATCATATCACTTGCCTTCAATACTAATACAGAATCATATCACTTGCCTTTAAAACTAATACAGAATCATATCACTTGCCTTTAAAACTAATACAGAATCATATCACTTGCCTTTAATACTAATACAGAATCATATCACCATTGCCTTCAATACTAATACAGAATCATATCACTTGCATTTAATACTAATACAAAATCATATCACTGTTGCCTTTAATACTAATACAGAATCATATCACTTGCCTTCAATACTAATACAGAATCATATCACTGTTGCCTTCAATACTAATAAAGAATCATATCACTTGCATTTAATACTAATACAAAATCATATCACTTACCTTCAATACTAATATAGAATCATATCACTTGCCTTCAATACTAATACAGAATTATATCACTGTTGACTTTAATACTAATACAGAATCATATCACTTGCATTTAATACTAATACAGAATCATATCACTTGCCTTCAATACTAATACAGAATCATATCACTTGCCTTCAATACTAATACAGAATCATATCACTTGCATTTAATACTAATACAAAATCATATCACTGTTGCCTTTAATACTAATACAGAATCATATCACTTGCCTTCAATACTAATACAGAATCATATCACTGTTGCCTTTAATACTAATACAGAATCATATCACTTGCATTTAATACTAATACAGAATCATATCACTTGCCTTCAATACTAATACAGAATCATATCACTTGCCTTCAATACTAATACAGAATCATATCACCATTGCCTTCAATACTAATACAAAATCATATCACTTACCTTCAATACTAATATAGAATCATATCACTTGCCTTCAATACTAATACAGAATCATATCACTTACCTTCAATACTAATACAGAATCATATCACTTGCCTTCAATACTAATACAGAATCATAGCGCTGTTGCCTTCAATACTAATACAGAATCATATCACTTGCATTTAATACTAATACAAAATCGTATCACTTGCCTTCAATACTAATACAGAATCATATCACTAGCAGCAGGGAGGGTGAACCCTACAAAATTTTTGCTTGTGAAATTAACCTGAAATAAGGGTTTCTACAGAGGCTGAAAAAAAGGGTCAATAACCTTAAACCAAAATATCTAACTTTTATATAACCGTATGGACGGTTATAAATCACATGAGGTTAGCTCAGTTTTGTTATACTATTATTGACTTTTTGTACCCTGATTTTATTGAACTATTTTTTACGTTAAAAACTCGAGCAAAAATTTTGTAGAGTTTCACCCTCCCTGCTGCTCCTGACTTTTGTCACCTGACTTTGTCAGGATATTAATATCGGGACTTTTAACAATAGATTTGGGTTTTTAAACAGACATACAAATCATTAACAGATAGTCCTGACTTTGTCACCTGACTTTCTCAAGGAGAATTAACCAAATATTTTATCTAGACCATTCTAGGATCGTATATATAAATTAATATATAACGTCTCCCCGTGCAGGTCCACAATGTTACCATCTTGATTTGTGAGTTTGAAATTCATTCTTGACAATAACGGATTATGTACACGCAGGTAGACTTGATTTATTGGCTCAGATACAATCAGCCAGCCCGGAGGGGATTGGATACTAGATGAATATAATATATACCCCTGCTGAGCCTGATTAGACTTAGAGAGGTCAAAATGGTAGCTATTATCAATTATATCGCAAACTAGATTCAGTGCGATGGTGGATGTTATATTAACAATATTAGGTGAGATATGACGACCTGTTCCATATGGATCATTATTATATTTGAGAATTGCTGGGGGTTTAATTAATTTTTTCCAGGAATTACATATTCTTTTAAAGTGTTCATCAATAAGATCACTAACTGATTTTTTTAACTTCTCGGAGTCAAATCCGGGTATTATAAATGTTGGTAGCTGTTCTTCTGTGATTCCGTAATATTTCATAAATACTGTCTTAAATAATCGCTTATGACTTACACGTTGGATTTGGTCATCTTCATTAACTATATAAGAGCTAGAAGATCTATCTGCCGGCATTATTATTATTTTCTCTCTGTCAACAATAGCCTTATTTACAGATTCTAAGTCTGCTACAACTTGATTTAGATGTTGTATTGTTTCAATTATTTGATTTTTTAAATCATCGTTATAAAAAGTATTGATGCTGGAAAGTAAATTTTTAAGATTATTAAACAAATGTTCGTGTTCAGATTTAATCGGTCTTGATAATGAGTTAATTTGCTCAACATCAAGTGTCGATATTCTTGCTAAACCACTCCTACTTTGAATGAAACTTATAAAATAAGTATGATGTATATAATTACGATAAGCACTTGCTGTAGTGCTCTCCATAAATGGAACTTTGTTTCTATATTCTGGAAGTTGTATAAATTTCTTAACATCTATATTGAAGTCAGATCGCTGTGGTTCTGGTGGAACTTGATAATCTGGCACGACTTCAGGCCAACCTAATACTGATCTAATCGAACTTTGATAAATATCTACAGCATAGTCAGGAGAATTTATTTCAATTACTGATGATAATGTTGGCTCGTAAACAGTAATTGCTATTTTAGACTCTTTCCCAGTTAAAGATTTAATTCTGCGCTGGAATTCCTCAATAATCAGTTCTAACTGATAACTGCCAGTTGGAATACTAACAACTTGCCAATCGGGAGTTCCATCAGATTTATTTTTATTTGCGAATACTAATGAATTATTTGGTTGTTGTCCACCAAATGGTTTTGATCTAATATTAGGCCAGCTATAATAAACACGTAACTGAGCTAATGCTATCTCTTTTACTGGAATTGCAGTTGGAAAGTTAACGCTAAATTCAGGATTGGTCGAACTTATCGATATCGTAGTAGTTTTTGAAGGAGTTGTATTAGCGACGATCTGCTGTAATAACTCTCTTGACTCAGTTGCTGACATTATTGTTATTATTGTTTAATTTTCCATTTATTTTGTCAGCAGAATCACTAACAATTTTAAATGCTTTATCGTAGGTTTTAATTATAGTTACGAACTCCTCGTCAGATATTTTACCATCACTGAGATACGTGGAAATATATCCAGATAGTTTAGAGTATGTTGCTGTTGCTGTGTGCAATTTTATCATATACTCGAGCGATTTATCATTCGCATATGTAGCTATTTTTTTTAGCAATAATATTAAAAATACCTGCTATAGTCGTTGAAGTTGAAACAATAATTGTTATAATTGCTGGAGCTGTCATCGTTAATGTTGATAATATTAATCCGGATCCAGCAAAAATAGCAGAAACTGAATACACAATTATATCAATAACGACCATACGTCTACGATATTTTTTTATTTTTATTGTATAATGGTCAATATTTTTTAGTTTGGTCAGGCATTCACATGCTTGATTATATCTGTGACGTTGAACGTCGATAGTTATTTGATCCATTATACTATGATGTTAAGTAGTTAATTGAGTTACAAATTCCAAATACCACCAGTAACCAACTGAGACCGAATGTTTATCAGACGATTCCAGCGTAAATATTATCTTGGAATCTTTATCTAATTTTATGGATATAATTCTAGAAATATTACCAGTTGATGGAGAGTTAGTGTATATTATAAAATCTACACCGCTAAGTATGGATATCCTATATATACCAGCGATTTTTGCTGTATATTTAATGGGGTTTTTTTCTGGCGTCCATGTACCAGACCCAGAAGCAACAGTATACACAATATTTTTAATCTGATCGTGAGGAAATTTAATCAGGTCTATTTTTTTAACAATATCAGGAATTCCTACAATAATATCATTAAGTTTTGTATTAATATCAGTAAGTTTTATATTAACATTTGGTGGCTTTCCAAAAAATTTGTTATTAATTCTGTTTATGTTTTCGCGAAAACTCAAAAACATATTCACGTGACCGGTAAATTCAGTTTCAAGGTTGGTTATTCCATTAATGATTAGAGTCTGTTTATCATCGACATATTTTTTTGTTGTAGCATCATTATCTGAAGTTGGATTTCCAAGATCTGTAATTTTATTTTTGTTCATAATAACGTCTCCACTAAATTCACCGCCAGCTTTTTTAACAAAATCATTAAATGATTTACCAGAATCCTTTATTTTACCCCGATCAATAAAAGTTACGATATTATCATCAACTGCATTATGAATTCGTGTAAGTACGTCTGACAGTTGTACTTTACTCGTCTTTAATCATCCTTGTTTGTCCTGAAAAATAACCACTTCATTTTGATCCACACTTGCAATATTAAATAAATCATCAATCTCATTTCTAAGTTGACTGAGGGTTGCATATTTAGATAAATCACCTTGCTGTTGAGTTTTACCATGATCAGATCTTCCATAAATATCTACCATTATATTTAATGATGTCTATTTAAAATGTGACATCATGGTATATTCATGCACCACTTTATGAGGTGGTTATAGCATCAAGTACACTAAGTACACTATGGATATAGCATCAAGTACACTAAGTACTTCTCGACCACATATTGGTGGATCGGTTAATGTTTGTGTAGGTAACGTTGAATACCAGATTGGTGCAGTACTATTACTGACATAATGAATAAATTCTTTTGGTGGCGCTAATCCATATGAATCAAAATAAATAATTCCACGTGGATCAATTGCATACGCCACCCAATGGGTACCTTGTCCAGAATTTTGATCGAGATTTATAATACCTGTTTCAGTATTATTTGGTTGTTTTGGTAATTGATCGCGCATGAAAACACCTCTAAAGTTTTTTATTTTTAATTTTTTAACAGCATCGAGTAAATCAAAATTAGACATAGGTGATATCAGTAAACTGTCCCTGGAAGTCTTAGGCCTTTTCCGTACCACAAAGGTGGGGTCCCTGGTAATCTGAGACCTTTTCCCTTTTTTTTAGTTGTTCGTTTTATTCTCTGTCCGGTCGCTTTCTTTAATGCCATTCCAGCAGCTGTTCCAACGGCGCCTAATGCAGCTGCTTTTGCAACAGCTGGGGCTGCAGCGGCTATTAATGCTGGTATAGCTGCGAGAAGTGGAAATATACCACCAGTTTTAAAAGTATCCTTAATAGCTGACGCAGAAAGATCAAATTTGACACCTTTATTTGCTTTATTAAAATTTTTGAATTGACGATCAGTTAATGATAATTTATTTGAACCACTAATGTGTTCCTTTTTTAATGATATTGTTATTCCACAGTTATTATTTGATGCTGATTGCAGTATTTTGACCTGGCCAGGAGTCAGGGTAACATTAACATGATTATATGACATTTATAATAATGATAAATGATCTAATTACACATTACATATTTTCTACTGGAGCATCAACGACTCTCATTCGTCCACCAACACTTTCTATGAGCATTGATTTATCGCTAAGTATAACAGCAATTGCTCTATAATTATCAATAACTCCTCTATTAACACTAGCTCGAAAATGTATATCGACTACTGATTGTCTGGTCAAATCTAAATGTTTGAGCGAAAAGTAATAAATAGGATACAAGGATGTAAAATCTGAGATATTTGTAATCCAGTATCAACATTTTGATCACAGCCCATGAACGACATAAGACGATGATATGCACATGCTACATGATTTTGATCAAAATTAAGCAATATATCCTCGGATGGTTCTTGATGTCCATTTATCCGTAACGAAATCTCAGAAACACTGAGTTTATCAAATATCATAATACTACACGTTTGGTCATTTACTTGTGCAGCATTTTGTAATACAATAAATATGTGTCTTGGTGCAGAAACACCTTGCTGAGAGGCTATCTGCCATGTAAATAAACCATTACTATTACTCTGGATAGCATCTGTAGTCATTGTCAGCCATGATAGCATTGATTTACCGCCTTGATTCATAAAAGATAATAATCGTTGTTCTTCAGATATTGATGCGGTCAATACTGCCATCCAGAGACTAAGTTTTGTAAGAATTACCATACCAGCATCACCAGCAGGTCTCCATATTGCATCATCATCTGCAGCTTTTCGTACTAGTACAACTGTATGTTTGTCTCCGAAAATGACTTTTCTGACATTTCTACAGAATCCAAAAATATGTGATAGTGGAATTGCACATGAAAATATTCTTCTATTTCCTTTTAACATCGCTCAATGTGATCTAAATCCTAAGTTGAAATCAGGATCTATATTAATAATCATACTTTGTACATCTGCATCGGCGTTTCTAGCAAAATTTCTTGGTCGTCCTATTTCTTATTGTTGATATTCTGGAGAATCAGAAGCATCTTTTACAAACATCATTGATGGACCAGCTGATCTTGAATAATCGTCACTGTATCTTGCAAGACCAAGTATGGTTGTAGCTACGTCAACATCTTTTTGAATTGATTCAATATTTTTTCCGTCAATCATGTACGTAGCGCTATCAAACAACGCCATAATACCATTATTAACAAAACCAACACTAATTTCGGCTGCATATTCAGTATTATCGGTTTTTAATATTTCACCTTCGACCTCAATAAAAGCCTCTGAGGGCAGAAAATATCTACTTCTATCATGAACCTGAAGTTCAATTCTTCCTCGTTGATTTGGAATTCGTGCTTCATAAGTATAATACTGATAATCAAGTATAGACTCATCTTCGAGAACTGGTGCGTCCATGTCAAACGTGGGGTCACTCATACGCTTGAACATATTTATTATAATTATTATCATCTAAAACAAAGATCATTTCGGGAAGTGAGACCACTTCCTGCTATCAGACTAGCGGTTATATTTTTCTCTTTTTCTGATAAGGGTATATCAGCCATAGATGGCATCGCCATTGCTGCTAGTTTTTGATTAGCGGCTTGATTTATTATTTTACTTACACTTGCAGGCATCACTTCAGTACTGGGCAATTTCACGACTGAGATCGGACAGGTTGTGGTCTGCGTATTAATCGTGATAGTCTATCTTTAATCGCTGAGAATGCTTTACTAGCAAGGTCACCAGCAACACCTATACTTTTTTCACGAACAACATCAATAGCTTTCATACCCAGCTGCTTTGCAATTGGTATTGCTTTTGGGGCTATCCTTCTAAACAAACCCTGAACAATATCTCTTAACCCATCTCCGTTGGTTGCCCTGTAAATCGGTGTTCGAGAATTAATTACCCTGACCATGGTTGGTCCACGTTGAGCATTGTGTATTATCATTTTATTATTAATTAACTTTATCACTAATTGCATCTAATCACTCTGACTTAATCACTGTGACTTAGTCACTATAATAGTCATCGGCAATTTCATTAATAAGTGATCGATACACATCAATATCCATAATACCGCCACTACATAATCTTTTACAAATATCTGCTGCTTCGTTAATGATTTCTGGGGAATTATTACTAGCTCGTTTTCCTCCAATCAGAATTTCTAGTCGTTCAACATCAGCAAGGACGTTGTTAGAACACTGAGTAATAAGACCACTTCCGAAAGAGGTATCTGACCCCGGCCCTTCTTCACTTTTTATTTGGGTTAGTTGTGATTTTGGTTGTAATAATATAGGCAATTGCTCTGGAGGTGATGATTGTTGTGGTAGTGGTAACAATACTGGTAATTGTGGCAATTTATATGATGGTGTTTGTTGTTGCTTTGGTGGTTTTGGAGTTTGTGGTAACTGATGTGGTGGTGTTTGTTGTTGCTTTGGTTGTCTTTGTACAAAGTTAATATACTGTATATACTGTACATAATTAGGATCACTATTTCTAACCCGCCTAGCGTTATAGTGTATACGAAATATCCATTTGTTCCAAATATCACAACTTACAAATTTATCAGCATATTCAAGATTTAAAAACTGTTTTCTATCACTAAAACTTTCCACAGCAAACGCAGCTAAATCCTCTATATTTTTAACGCTTTTAATATCAGCAATAAAATCTACGCCAAATTTATAACCTATGTTAGATAGTTCACCTATTTCAGCACGAGCTTGGTCTGCATCTTCAGGCATTTCTAGGACTGGCATTGCATCAGCTATTTCTGCTGGAAGTTTTTCGAGAATTTGTTTGGTTTTTTTAGTTCTTTTTTCTATTTTCTGAATTGCTTTAGCTGTTTGATCTAACACAGGTTGAATATCTTTAGTGGTATCTGTTATCGGTTTAAATAATTGTTTTGTATCCTCTGCAAATTCAACTTGACTTTCCTGACGTTGTTGCAATTGTTGTTTGACAGTATCACGGATAGGTAAATATTTTTCAATTGCCTCTAAACGCTGGCGAGTAATTTTTATTGAGTGAGGTTCATTAATACTCATTATTTATTATATATATTTTTAATTATATATATATATATATATATATATATATATATATATATATATATATATATATTGTCTGATTTTTATATTTTATATTTTTATATTTCTGATCTATTCATTATTATTTTTAATTATATATATTGTCTGATTTTTATATTTTATATTTTTATATTTCTGATAAATATATTCATTATTATTTTTAATTATATATATATTGTCTGATTTTTATATTTTATATTTTTATATTTCTGATAAATATATTCATTATTATTTTTAATTATATATATATTGTCTGATTTTTATATTTTATATTTTTATATTTCTGATAAATATATTCATTATTATTTTTAATTATATATATATATTGTCTGATTTTTATATTTTATATTTTTATATTTCTGATAAATATATTCATTATTATTTTTAATTATATATATATATATTGTCTGATTTTTATATTTTATATTTTTATATTTCTGATAAATATATTCATTATTATTTTTAATTATATATATATATATATATATATATATATATATATTGTCTGATTTTTATATTTTATATTTTTATATTTCTGATAAATATATTCATTATTATTTTTAATTATATATATATATATATATATATATATATATATATATATATATATATATATATATATATATATATATATATATAGTTATTTATATTTTATATTTTTATATTTCTGATAAATATATTCATTATTTTTAATTATATATATATTGTCTGATTTTTATATTTTATATTTTTATATTTCTGATAAATATATTCATTATTTATTATATATATTTGTCTGATTTTTGTCAAAAATAATCAGTAGCGATCCTAGTGATTACCCTTCATTGGAACCCCTGATAGCCTGTGTGTCTTTTATGAAGTCCTAACATGTTCTCTCTCTTATGACTTATTATGTGGCACTTCATAATACTGTTTCTTTTGGCTGGCATTCCTTTCTGGAATGTGTTATTTTGGGGGTTCTCCATGGGGCAGAGAGCTCAAGGCATGCTACTGATTATTTTAGGGGTGACGCATTGCATTGTGGTTTCAATAAATAAAACCCTGTGAGTACACAAAAATGTACTCACGTGGCTGACACAGTGAGATATTTATCAAAACCTGAGGTGCGCCCCGCCCCCAATTATATATATAAAAGGCATCCCCGGGACCAAATCCATTTCGGAAATCTGGAATCGAACCACAGATGTATAGATTTATAGTCTAATGATTCACCTCTACACCATGCTGCGTTCCATGAATATAACAGTTTTAATTATTACTATATTATGTAATGGTTTTACAAATATAATTTTTATTAAGATAGTTAGCCATTTATGTATATGAATCTTACTAAAATATATAAATAAAATTACAAGCATAAAAATAGGAAATAACCCATACCGGAAATCGATTAACACCTTTGAATAACCCAGATCTGTATACACTGAGAGAGTGTAATTCATTAAATTGAAGTACTGTTTGTGCAGTCTGCAGCTAAAATACATCAGACGATATGTTTATAAAGGTAACTGTTTAAACCTGTCTGCTTCAAGCTATTTAATTCACCAGAGGAATGCAGCAGCTTTGCTGTAGATTACATATCTGTAGATTACATATCATCTTTACATTACATATCTTTACATATTGTCTTAAGTTACCACACTATACAAAAAGGATTCATAGGTAATATTACGTCATCCAAGGTCAGTAGGTATATAAAAAACCGGAACTGTTGTTTGGTTTCTAAACAGACAGACAAATAAACACTTAGAAAATCTACAGATTTCTGATGAAACATTTACAGATTTTAACATAAATAATAATTTATTTTAATTTTTGTTTGTTAGCATAATAATATTAATATTTTATTTTGTTTTTGGGCCTAATTTCAGATTTTTATAAATAATTCATGTAAATCCTAGAAAATCTACAAATTTCTGAAAGAATATGACTTTTATTGTCTTTAGTTAAGTCTATTTAATACTATTTTTTATTTTAAACAAATAAATATATATAATGAATAATGAAAACATTAATGATATTATTTCTGATATTAAAAAATTAAAACATAAAGGAATTCAGATATCTAATAATCTTGACTCTGAAAAAATTATGATTTTGAATTGTTGCAGCAAAAAAAATTTCAAAATAAATTCACATTACCATCTGATTATAGGTTTATCAAATCCATTTATAATTCTATGTTAGAATCTTTAGCTGTCCTGGATGAAAAACACAAAGCTATTCATACCTCTTGCACGCTCAATCGAAAAGATCAAAAAAGCACTGTCTCACGAATACGAAATTAAAAAACGCACAGATGGCCGAATCATGCAACTGAGAAAGCTTATGCTTTTTGATTCTGCGATAAATGACACTAAAAGTGAAGACGGTAATAGTCTGGAAATATAAGTGTAGCTAAGCAGGACCCTTGGCAAGATTGATAGTCAAATTTTATATTTAAAAAAATGATATAATTCTGAGTAAGGGTACACAATTATACATATTCAAATATAATCCTTTGGTCATACTTTATTGAATATGCAGACTTGTATGTTTTATTTGCAACAGATTGTACCGATTGTGGATAAATACTAAAATATATACGTGTTTCACGTATTGATGGGAAAATTATTTCTTGGTCGGTTTCTGTATTTATGGATTTAATCGCTCTCTTTCCAAATAATTTACATTTTCCTGTATTTCCGAACTTACAATTCTGACTCTGCGTAATAGCTTGCAGGTTAGAAATTTCGTTATGTTGAGGATTTCCATCAATGTGGTCAATAATAAATCCATCTTTGATTTTCCCATAAAAACATTCGTATATGAACCTGTGTGAATAATATTTTTTTCCCACCAATATTAAATTTAAAATAACCATTATTATTAAGATTATTGAGTGGTTTCATTAGTCTACAGTGTCTAATAACACCATCTCTGGATGCCTCGTAATTCGAATATATTGGATGTCTCACAAATTCTTTTTGTTCCATTTGTATATAATATTTATTTGTTTAAATCATTATTTTTGAAATCTGGTTAAATAATCATTTTCTGTCTTTATAGGAGATTTACCTGTCGATGTATCTTTTTTTTTTTGTCATAATATCGTTTAAGTTCCCTATATTTTTTACCCCCGCAATTTTCACATAATTGTGTGCTACCTCTAACTCCAATACCACATTGAATGCATGGTTTTGGTCCAGTACTTCCATGTCTGATACTCTGCATATGGTAACCGAAGTATTTGATTACGCATGACTTATTACAATAAGAAATATGTCCAATTTTTAACCAAACACATTTATTTTCTGTTTGAATCATTTTATATATACTAAATTTCAATTTGAATATTTGTCTTAATTATAATAATGGAAGAATTATCAACAATTGAACCATCTGCTGCTAGATTTGATCTTGACAGACTATTAGGATATAAATTTAGTGTTTCGATAAAAGATCTAGCTTCAATAAATGTAGATATAACTAAACGTATCCGTGAGGCCAAAATGGAATTTCGAGAAGATGGTGCTGTGCATGTTTGGTCAACTTTTAGAGTTGGAAAAGTTATTAATGTGATGAACGACAAACGAGCAGAAGTAATTATTAACCACCTTGATAATCAAAAATATCTTATTTTAATAAAATTTATTGTAAATACAGACGATAATATTTGGATATTTCGTGAAAAGAGAACTCCTATTCATATACAGTCTGGAAATAATAAAATGATATTATTAAGTAACAAATCCAAACCTGGAATACTGACTGGTATTGATAGACTGTATTTTGAGCGAGAGTATCCAGTTACTGCTGTGGTATATGGATTGTTTTTACTGAATGATAAACCTAATATTGAAGATCTCAAACCGATGAAACTGTCAGAATTAAAAATAAATTGTGTGGCTGAACGCATTACTGAACATTTTACAAATGCGATGCGTGGTAATGGCTTAACAGATTTAAAACGCAAAAAAAATGTGAATGGGGGGAAACCGTTAAAAATTCTGGTGCATCTATTAAGGATGTTGCTAAGCTAGAAAAGTTATTAAGATTTCCAATAACAGTAAAAACACTAACAGGAGAGATATTATACAAACCAAAATATATAAGAAATGGAAACCCTATAACGATTATTGATCATAATGCACATGCATGGACTGATGCAGTAACTATATTTTCACGAGACAGAATGATTAAATTTTATAATGGTCATATATTTGATTTTATTAAAAATATCAGTAAAAATGATCCTGTATCTATTTGGTTATTGCAGAGTTCGGAACATGATTGTCATGATCAATTTGTACGACGGAATGGTGATATTTATCGTACAGAATTTGTTTATGAAGAAATGAGAAATCTTGCACTAAAATATACTTCTGACGAGGTCAAAGTTAGACAACTACTGAATAATTGTTTTACTGTACCAGCGGTAGCGGCCCATTTCACTCAGGAAAAAAATTCATGGAAACCTACAAGATCAGAATTTATTGAGGATATACAAAAAAGTTGCATAGAATATGGGCACAGTGGATTATGGAATACCAAATACGAGTATGATGATGTTATATCAGTCGATATGGCTGCATGTTCCCCTGGGAGTTTTCTTGGATATGGTGAGTGTTCTAAATATTTTAACAGATTCGGACACCCCACACATGACATGCTTAGAGTTTCAATAAATGGACCCTTACCAGATTTTGACATAACAGGATTTGCATATGTAGAATCATTTGAGTTCGCAAAAGATCTCCATCCGATTACTTATATTTGGTTTGGTAAACACATTTTAGAAAAATGTTGGGCTCCAATAGTATTATTAAGATATATGCTTGATGTTGGAATATTAATATCGCTAAAAGTTAATGAAGCGATCATATCCTATAGTACACAAAAGCAAGTTTGGTTACCAGAACCCCTGATAGATTTAATATTGATGATGCCAGGAAAGAATTTCCTGATCTTGCCGAAGATGACATTATTAAAGTTACTAATAACATACGTAAATGTAGAGATGAACATGATGAGAAGCGTGCAAAAGATCTTGGTAAAAAGATAATTGGTAAATTTACTCAGGGTAGTTCATACGGTCATAAACGACACTGTACAAGATTGATTATGGACGATACTGAGTTAGATTTTATAATTAATGATACAACGGAGAAAAACACATTTATAAGCCAAAGTAATGCTTATTTATCAGATGGGACCAAACTAGGTACTATTGTTAGCTATATTGAGGGCGATTCACTTCAGTTTACTCATTTATGATCTTCGATGCTAGCTTATGTTTCTATAAATCTACTATCTATGATAAATAGATTTCCTCGTTACGCTGTTAGAGTTGCTACGGATTCATTTTATATACATAAAAAATATAAGGATTTATTAAATCTGCTACTTGGTAATGGTGAGTGGGGAACATGGAGGATAAAGAAAGAAAATATACTTAGTTATTCTGAATTTTCTGACGTTGAAATTAAGGAAATATACTACAGAAATAATAATCAAATATTAGAATCATTTGCACCATATGTGTATGATCCTGTGGCTAGATATAAGACTGTTTATCTTAATGGGTGTGGAGGGTCAGGTAAAACAACTCGTGTGATTAAATTATTTATGAACAACAATTCAGATATGATTGTTTTGACACCTACACATAAACTAGCCAGAGAGATAAAAGAATGAGGTGTCAAAACTTGCACGTATCATAGTTTCTTTAGATGGTGTGGAGATACGTGGACTCCTGAGCGAATGGGTGAGAAATATATACCTAAGTATATTATATGGGACGAAATATGTACGGTGTCATTAGAAACACTAAAAATATTCCTTGAATGGTTATTAACAAAAAATACTGCTGTGATTATGTGTGGTGATCATGGTCAACCACCACCTTTTGTTGGACAGTCTCCACATGAATGGCTAAAGAATAATATAATTATTATGAAGAAATATATGATGATCATAAAGCTATTGATGAACCACTGAAAGAACTTAAAAGATTAATCAGACTACAGCCAGATAAAATACAATGTGAAATAATGCGTGAGATAATTCCAGAAACTACCATGAATGATTTTTGGGCTTTATGGAGACCCACTGATATGATAGTCGCAAGTAGAAAGATAGTTCGTGATGAATTGCAAAAGAAATTATTTACGCTACAAAAGAAAAATTTTCACATCTACCTGTACCATTATGTTATCGTCCATCAGATACTCGACGACATAATATTGATGTTGAAATTCCTGGTGGAGATATCCGAGTACAAAATCTAGTATTGAATGATATTATTTTGATAGATATCAATTCTGTTGAGAGCGCATTGAGTATGGAAAAATCACCATGGATGTTAGGATACGCTATAACGATTCATTCGTCACAGGGATTAACTATATCTGATACAAATATCTGGATTGTAGATGACCGGATCGAGTAGTCAAATTTAGTATATCTCGCAGTATCTCGCATCAGAAGAATAGCTCAACTACATAGAATTGTCATAGATTATGTGATAACTGAGGAGATTACTAATGACGCTGATGTAATAAAGAAAAAATTAGCGTCTTATAAACAATGTGACAAAAAAAAATAAACGTGACTTTGATATTGATACTGAATTTATTATAAAACTAAAACAATTACAGAATAATCACTGTGCAAGTTGTAACACAATAATGTTATGGCAATATTCGAATAATAATCCAAGACAATTTACCGTAGAATAAATAGAATAAATAGTGATCTTGGTCACACACATGAAAATGTGATGCTGACCTGTCTTGAATGTAACCGACGTCAGGGTGATGGATGCCCTAGTGCTAATTTACATAAGTGAACGCGGAGGTAATTGTGTATCCGCAGGAATTACTTGCAATTGTTCACGCACAAATCCACGTTGAGGGGCAGTAGAATCTAGTCTGTATATGGGTGGTCTTCCAGTAGATCTAACCATGCTAGAAATTGTATGTGTGGTCACACTCCAGATAGGGTCAGTAGCTCGTCTTTTGCCACCCTCCAACTCCCCTGGTTCATATAAATATCTCACAATCACATTACCTAATATTGGTTGTTGACCTCGTTGTCCGTATTCATAGCTATGTGGTATATATTTTTTTGTTATTGCATTAAAAGGTTTCTTGGAAGTTGCATGAGTAATTTCATTATTTAATGCAGATATCACACTTGGTAACCTTGCAACCCATTCACGAGATCTCTCACCGGACTTAAAATCAGCAGATATTTCCTTCGCATATTGATATCCAAATAAACGCTCAGCAAGTATTCGATTAAATCGTTCAACAATTGCTAGATCACGATGAATTTCAGTATGCCCTCGTCTGATTTTGATATTATGCTTTATCATCAAAGATAATACTGCACCAAGAAATTCTTTACCAGGATCTACTTGTAATAAATGTGGCCATTGTAGACCACCACGTTGATAAATTCGCTCAAACGCAGATGCAACTTCAAATGATGTTTTTGTTAATAATGGCTCAGCTTCTTTATATCTACTTGCAATATCAACAACAGTCAATGCGTATTTGTACGTGTGTGACTTTCGTCCACGTGTTTTAATAGTATCATGTGGTAAAAACAAAATATCTGCTTGATGAACTTCGTTAGGAATACTGACATCAAAATGTGCATATTGAATTGTTTTTGGTGGTGGTAGATAAATTTGCCATATTGCCTGTCGTGCTAACCACGCTGCAGCAACAGAATGTGAAACTTTTGCTGCTTTAGCAAGTTTAGTGATCGCTGCTTTACCCCTCCAATACCCTCTAGGACTATAATAAATAGATTCCATTATAATAATTATATAATTAATTACCAGCCCCTAACATTATTTTACTTTTCATAGCGGATTTTATTAGAAAACTAGCGAGTTTCTCTCTAACAGATTTATTGGGTATAGAATTTAATGCATGAATCAATTTTACATCTGCAAGATGTCGTTGTTGCAAATCTGGATTTTTATAAGCAACGTCGTGAATGTGACATGCTTGATCAATTTTATTTACTGGATACTCTCCTGGTCTTGGTTGATCTTGATCATCAAGTCGGATATCAAGTCGAGTTCCAGGACCACAATAATTATATCCAGGGAGGTGTTTCTCACCAACATATTTAGCCCATGGTAATCCGGGTAATTTTCCTAATGATGCGGCTATATCCCCACCTATCTTTGTTGTCCCTGAGATAAATTTATATTTTTTTGTACCACATTTTACACATTTACCTGTTAATGCATATCGTTTATTTTTTGTTATTATTGTTGTCAATCCAACGGTGGGTGTAGATGATCTACATCGAAAACAATTTAGATTCATGTTATTAATAATATGGATACAATAATTGATTTTTCGGCGACACGAAAACAAGAACCAGTAAAGCAACATCCAGCATTACCAAATTCAATAAGAATGATTATAATAGGTCCATCTGGATCGGGTAAAACACAATTATTATTAAATTTAATAATGAAATGGATGAGATGGAACAAACTATATTTAATAGCACCATCTGTGGATGATCAGCATTGTTACGAAGTACTTAAAGATTTTAATGAAAAAGCAAAATCTGTTAATAAAGACGGTGAAGATATTATTGACTTTATAACAGATATAGATGAAGCCCCATCTGTAGATGATTTGGATGGATTCATTAATTATCTCGTAGTATATGATGATGTAATGTTGGACAAACAATCTAATCCAGCTGGAATATTTTTACGAGGTCGTCACAAAAACACAGACGTGATTTATGTTACTCAAAGATATACACAAATACCTAGAGTGATCAGAGAAAATTGTAATATTTTGGTTGCGTTTAACGGAGTAAATAATTATAACCTACGAAATATTTATTACACATGGTGTTATGGGGATATGGACATAATTAAATTTAAAAATTTCTTTTCTAAAGCACAATCAGTTCCTTTTGGATTTATAATGATAAATGTACATGATCCTAGATCCAGATATCGTATAGGTCTGGATAAAATATTTGGTTAGTTCCCCTTGAGCATCTGTTTATGAACTGTATATCTGTTTAAAAACCCAAATCTATTGTTAAAAGTCCCGATATTAATATCCTGACAGTCAGGTGACAAAGTCAGGTGACAAAGTAAAGAGCAGCAGGGAGGGTGAACCTCTACAAAATTTTTGCTCGAGTTTTTAACGTAAAAAATAGTTCAATAAAATCAGGGTAAAAAAAGTCAATAATAGTATAACAAAACTGAGCCAACCTCATGTGGTTTATAACCGTCCATACGATAATATAAAAGTTAGATATTTTGGTTTAGGGTTATTGACCCTTTTTTTCAGCCTCTGTAGTAACCCTTATTTCAGGTTAATTTCACAAGCAAAAATTTTGTAGGGTTCACCCTCCCTGCTGCTTCACTGTTGCCTAAATTACTAATACAGAATCATATTACTGTTGCCTTTGATACTAATACAGAATCAATCACTGTTGCCTTTAATACTAATACAGGATTATATCACTTGCCTTTAAAACTAATACAGAATCATATCACTTGCCTTTAATACTAATACAGAATCATATCACTTGCCTTCAATACTAATACAGAATCATATCACTGTTGCCTTTAATACTAATACTGAATCATATCATTGTTGCCTTCAATACTAATACAGAATCAATCACTGTTGCCTACAATACTAATACAGAACAATATCACTTGCCTTTAATTCTAATACAGAACCATATTAATTGCCTTTAATACTAATA
This sequence comes from Potamilus streckersoni, assembly GCA_016746295.1. Taxonomy (NCBI): domain Eukaryota; kingdom Metazoa; phylum Mollusca; class Bivalvia; order Unionida; family Unionidae; genus Potamilus; species Potamilus streckersoni. Next base: position 847,676 of record JAEAOA010002117.1, on the reverse strand, counting down.
TAGAATCATATCACTGTTGCTTTTAATACTAATACAGAATCATATCACTTGCCTTTAATACTAATACTAAATGATATCACTGTTGCCATCAATACTAATACAGAACAATATCTCTTGCCTTTTTTTATTCTAATACAGAACCATATTAATTGCCTTTAATACTAATATAGAATCATATCACTGTTGCCTTTAATACTAATATAGAATCATATCACTGTTGCCTTCAATACTAATATAGAATCATATCACTGTTGCCTTCAATACTAATATAGAATCATATTACTGTTGCCTTCAATACTAATATAGAATCATATCACTGTTGCCTTTAATACTAATACAGAATCAATCACTGTTGCCTTTAATACTAATACAGAATCATATCACTTGCCTTTAAAACTAATAGAGAATCATATCACTTGCCTTTAATACTAATACAGAATCATATCACTTGCCTTTAATACTAATACAGAATCATATCACTTGCCTTTAATACTAATACAGAATCATATCACTGTTGCCTTTAATACTAATACAGAACAATATCACTTGCCTTTAATTCTAATACAGAACCATATTAATTGCCTTAACTACTAATACAGAATCAATCACTGTTGCCTTTAATACTAATATAAAGTCAATCACTGTTGCCTTTAATACTAATACAGAATCATATCACTTGCCTTTAATACTAATACAGAATCATATCACTTGCCTTTAATACTAATACAGAATCATATCACTTGCTTTAATACTAATACAGAATCATATCACTTGCCTTTAATACTAATACAAATCATATCACTGTTGCCTTTAATACTAATACAGAATCATATCACTTGCATTTAATACTAATACAGAATCATTTCACTTGCCTTTAATACTAATACAAATCATATCACTGTTGCCTTTAATACCAATACAGAATCATATCACTTGCCTTCAATACTAATACAGGATCATATCACTTGCATTTAATACTAATACAGAATCATATCACTTGCCTTTAATATTAATACAGAATCATATCACTTGCCTTTAATATTAATACAGAATCATATCACTTGCATTTAATACTAATACAGAATCATATCACTTGCCTTCAATACTAATACTGAATCATATCACTGTTGCCTTTAATACTAATACAGAATCATATTACTGTTGCCTTTAATACTAATATAGAATCATATCACTTGCCTTCAATACTAATACAGAATCATATCACTGTTGCCTTCAATACTAATACAGAATCATATCACTGTTGCCTTTAATACTAATACAGAATCATATCACTGTTGCCTTTAATACTAATACAGAATCATATTACTGTTGCCTTTAATACTAATACAGAATCATATCACTGTTGCCTTTAATACTAATACAGAATCATATCACTTGCCTTCAATACTAATACAGAATCATATCACTGTTGCCTTTAATACTAATACAGAATCATATCACTTGCCTTCAATACTAATACAGAATCATATCACTGTTGCCTTTAATACTAATACAGAATCATATTACTGTTCCCTTTAATACTAATATAGAATCATATTACTGTTGCCTTTAATACTAATACAGAATCATATCACCTGCCTTCAATACTAATACAGAATCATATCACTGTTGCCTTTAATACTAATAGAGAATCATATTACTGTTGCCTTTAATACTAATACAGAATCATATTACTGTTGCCTTCAATACTAATACAGAATCATATCACTGTTGCCTTTAATACTAATACAGAATCATATCACTTGCCTTCAATACTAATACAGAATCATATCACTTGCCTTCAATAATAATACAGAATCATATCACTTGCCTTTAATATCAATACAGAATCATATCATTTGCCTTTAATATTAATACAGAATCATATCACTGTTGCCTTTATTACTAATACTGAATCATATCACTTGCATTTAATACTAATACTGAATCATATCACTGTTGCCTTTAATACCAATACAGAATCATATCACTTGCCTTCAATACTAATACAGAACAATATCACTTGCCTTTAATTCTAATACAGAAGCATATTAATTGCCTTTAATATTAATATAGAATCACATCACTGTTGCCTTTAATACTAATACAGAATCATATCACTTGCCTTTAATTCTAATACAGAATCGTATCACTTGCATTTAATACTAATACTGAATCATATCACTGTTGCCTTTAATACCAATAAAGAATCATATCACTTGCCTTCAATACTAATACAGAATCATATCACAGTTGCCTTTAATACTAATACAGAATCATATCACTGTTGCCTTTAATACTAATACAGAATCATATCACTTGCCTTTAATACTAATACAGAATCATATCACTTGCCTTCAATACTAATACAGAATCATATCACTGTTGCCTTTAATACTAATACAGAATCATATCACTGTTGCCTTTAATACTAATACAGAATCATATCACTTGCCTTCAATACTAATACTGAATCATATCATTGTTGCCTTCAATACTAATACAGAATCAATCACTGTTGCCTTCAATACTAATACAGAACAATATCACTTGCCTTTAATTCTAATACAGAACCATATTAATTGCCTTTAATACTAATATAGAATCATATCACTGTTGCTTTTAATACTAATACAGAATCATATCACTTGCCTTTAATACTAATACTAAATGATATCACTGTTGCCATCAATACTAATACAGAACAATATCTCTTGCCTTTTTTTATTCTAATACAAAACCATATTAATTGCCTTTAATACTAATACAGAATCATATCACTGTTGCCTTCAATACTAATATAGAATCATATCACTGTTGCCTTCAATACTAATATAGAATCATATCACTGTTGCCTTCAGTACTAATATAGAATCATATCACTGTTGCCTTCAATACTAATATAGAATCATATCACTGTTGCCTTCAATACTAATATAGAATCATATTACTGTTGCCTTCAATACTAATATAGAATCATATCACTGTTGCCTTCAATACTAATATAGAATCACATCACTGTTGCCTAAATTACTAATACAGAATCATATCACTGTTGCCCTTAATACTAATATAGAATCATATTACTGTTGCCTTTAATACTAATACTGAATCATATCACAGTTGCCTTTAATACTAATACAGAATCATATCACTTGCTTTTAATACTAATACAGAATCATATCACTTGCTTTTAATACTAATAAAGAATCATATCACTTGCCTTTAATACTAATACAGAATCATATCACTTGCCTTCAATACTAATACAGAATCATATCACTGTTGCCTTTAATACTAATACAGAATCATATCACTGTTGCCTTTAATACTAATACAGAATCATATCACTGTTGCCTTTAATACTAATACAGAATCATATAACTGTTGCCTTTAATACTAATACAGAATCATATCACTGTTGCCTTTAATACTAATTCAGAATCATATCACTTGCCTTTAATACTAATACAGAATCATATCACTTGCCTTTAATATTAATACAGGATCATATCACTTGCCTTTAATACTAATACAGAATCATATCACTTGCCTTCAATACTAATACAGAATCATATCACTTGCCTTTAATACTAATACAGAATCATATCACTGTTGCCTTTAATACTAATACAGAATCACATCACTGTTGCCTTTAATACTAATACAGAATCATATCACTGTTGCCTTTAATACTAATACAGAATCATATCACTGTTGCCTTTAATACTAATACAGAATCATATCACTTGCCTTCAATACTAATACAGAATCATATCACTTGCCTTCAATACTAATACAGAATCATATCACTGTTGCCTTCAATACTAATACAGAATCATATCACTGTTGCCTTTAATACTAATACAGAATCATATCACTGTTTCCTTTAATACTAATACAGAATCATATCACTTGCCTTCAATACTAATACAGAATCATATCACTTGCCTTTAATACTAATACAGAATCATATCACTTGCCTTCAATACTAATACAGAATCATATCACTGTTGCCTTTAATACTAATACAGAATCATATCACTTGCCTTCAATACTAATACAGAATCATATCACTTGCCTTCAATACTATACAGAATCATATCACTTGCCTTTAATACTAATACAGAATCATATCACTTGCCTTTAATACTAATACAGAATCATATCACTTGCCTTCAATACTAATACAGAATCATATCACTGTTGCCTTTAATACTAATACAGAATCATATCACTTGCCTTTAATACTAATACAGAATCATATCACAGTTGCCTTTAATACTAATACAGAATCATATCACTTGCTTTTAATACTAATACAGTATCATATCACTTGCCTTTAATACTAATACAGAATCATATCACTTGTCTTTAATACTAATACAGAATCATATCACTTGCCTTTAATACTAATACAGAATCATATCACAGTTGCCTTTAATACTAATACAGAATCATATCACTTGCTTTTAATACTAATACAGAATCATATCACTTGCTTTAATACTAATACAGAATCATATCACTTGTCTTTAATACTAATACAGAATCATATCACTTGCCTTCAATACTAATACAGAATCATATCACTTGCCTTCAATACTAATACAGAATCATATCACTTGCCTTTAATACTAATACAGAATCATATCACTTGCCTTTAATACTAATAAAGAATCATATCACTTGCCTTTAATATTAATGTAATATCTCTGAACTTGCATAGAAATGCATAGCCTCTTTAATATCATCTTGTCTTTTGATTGTCTGTCTATCCTACCATCTGTCTCTCTGTAACACTGTTTTCATAATTAAGATAGTTTATAAATATGTTTTTAGTGTTAACATTATGAAATGAACTTTAGAAATGCACTCTGAATTGATGGTCGCCTTTACAGATCACTGCGTGGTTTTGAGTTTCATGCTTGGTCAGCATGGAAATGTGAGAAAGCTCGCCTTTTCTTCCCAGGATTTTTCCAAATTTGTCCTCTGCCATATACACTGGCTGGCATTTATAGAATATCATGTGTTGAAGATATAGCATTAAACCCACAACACTGCATATGGTTGATATAAACATGAATTAGACAAATCAACAATGGTGATTCAAGTAATTAAAAAGTAAGTTTTTGTAAAATAAAGAAAATTTGTCATACAAAAGAAATACAAAATATTTTATCATTTTTTTAAAAGCAACGAACTTAAGTTTCCAATGCGAAAGAGCAAAGTTTTTAATTTTTATCCCTACCCTCTGGCAGATCTAGTTCCACACCAATCCATGGACCACTGGCAAATTCAACAGTTCCTACATATTGTACAACTCCAGTCATCTTGGTGCCACCTCTTGAAGGAATCACCTGTACACTCTCACCAACCTGGATCCAGGATGGTACAGGGGATTCCTGCAAGCGATCCAAGTCAGCCCGACTTCCAAAAGAGCAAATGCTGGCAGAATCTTCTGAAATGTTAAGCAGAGGATCAGACACAGGTTTTATTAGATAAGAAGCAAATCTATTTGTAGTGAGATTCCTACTATTGCAAGTTCTTTTTTATTGATGCATTTCATAGGTGTGTACAAACCATGACTTTTAAGACTTAATATATAATGTTACTTCATTGGAAGCAAATAGGAATCCTTGATAGTGGTCCTGATGTCAAAATATTGGGATTCCTTGACAATGGTCATTCTGTAAAAGAAATAGACCTCCTTAACTAAGGTTCTTCTAGGAAAGCAATTGGACTCCTTAAAAAAGACCTTTTATGGGGAAACAACAAGCCTCTATAGCAATAACCTTCTGTGGAAATTATCCGATTTCGTAACAATACCCCTTTGGTAGAAACAATATGACTCTTTCCACTGCAGAGTTTTAAATAATAATAATTATTTAAAAATTCAAGAGTTCCCTGTCAATTCCTGTCTATGACTTGCAACAACAAAAATCCTGTACACTGCCATAACTGCACCTGTCAGAAAACTGATACCAATGTTCCCCATACTTGTCTAACTGACAATAATGAGCAAACAATTGGCAAACCCAGAAAATAAAACTCACCTGACAGTAAAAAGGATATGATGAAGGCAAACTCAGAAAATACAACTCTGTGACAGTAAAATGAAAATGATTAAGGCATACAAAAAAAATATAAATCACTTGAGAGAAAAAAGAAGTGATTAAGACATACCAAGAAAACACAACTCACCTGACAGTAAAAAGGAAATAATTAAGGCATACCCAGCATAAACAATTCAATAAGAGTAGAACTGAAACAATTAAGGCTCGTCAAAAAAACAACTCACCTGATAGTGAATAGGAAATGATTAAGGCATACCCAGAAAATAAAATTCACTGAGAGTAAAAAGGAAACAATTAAGGCATGTCAAGGAAACAACTCACCTGATAGTAAAAAGAAAATGATTAGAGACCAGAAATCAAAATAAATATAGAATAATAATAAAAGTATTATAGAGTTAAACCGTATTCTGAAGTATTATCTGCGACGGTAATGCCAATATATAATGTAATATCATAGTAGCGACTAGGCATTTTGACTGGCAGTTGTCAGCAGAAAAGATATTTTAAATCCTGGGAAAAGTGTGAAACATGTGAGTTAGGAAGATAGCCAAAAGGTCGAGTAAGTGACCATAAAATGCAACAATCAATTCACATATCTTTTATCTACACCAGCAGTAGCAGTGTTAAAAAAATTCTAAAACAGTTATTAACCCGACACCCAAGGTTCCTCTAATTTTAGTTCAGGCCCATCCTCTATTCAAAGTGAGGTGCCCATTGGGCTTATGGAGGAAAAAATGTTTGCCTGAGGAAATGAGTAAATGCATTACAGGATGTTGATATACATGCCATAACACTGCAAAATTTAAATCAAATTACCGTAGCCCTAGGTGAAATTGAGATCTCATTTTAATGAAATGGGAGCTCTGCTAAAAGTTAAGATTCTAAACCCCTTGCATGGTCATGTTTGGAAATAACACAACTTTCAGTAATCTTAACATTTAAATTTATATAAAAAAAAAACAAAAAAGAACTTTTCAATATATGCCTGTTACATGTAGTATGTATAAATGGTAATCTATAGTGAATGGAACTGATATAAAACTTTTCCTTGGGCAGTTTAAAATAAAAGAGGTCTGGTATAAAATCAAAGTTTCACATTAACTGGCTGAAAATAGAAATTGGGTTGAATCAACTATACACCCCCACCCTTTGCCCCAGTGTGTGATTGCTCAAGGGACGCTGCAAAACACCTTATAATCCCCTGGGATAAGCCCCTTTTTCATATTCTGGTCAGCTGTGGCTAAACAGCAAAATAGCTGAAGTTTCGATTTAAGTACACAAGCTATCTTTATCCTTGTAATTATCTTGTGAAAAAGATTGCCCTTTGGACCATGTTCTACAGTGTGTGTATGTAAGCACTAACAATTTAATTGATAAATAAACGATTCCCTATTTTGCTATAAATTACCATGTATATAGGTTTAAGTCTTAAGACCTGTAACACTTGCTTACTGAATGAAAATATTCTGAATTAGTTTTTTTTGGGGGGGGGATGGCACATATCCTGCATGGCACTATTGTTTTATTCCTTCTTTTAATTTAATATTGGGAATAAAACAGTAGAGAAATGTCAGGTGTTAACTGGCCGAGTTTCTTTGGCAGAAATGGAGATGCAAATTTGTTTGTAGAGAAAATTACACAGCATTCACAACAATCATTCACGGGATTTAAGTTGATGGGTGACACTTTTATTTTTTTTTATTTTTAGTATAGTACTGTTGTAGTGGTTTTAAAAACTGAAATTTATATGAGTAATGTTTAATCTTAACATTCTATTTTTTGAAGTAAAGAAATGTGTGACATTAATTATTTTGTCCAGTGCCGGATTTAAACATAGCAAAAATCTAAGCTATGTGAAGCTGTAGAGGCCATATTTGGTATGGAGACCACTTGTAAGAATTTGGATATATTACTAGATCAGGAGGTTGGTGTGGAAATACGGTGTTTCACCCCACTTGAGAGTTAACAGGTATGAGCTGTCTGGTCTTATGGGATTTCAGTTAGGGCTTGCTTGTCAGGTCATTCAAGTCACCAGCCCAGAGCCTGTGCCTAAAAAATTTTCTTTAAGCACCGATTAGTACAGTACATAAACTATTATACCAGACATGTATGCATTATCAGATTTGTCAATAAGCTAACTGTAGCCAATGTAAATACACTATAATTGAACCATAAAAAGGATGTTTAAATTAATTACTCAAAATTTCTGCTTTGCAGATTGATTTGTGGGTTGTTTTTTTGTTCGAAAAAGTAACGCTTAAGTTAGAACTGATGAAAATCATTCTCAATGCCTTTTTACACCTCCCCCGGTAATGGATATTGTTTCACACAAAAGTCTGCCCAGAATTCAGTATTATCTCAGAGATTTAGTGATGGATGAATATTTTCAAAATATTAGTCCTTAGGTGGTGTATTGAGGTTAGGTGATGAACATGTCATTTACATATTCTCCACTGAATCTCATCCTTCTTAAATGAATTTATTGCATTGTGGAAAAGTTTTAATTTTCACATTGGATACCATCAATCCTTATCATAATTTTGCACAGCACACAATCTATAAGTATTTATGTTAAACTTACACTGCTTTTCTTTAAATACTTGACACACAGTTCAACAGATATAAGTTATGAGCAGCTCTTAGAAACAGATTCATCTTTTTAATGTGCAACCCAAATCTGATTTCCCCTGTATCACTCGCCTTGTTTCTGTTTCAGGACTGGCTAGTATTGCGTCACAGGACCACGTGATCTGTCGTCCCATAAAAACTCGTCAATTTACGGAATCATGGTATCTTCCATGCAATATAATCATTATCTGCCTACGATATGCAATTTATAAACATTACCGTCAAATTCAAATTTGTAGAAAATTACATGCATAAAATTTTTTTCTGGTCTCCTTTAAAGCATACCCAGCAAAAAAACTTCACTGACAGTAAAAAGGAAACAATTAAGGCTTGTCAAGGAAACACAACTCACCTGACAGTAAAAAGGAAACAATTAAGGCATGCCAAGAAAACACAACTCACCTGACAAATGTTCATCCGAATTACCAATAAAACTATTTCTCTTTTTCTTTTCTTCAAGACTGTTGGAAAACTCTTCGTTCCCAGGTGAAAAAACAAGACACGAAACTGGCCTGGGTCTTTTTTCAGAGGAACCCAACCCAGCAATACTCTTTGGAGTACTTTGGTTTTCTGGTCTGATATGCAACCTGTCTTCTATACTTTCTGATTTGGTCAAGCTCCTTTCCAAAAGAGTTGCTCCTGTTGTACTCAAGTTACTATCGTTCCTGTCATCCATTGATAAGAATTCTGAATTATCTGGTCCTTCATCCTCTCCAAGCCTTTCCAATTCCTCCATGGCTTCTTCACTGTATGGATCAAAACTTTCAGAATGGAGAAGACTCCTTGAATATCCAGAACTATCACTAACAACACTAGTATTTGTCTTACTTAACGAGTCATCCCAATCTGTCCTAACTGATATATTACCTTTATTCTGGTTACTTTGTGTTGCACTTTTACCACTGAAAACTTTTTGTAAACTTTTTTCATTCTTTGAATCCAACATACTTTCTATCTGTTTTTCAGAGATTACACCATCTTTTGATGGATTCTTTGAGTTATCACTTCCCTTATGTATATTTGAATTGTCTCTACCTTTATGTATGCCTGAATTATCACTACCCTTATGTATGTTTGAGTTATCACTAACTTTGGTTCTGTTTTTTGAGTCATCAATTGCTGATATCTGTACCAAGTCCGCACCCATTTTGTTATTGGCGGCATCGATTCTTAAATCCTCCTCACTGATGTGCAAATCAGGGAACTTATCAGTCATCTCAGATTCTTCTTCTTCAATGTCATCATCAAATAGATTTTGTTCAGGGTGACTGTATTTCTTGATCTCTGCCCTTTTCAATTGTGATGCATTACTTTTGACTTCAGCAGTTATTACTGGAAGCATTTCATCCCCTTTGGATTCTTCTTTTCTTGTCTGCGATGCATTTTTTTGTGCTTCAGTTTCATTTTCTTTGAAAGACTTTATATTATCCTCAATTGCTACCTTACTAGTCTGTGACAAGACACTTTTAGCTTCAGTTGCTTCTACTATGAAAGATGTTTCCTTCTCCTTTTGGGCAATATCACTTTCATCCACTTTTTGGGCAGCATGACCTTTCTCCTCATTTGGGGTGGCATGGCTTTCATCCCTTTTTTTAGCAGCATGTCTTTCTTCCTCTTTTTGGGCATAATGACCTTCCTCTTTTTGGGCATAATGACCTTCATCCTCTTTATGGGCATAATGACCTTCATCCTCTTTCTGGGCAGCATGACTTTCATCTTCACCAAGGTCGCTTTCTCCACTACTTGTCTGCCCTAACATCTGAGATCTTCGTGCCATTCTATCCTTCACTGACTCAATGTTATCCTCATTACTACGAAGACTTAATGAATCCTCTGAAGACAAGGTCAAGGTTGAGACTGCCTGGGAACCATATCCACTAGATGCCATGCTAGGTGTGTAGTTTTTGGTCTGAATTTCTGCAAGGCTTTCATTGGTAGCCGAATGTGGGATCAGAGTATCATCTTTATCAGCCTCCTGTTTTTGTGACTGCTGACTCTGATAAGATTCAAATTCCTGGAAGTCATCTGAGCAAACACTGTGAGGGTCTGACTCGATGTTTGTCTTGATGGGTGGGATTGGTCTGACTGGGCTGTCCTCATCCTCCTGAAACAAATACAAGGATTCAGTAGAAAACTTGTAATACACTCGAAAACAAAATAGTATGAATTGTGGCATTCTAATAATATTACAATTTTCATGCAATTTTTAAATTTCCCCAAAAGAAATTTAGTTATGGTAACCTGGTTTGTTTTGTAAAGTAAAAATATTTTTAATTCTACCACCACATCTTGTCCCAGTAATATCATTTTTTGACACAGATAACTGACAGAAGGAAAAAGAAAATCAAACAAGGTGAAAAAAAAGAAATTTGTTAGAAAGGCAATTTAGGAAGACCCAAATTTAAAAGGAAAGAATGACAGTTTCCACATTCATTATATGGCAAAGATATTTCTAGAATCACATGATCGTAACATTTCCATCATCATTTGCTGATACATGTATTTTGGCAAAGATGTGAAACCCTCTTATATGTCATAACTTTGATATCACTTTTGGAGACTGCTTATGTCATCTTGTGATACTGAAATACTAAAATATTATGGGGCATAAGAACTGCTGCCCATAGGCTCTATACATTCAATCCGAACGACAACACCATAAGGAATATTGACTTTACACATTCAGTGGCAACACCATATGGAATATAGGTTTTAACATTCAATCAAAGTGACAATACTATGGAATATAGACTATACACATTCAGTCTTAGTGGCAACACCATGTGGAATATAGGTTTTAACATTCAATCAAAAGTGACAACACTATGGAATATAGACTATACACATTCAGTCTGAGTGGCAACACTAAATGGAATATGGAATTTAAACATTCAGTCTGAGTGACAACTCTATATGGAATATGGGCTTTACACATTAAGTGAAAACTCTGTAGGGAATATGGGCTTTACACAGTCAATTCGAATGACAACTCTATGGTATCCTTCTTCCAGTAGCTATGATGTCACCACAGTTTATCAGTCCTGTATGTAACATTTCCTCAGAGCAACTATTTTCCCACATGTAGGGTCTCAATACCTCTATGGCTTATCACAGACCCACATGTAAAGTTTCATCAGGACCATTAAAGTTTATCATAGGCTCATATGAAAAGTTTCATCAAGAACACTCAAGTTTATCATAGAGTGATATTTAAGGTCTCCAAAAAATTATTACAGATTATCACAGACCTACATGTCGAGTTCTATTAGGTCATAAAGTTTATCACAGACCCAACTGTAGAATACCTCAAGTGGATTTGCTTAATTGTGCATTAAAAGGATCCCATCTCCAAAAGTTCAGAAATTATGTACAAAATTATAAATCTCTGAAAACAACCGAAAAATCTATGGATGTCATTACCATTAAAAAATACCTAATCAATTGTCTGTCTCATGTGATTTTCTTAATTGTGTTATCAAGTTTTGCTGAAATATTTCTTAAACAACCTTGAAGTCAGTATAAAGCAAGTTAAAAAAAATGTATTAGCTCAAAACTTCCTTTTAGAATAAATGCCTGAAATCAAATCCAATCAGCTACATTAGTGATACATCCACATACAAATTTAGTTTACATTACATATTTGCTTAAAAGTCCAACTGCAAACAACAAAGTCTCTGATTTGCAGTCACATAATGCCTCAGCATTCTTGGGTCTGTGTAAATTGCAGATGGACTCAACTTAAAAACACATGTATGCTGTATCTTGTGTGCCTTTTCTATGAATGCTTATCATGATTTTTGTCAAAAAATTACTGGTCCAAAAACTTTTTAAAACAATCTGTAAAGTAATACAAAGTAGGGTTAAAATTAAAAGTACTTAACCAAGCCTTGTGACCAACCCTGGGAATACTAACATCCCATTTTGGCATGGCTAGACTCAATGGTTTTTAGATACCTTGGTTACAAGGTGACACAACAGATGTATTGACAGCACAAATCAATGTCTCCCTCCCTTGGGGGGTGGGGGTGGATTAAAAGCCTCTTGAATCACTGTTTACAACATTTATTCCCCAAACTGTTCTCCAGACATCATAAATAAAGCCACTTGTCATTTTAGCAATTAATTGTTTTACTAATGATATTACTTTAGGCAAATATTTTCTTAAGTTATGTTCAATTGAGAAAAAGCCTTTCCAATCATTTCTGGCATAATTCAACTTGTGGTGAAATCTGCGCCTTCTGAGGGTTGTTTGTGCAGCAAGAAAAAGCGACTTCCAGGACCATTGTGTGCTGCCTCAAAGTTATATCCATATATGTTAACCTCATGGCTGTGTATTACCCAAAAATAAATCCAGAACAGATTTTTGTTTCTCTCTACACCAAGGTTTGAATATTTTCTATGATTCCTGACTGTGAGCTGGTGAACATGACAATAATTTACTAATTTTACTGGCAATAACCTAAACATAGTCACTGGATTATACAATTTGTGATCAGCAGTAATTTGAAAAAGATTAAACACAATAATGGATTAATGGTTCAATTATTTAGACCTTAAGGAAAATAAAGAAATTAAAGTTAATTGGATTATTTTGGTGGGGTCATTTGGCTTCAGTGTATAATGTTTGGTGAGCTGGATTATACTGCACCTGATCAGAAGTAATTCAGAAGGATTAAATTGATAATGGATTAAACTTGGCTTAAGTATTGAAAGTCTGCATTATCCACCAAAGCTAAACACCAAAATCTAAACAACTAAAATATCACAAAACTCAATAATGCACATAAAAGGAAAGGTGAGTTTTAGTGGATGGAATCAAGTTCAATGGAACACAACAATGAACTGTGCCATTCTTATAGGCTGATTTTAAAAATGTTCCCAAATTTGACTCAATGACTTAGTGGTCTGTCTCCACCGATAGGCTGAAAACAAGTCATTTCTTGCAGTGTCAGCCGAGTTATACAAACACTGCTATATTCCAATGTAGATAATTAAAGGACATTTTTCTATTCTGAGCAAAATTCAGGTTGACTTGAGAGAAAACCCTATATCCAATAACAACCAACAATGATGAAGGCTGCCATAAATATACTCCAGGCAATTAAGAAAGACTAAAAGTGCTTTTGCTTGTGCTTGTGCATGGTATATTTTAAAACAGAAGAAAGAAATTTGTTAAATAGTCCCCTTGACTTGAAGTCAAAATTCCTGACCAAACTCTGCAACCTCAGGATCTGGTGTCCTATACGGACCTCCCTGTTCTGTCACCATATGTAAATCTTTACCTTAAAAGTATATTTTTCACAAATTGTTTCCTTGCAAGTTGTGAAAAGGTTTTGAAGGAGAAAATCAATTGGTAACATTTACCATACAATTAATATCATTAATCATTAATATCATTTACCATACAATTGATAACATTTACCATACAATTGATAACATTAACCATACAATTGATAACATTAACCATACAATTGATAACATTAACCATACAATTGATTACCATACAATTGATATCATTTACCATACAATTGACATCATTTGCCATACAATTGATAACATTTAAAATACAATTGATTACCATACAATTGATATCATTTACCATATAATTGATATCATTTACCATATAATTGATATCATTTACCATACAATTGATAACATTTACCATACAATTGATAACATTTACCATACAATTGATAACATTTACCATAAAATTGATATCATTTACCATACAATTGATAACATTTACCATACAATTGATAACATTTACCATACAATTGATAACATTTACCATAAAATTGATATCATTTACCATACAATTGATAACATTTACCATACAATTGATAACATTTACCATACAATTGATTACCATACAATTGATAACATTTACCATACAATTGATAACATTTACCATACAATTGATATCATTTACCATACAATTGATTACCATACAATTGATAACATTTACCATACAATTGATAACATTTACCATACAATTGATTACCATACAATTGATAACATTTACCATACAATTGATAATATTTACCATACAATTGATATCATTTACCATACAATTGATAACATTTACCATACAATTGATAACATTTACCATACAATTGATAACATTTACCATACAATTGATTACCATACAATTGATAACATTTACCATACAATTGATAATATTTACCATACAATTGATATCATTTACCATACAATTGATAACATTTACCATACAATTGATAACATTTACCATACAATTGACATCATTTACCATACAATTGATAACATTTAATATACAATTGATTACCATACAATTGATAACATTTAAAATACAATTGATTACCATACAATTGATAACATTTAAAATACAATTGATTACCATACAATTGATAACATTTACCATACAATTGATAACATTTACCATACAATTGATATCATTTACCATACAATTGATATCATTTACCATACAATTGATAATATTTACCATACAATTGATATCATTTACCATAAAATTGATATCATTTACCATACAATTGATAACATTTAAAATACAATTGATTACCATACAATTGATAACATTTACCATACAATTGATAACATTTACCATACAATTGATATCATTTACCATAAAATTGATATCATTTACCATACAATTGATATCATTTACCATATAATTGATATCATTTACCATACAATTGATAACATTTACCATACAATTGACATCATTTACCATACAATTGACATCATTTACCATACAATTTATAACATTTAAAATACAATTGATTACCATACAATTGATAACATTTACCATACAATTGATAACATTTACCATACAATTGATAACATTTACCATACAATTGATAACATTTACCATTCAATTGACATCATTTACCATACAATTGATAACATTTAAAATACAATTGATTACCATACAATTTATAACATTTACCATACAATTGATAATATTTACCATTCAATTGACATCATTTACCATACAATTGATAACATTTAAAATACAATTGATTACCATACAATTGATAACATTTACCATTCAATTGACATCATTTACCATACAATTGATAACATTTAAAATACAATTGATTACCATACAATTGATAACATTTACCATACAATTGATAATATTTACCATACAATTGATAACATTTACCATAAAATTGATATCATTTACCATACAATTGATAACATTTAAAATACAATTGATTACCATACAATTGACATCATTTACCATACAATTGATAACATTTACCATACAATTGATAACATTTACTGTACCACTGATAACAATGTTCAATGGACTCTTATTTATTTCAAAGTATCAAAAAATACCAAAAACATGTCTTGCATATCTGCTTCGAAGTGGTGAATGAAACGGACATCAATGTAGGTAGACTTTTACAAGACATTTAGCAATACCATTGAAAATGAGAAATGACCCCACCTCCCATGCATAATGGAATATTTTCTTCATTTATCTGAAACTCCACCAATTCATAGCATATTATTACATTTTGTTAAAAGCATATTATTGTAATTTTCATGATAATTAATGTTTTCTAAGTAAGGAAATAAATTAACTATATGAAAGAGAGAGAGGGGAGAAGGAAGGCCTTACTTCCTCTGTATCATGATGGAGTAGAGGTTTAGATTCACGTCTTTGTTGTTCCTCCTGAAGAGTCCGGAGAGGCTTCATAGGAATCATCTTGGCTCCCAATGGACTCATGGACAACTTCCCACCTACTGCAATTATTACATGGCAAGATTAGAATACAAGTATAGCTTGGCTCCCAATGGACTCATGGACAACTTCCCACCTACTGCAATTATTACATGGCAAGATTAGAATACAAGTATAGCTTGGCTCCCAATGGACTCATGGACAACTTCCCACCTATTGCAATTATTACATGGCAAGGTTAGAATACAAGTATAGCTTCTTTTTGAATGGACTCATGGACAACTTCCCACCTACTGCAATTATTACATGGCAAGATTAGAATACAAGTATAGCTTGGCTCCCAATGGACTCATGTACAACTTCCCACCTACTGCAATTATTACAAGGCAAGTTTAGCATACAAGTATAGCTTGGCTCCCAATGGACTCATGGACAACTTCCCACCTACTGCAATTATTAATGGCAAGTTTAGAATACAAGCATAGCTTGGCTCCCAATGGACTCATGGACAACTTCCCACCTACTGCAATTATTACACAGCAAGTTTAGAATACAAGTATAGCTTGGCTCCCAATGGACTCATGGACAACTTCCCACCTACTGCAATTATTACATGGCAAGTTTAGAACACAAGTATAGCTTGGCTCCCAATGGACTTATGGACAACTTCCCACCTACTGAAATTATTACATGGCAAGTTTAGAATACAAGTATAGCTTGGCTCCCAATGGACTCATGGACAACTTCACACCTACTGAAATTATTACATGGCAAGTTTAGAACACAAGTATAGCTTGGCTCCCAATGGACTCATGGACAACTTCCCACCTACTGCAATTATTACATGGCAAGTTTAGCATACAAGTATAGCTTCTTTTTGAAACAAACATTTTTGGTGTGTACCCTTTATCTGCCCTGCTAAACATCCCCATATTTTGCTCTTCATAAGGGGCGATTTTGGTGAATGTCTAGACATTTTTGTTGACATATTTTCACAGCAATATTTTAGATTTTGTCTTCCTGTGAAATATTTCCTATTCATTTTGAAGTATAATAAATCCTTGGGCTTGATATCAAATTTTACTATGTGGATAAAACTAAACTGGCTTAAAATATGCATTGGATTGTACCAGCACTCCTATTTTCTCTACAGATCTTCACTCCGAGATATTTGTTATATCAAACTTTGTCATGTCAAACATTTCCACCACTCCTGTGGTCTATTAGTTAGAATGTCTGCCTCAGCTGCAGGAGGTTGCGGGTTCAATCCCTGGCCGAGTCATACCAAACTTATGAAAATAGTACTAGCATCTGCCTCGCTAGGCACTCAGCATTAGGAAAGATAGTGTTAAGATTTGTCAGCCTGGTGTCAGGATGATGCGACTAGATGAGCCATCATACAAAATGTCTGTGGCATGTTGCCCCAGTGCCAGTCATCACTATAAACTGTTGCACTGCAGACATAGAAACGATATGACTGAAATATTGTTAAAACAACATTAAAAATTCAAAACACACACAAATTCAAGTCATTCTCAATTGAAATGGATTCTTGGGTTTGATATCAATTTTACTATTTGTTAAAACTGAATTGGCTAAAAATGTGCAGCAAATAGTACTAGAACTCCTTTTTGAAATCCAACCCTAACAATAAGTGACCAAACTCCTATATTTTATGGTAACAATAAAAATGTTAAGGAATCTGAGTAATTTAATAAAGAATCAAATAAAAATTTGCATCAAGCAGACATACATTTCAAAAATACTTTTGACTTGTTTGTTAAATATAATATGATAATTTATCTTTTACTACTAATTTGAAAATTCAGAAACAGTTAATTAACAAGAAACTGACAACATATTTCAAAGAATTGTCTATTACAACTCTTGCCACATTATCAATTATAAAACAAATGAAACCCAAATTCGAGCAAACATGAATATGAAAACTGGCAAATAAATCCTTCCTTGGTGCTAAATATAAAATAAATAAAAAAATAAAGATGCAACATGCAAAAAAAAGGGAAAATTTCAATGCAATGCAAAATGGGGCTTTTGGGAATTTGTAACTAAACCTTGTCATCTTCTGGACTTTGGACTATATATTCCTTGACATGAAGAACTGAATTCTCTGGCTATTCATCACCTTTCTGAAAAGGGTGTGTTTTTTTAAACTGTCAGAAGTGTGCATGATTTCATAATGCATATTTCTTTTTTCAAATTATATGTACATTAAAACATCTTTAAAAGAAAAAAAATAAAATGTAGTACAATATAAAATTAGCTGCATTCTGAAATCACAATTAAATTATTGTATTCATTCAACATACAAGACTTGTAAAATGTCTTTAAATTTCAACAGCTTTACTAACAAAAGAAGCCTACCTCCACACCCATTTTTGTTTTCATTTTGGAAAAAAAATCAATGAAGTTACTCCCCAGATTAAATTTTTTGATAATCATTGGTATCTATAATAGTTTATCATCCAAAATAACCCTTTTCATCAGTAATTATTCTTTTGCCTTTCCACTAGGGTGAGTTCACATTTAGAGCATTCTTAATTTGGGGCATAAATGTTCATACATAGACTAGTTCTATGCATATTGTTGATCTGTATAGAAACAACTGATGTTTTATATGTATTGGTGATGACTAACTAATTTAAATAAAACTCACAAAATTATAACTGGCATTTAGTTTGCATTTATTCTTAAAACAGTTAACATTTATTTTTACCTATACACAAAAATATATTTTAATATTTCTCCACATCTTACTATTTCTCCTTTGCATCCCTCTCTTGACAGGATATTAGGAGATAGGATGTGAATAAAATATTTAGGGTAGCCTGTTTCCAAGATGGCTCAATTTAATTTACTATTTAGTAAATTTTTAATTTACTATTTGACTGATTAATAATTCAGGTCTGCTCATGCATAATTTCAGAATTTATAGGTATTTTTGATTAACAAGAGAAGAAAGAGTGAAAGAAGGCAAAAATAGGTAAAATATTGAAAATTGCATTTGCATCATGCATTTATATACACTTCTACAGTTCCTGCTTGAAGTCATGCAAACTTTGTGCACAAAAAGCATCAGACTTACACATGACCTAAAAAACAAACAAAACAAGAATCTATTAAATATACTTGCAGAGCTTGAATTACAGAATATTTCTAATATTTCACATGCCACATTTAACATACGTTTAGCCGAGTTACTTCCAGAATTAACCCGGAGATCAAGAAATGTTGGTCGAGCTGGAAGGTAGAAGTAAATGTTGCAGATAACAAGATTTTATAATTCCTATAAGTCTGTGACATTCCCTGGGTAATCAAGAGACATTAATTGAGAATGCATGCAAAGTCAATCTTAAACCAATAGGTGACTCATATAAATGTAACCCAGATTGCTATAAAACAGTTATTGCATAGATGCCACTTCTCTGCATGTTTCTGTCAAAAGGACCAAAATATTGTAGACAAAAGACACAATTTATTCTGAAATAATTTTTTAACAAAATATAATTTCTTTAATGTTGGCTCTACATTTAAGTACTTGTGATCAGAATGGTGTGGGTTCCATTCCCAAGTAACCCAGACTGGTTATCATCATGTATCCATTGATGGAATTATGGTCATACAGACAAATGGACAGACATATACTATATTGTATATCAAGATGATTCTACTGTATAAAAAGCTGGGACATAATAATAAGCATGTACCCAATAAAGATATGTAACATTACACTGATATGTTTGTACAAGGTGTGTCATCAATAAATAACATTAGACATTCTTTGTCTACACACATACATACACACACATTCTTATACTGGACTAAGAGAAAATGTCCAAGCACTCATCACTGGGATGAGTGAATTGCAGAAGTCACTCATCCCTGTTCTCATTTTACTCAATGCACTTTTGCACTACACTGGTTATGCTTTTAATAATTAACCACAGGTACCTGATGCAAGCTTGACATTAAAATGGGTCAAAACCATGAAAAACTGTTCTAATACATGGTTCCTTAAATGAAACTTTCACTAAGACACCTGTGTTGTAACCCTGAGAAATTGCATGCTTAATCCATGATGATTTCTTAGTGGTATTTACATTTACAGTGAAACCTTTCAGTAATCTAGAACTCCTGATATAATTTTGAACATCCATCACATATACCATATTTACCATACATGTTAGGATGACGTATTTGTTGGGACACTATAAATTTATTTTAAAAGTAATCTATCTCCTAATTTTAATTTTGAATTAGCCATCACATATACCATATTTACCATATGTGCTGGGATGCCGTATTTGTTGGGACACTATAAATTTATTTAAAAAGTAATCTATGTCCTAATTTTCATTTTGAATCAGCCATCACATATACCATATTTACCATGTGTTGGGATGCCGTATTTTTGGGACACTATAAATTTATATTAAAAGTAATCTATGTCCTAATTTTCATTTTGAATCAGCCATCACATATACCATATTTACCATATGTGTTGGGACACTGTATTTTCGGGACACCAGAAATTAACTTTAAAAGCGATTATTTTTCATTTTGAATCGGCCATCACGCAAAAGGAGGAAAAGTTAAAAGACAATTTTCTGACTTTTGTTTTGTCAGGCTTCATATTGTCAGAAATTTAAAGACTGTAAGCTTTAATAACTCATTGGCATGTCTAAGGAAAGATGCCAGCAAACATTTATATATGTATATAATTACTTTCACAAGAAAAATGCCAGTAACTTGCATTTGAAAGAATTCCAATTTAACCAATGTTTGTACAAAATAATCTATTTTGGTCCAACCGTCATTCTGAACAGCTACACACAGGTGCCATACAAAGGATGACTGCTGATTGGCCAAAAGAACTGTAACATTTCTTGGTAGTTACCCCAACAAAATTTTGATCCATCAGCTGTTATTTTGACATTACCTATCTTATATATAGAATAACACAGTATGCAGTGTGCAAAAGTTGAATGAAAATAGCTGCGACACAAAGACTCATTTAGAATTTAAGTTGGAACAATTTTCCAGTGAAATGTAATCAAATTCTTATAGAATTATTTGTTGTAACCTTCCCTCTGGTAATGTATTATTAAAACTTCCAGTCAACTGCATTATGTTCCGATGAAAAGTTACCCAAACTTTGACACTGTCTGTCTCTAAACTTCTCCGAGACCTGACTTGTAAAGATGTGTGACATTATAGAAAGGTGATCCACATGAAAATGAATTACGAGTGTGATCATAAATGCAAACACCATTATGAAATTGAGAGTTAAAAGTGAAACTGCATATTTACCAATTTTAGCAACAATCTTACATCAGGTAACTGTATAAATAAATGAAGTCAGTTACACTGCAGCATGTTCTAGACAGAAAGTAGAAAAATCTGGAAATCTGGCATGGGTTGTTTATATATATATATATATATATATATATATATATATATATATATATATATATATATATATATATATATATATATATGTCTGTGTGTGTGTGTGATTTTGAGTATGAATATCTAATGTCTGTGTAAATTCATCAGTTCATATCTGTGATTTCAAGATTTTCACTTTAAATAACCCATTTCCTAAAAATGAAATCATTTCTCTATAGAAGTCCTGTGAATAACTCATACAGCAATTAACACCATTTGCTAATTAACATTTTTATCTTGGTAAATATTTTTATTGATTGTTTCATTACAATGATGTACATTTATGTTAATTTATATTCTGACATGCACACACACATCAGGCCTGCACAAAGTCTTGTATATGCCAGACATGGACACACACATCAAGCCTGCGCAGTCTTGTACATGCCAGACATGCACACACACATCAGGCCTGCACAAAGTCTTGTATATGCCAGATATGGACACACACATCAGGCCTGCACAAAGTCTTGTATATGCCAGACATGGACACACACATCAAGCCTGTGCAAAGTCTTGTATATGCCAGACATGGACACACACATCAGGCCTGTGCAAAGTCTTGTATATGCCAGACATGCACACACACATCAGGTCTGTGCAAAGTCTTGAATATGCCAGACATGGATACACACATCAGGCCTGTGCAAAGTCTTGTATATGCCAGACATGCAAACACACATCAGGCCTGCACAAAGTCTTGTATATGCCAGACATGGACACACACATCAGGCCTGTGCAAAGTCTTGTATATGCCAGACATGGACACACACATCAGGCCTGTGCAAAGTCTTGTATATGCCAGACATGGATACACACATCAGGCCTGTGCAAAGTCTTGTATATGCCAGACATGCACACACACATCAGGCCTGTGCAAAGTCTTGAATATGCCAGACATGGATACACACATCAGGCCTGTGCAAAGTCTTGTACATGCCAGACATGAACACACACATCAGGCGTGTGCAAAAATTTGTATATGCCAGACATGGACACACACATCAGGCCTGCGCAAAGTCTTGTACATGCCAGACATGGACACACACATCAGGCCTGTGCAAAGTCTTGTATATGCCAGACATGGACACACACATCAGGCCTGCGCAAAGTCTTGTACATGCCAGACATGCACACACACATCAGGCCTGTGCAAACTCTTGTATATGCCAGACATGGACACACACATCAGGCCTGCGCAAAGTCTTGTACATGCCAGACATGCACACATACATCAGGCCTGCACAAAGTCTTGTATATGCCAGACATGTTTTGTGTTCTTGAGATCCTAACCAACTGCAATGACTCCCAAAGGACATCCATCATTACAAATTGTTTATATTTAACTTCACAATAACGTCTAACAACTAATTTTTTTTCTTATACCATATCAATATATTTGCCCTTTACAAATTAAGTATGCAAACTGTAAACTACTTTTGATATTATGCACCTCAAGTTCAACATTCTGGACAAAATGTGGTTCACACAAATACAGATTTCAGCTTCCAGCCTTCTGATTTGCAGTATACAAAATGCAATTAAAAAGTTTGCAGATTTATTTTAGTAATGTTTCAATTTAAATATTGACTAAGATGGCTCTATGCACAACTCAACAATTTGATAAAACTACCTGCCTGTGAACCACCCCCACCCCATGAAAATCGACTTTCTACAACATATCAAACATTTTCTTAACCTTTCTATGTATTTTCTATTTTCTGCATCTTTTATGAATATAATGCGAAACACTCTACTTACCTGGTCTAAATAAACCTGCATTTAATACATAGAATTATTATGTAATAAAGTGTAAAAGCTTTAGAAAGTACAATGAAAAGGGTGTAACACTGCATACATTGACATAGAAACCATTGCCAAAGCTATGGAGATGAAGTCATGCAATTTTGGCATTCACTCAATGATGAATCATGCACTGAATAGAACAGCCCTATCCTTCATAAACTGGACTCAATGTCAAATTCTAAAAATATTCCAACTAGGTCCAAATATTGCAATAATCTGTTTTATCTAAGGTTTCACAGTTTGTGAAAACATTATTTAAAATTGTGAGTCGGGTCTTATGACAGAAGGGAAAAGGTATAATTATTTACAGTGACATACCTGGATAGCAAGCATATCACAGGACTAATGAAAGCTTGCATACCAATGCAACTATGCACTGCATAAAAATACATCCATATACATTGCATACAACCAGACACTACAAAAAGACCACTCACATGGCATACAAATACAACCATATACACTGCATATCAATACAACCACCCATTACATGCAAATATAACCACATATACTGCATACAAACACATCCACACACTTTGCATACAAACACATCCACACACTTTGCATATAAATACTTCCATGCATTTTGCATACAAATAAGACACCTTGCATATAAATAGATCAATACACATTGCATACAAATACACACACACAGCATTTAAATACAGCCACACACATTGCATAAGATACATCCACACACATGGCATTCAAGTACATCCACATACATTGCATAAAGTACATCTGCACATTGCATTCAAATAGATTAATACACATTGCATACAACCAAACACATGGCACTTAAATACAAACACATTGCATAAGATATATCCACACACACGGATTTCAAGTACATCCACACATTGCATACAAATGTATCCACACATATGGTTTCAAATACATCCAAACACATGCATACAAATACATCCACACACACACTGCACAGAAATACATCCAAACACATTGCATATAAATACATAAATACAAATACACATCCTGCATATGAGTGCTCAGAAAACTATTTCTTGGTGGGCCAGAAAAGCCTAAGATAAGTGTTTAATTTTCTTGTTATATAAAGTACTGTAATACTAGAGATTGTTTATTTCTCATCAATTGCTGTTCCATTAAAACATGGTACCCAGGGATGGCATTGTTTGGAAATATATGCCAAGTTGATATGATTACTCAATGAATATAAAAAATAATACAAGATACTAAAATGCATCTATGGGTAATTATTGTTTTATATAAGAAGTAATTAAGTTATATTTCATTGTATCTTGTTAATGAGTGTCATGAAATTCAGACTGGCTTGATAAAAAGAAAATAATTTCTTTTTACTTAAATAGACTGGCTTGATATAAAAGAAAATTTCTGTTTACTTAAATAGATTGGCTTATTACAAAAGAAAATAATTTCTTTTTACTAAAATAGATGACTTATTACAAAAGAAAATAATTTATTTTTATTTACATCTGTTTTCAACTGACACAACAAAAAAATGAACATACCACATTAAATAAATGATCCAAGACATTTGTCCCAAGACCATGCTTGTGGACAGTAATATTAAAATGCAGTTAAAATCAAAAAAGTAAGTTATCTGCTGTTTTCCAAAAACTATAAAAAAAGGCGAAAGTCCTACAAGAAATCCCTGAAATCTTTGAAATGATTCAAAAGCCAGGGCAAAAATGACTCCTGAGCTGAAATTAGTCTAACAAATGAAATTTTGGCAAGTCTTCATGTAAGCTTAAAAGCAAAATCAGCAAATGGGATCATAAGGCTAAAAGAAGCTCCACAACGTAGATTTCTTGGCCAAAGAAAACAACTGTTAACCCACCTAAAGTTGCAGAACATTTATAAGTTAACTCCTTGGCAATGGTGACTATGTCAAGGCCAATAGCAGAGTACGCCCTTTTTCGGAAACTTGACTCACCGGGCGAGAAGGATCGATCTGCCGCTGATAAATCCTGGATACTATCAAATCGCATCTGTAATAAAATATGTCAAGAAGAAATGAGAGTTGTAGAAAGTCAGTGTTACCTGCTAAACACAAGCCAATAATCCTATTTTATCCAATCAGAATGTCAACACAGATTGCTCATCAAACTAACATTAGGTTACTAGTTATACTATAAATACCAAACTAATTTGTTTATCAAGCTACTATTACCCCACTAGAATATCAACATAACTTGCTGATCAAAATACTATTACCCCACTAGAATATCAACATAGCTTGCTGCTCAAAATACTATTACCCCACTAGATGTCAACATAACTTGCTGCTCAAAATACTATTACCCCACTAGATGTCAACATAACTTGCTGATCAAAATACTATTACCCCACTAGATTATCAACATAGCTTGCTGCTCAAAATACTATTACCCCACTAGATGTCAACATAACTTGCTGATCAAAATATTATTTCTCCACTAGATTATTAATATAACTTGCTAATCAAACTGCTATTACCCTACTAGAATATCCATATACCTTGCTAATCAAATTGCTATTACCAAACTAGAAAGTCAATATACCTTGCTAATCAAACTATTACTCCACTAGAATATCAATACACCTTGCTAATAAAACTGCTATTACCCTACAAGAATATCAACTTAGCCTGCTATTCATAGTACTATTACCCTACTAGAATGTCAACATACCTTGGTAATCAAACAAATTTTACTCAAATTGACTGTCAACATTGCTTGATAATCACATTACCATTGCCCAACTAAAATTTCAACATGGCTTACTATTCATCCTACTAGAATGTGTCAACATAGCTTGATAATTACAAATGAATGATCATATTTGATTACCCAAGTATTATGTCAACATAGCTTGATAATTACAAATGAATGATGATATTTGATTACCCAAGTATTATGTCAACATAGCTTGATAATTACAAATGAATGATTGTATTTGATTACCCAAGTATTATGTCAACATAAGCTTGATAATCAAAATGCTATTAACCAAGTAGAATATCAATTTTGCTTGCTATTCCTAATATTATTGACAACTAGAATGTCAATGTAGATTGTTAATTACACTACAATTACCTAACTAGAATGTCAATGTAGCACCTTATTTATACCATAACTGCCAAGCTAACAGGATCATCTCAGAAAGGCAATAGATTCGTTTCCATAAACTTGACCAGTTTTTAGTAAGGTCTAGCAAAATATCATGTGCTGTCAAGCCGGAAAACGTGTAATAAAAAAGTTCAGTATTCCAATCTAATGCATTGATGTAAACGTTATGTTCATCTGAAAAGATTGTGAAGTACACAAAGGCCTTTTTTTTACATCTAGCATGTTTGTGAAAACTTTAATTCCAAACCCTATGCAGCCCAATGGCATGTTGCAATCTTTACAAAATTCTTAGAATTTTTGTCTTCGATTCACATGATGATAACAATCATCATCTCCTGTCACATGACATGCTCTTATTGACATGTGATGTCCAATAAACATAACTTTCACTTCCTGTCACATGACATGCTCTTACTGACATGTGATATCCAATAAACATAACTTTCACTTCCTGTCACATGACATGCTCTTACTGACATGTGATATCCAATAAACATAACTTTCACTTCCTGTCACATGACATGCTCTTACTGACATGTGATATCCAATAAACATAACTTTCACTTCCTGTCACATGACATGCTCTTACTGACATGTGATATCCAATAAACATAACTTTCACTTCCTGTCACATGACATGCTCTTATTGACATGTAATGTCCAATAAAAGTAATGTTTCACTTCCTGCCACATGACATGCTCTTACTGACATGTGATATCCAAAAAACATAACTTTCACTTCCTGTCACATGACATGCTCTTACTGACATGTGATATCCAATAAACATAACTTTCACTTCCTGCCACATGACATGCTCTTATTGACATGTAATGTCCAATAAAAGTAATGGTGTCACTTCCTGCCACATGACATGCTCTTACTGACATGTGATATCCAATAAACATAACTTTCACTTCCTGTCACATGACATGCTCTTACTGACATGTGATATCCAATAAACATAACTTTCATTTCCTGCCACATGACATGCTCTTATTGACATGTAATGTCCAATAAAAGTAATGGTTTCACTTCCTGCCACATGACATGCTCTTACTGACATGTGATATCCAATAAACATAACTTTCACTTCCTGTCACATGACATGCTCTTACTGACATGTGATATCCAATAAACATAACTTTCACTTCCTGCCACATGACATGCTCTTATTGACATGTAATGTCCAATAAAAGTAATGGTTTCACTTCCTGCCACATGACATGCTCTTATTGACATGTGATATCCAATAAACATAACTTTCACTTTCTGTCACATGACATGCTCTTACTGACATGTGATGTCCAATAAAAGTAACTGTTTCACTTCCTGCCACATGACATGCTCTTATTGACATGTGATGTCCAATAAATGTAACTGTTTCACTTCCTGCTTTCATTCAGGAAATCTGAATATTCTTTTTATTCAATTGTACTGATTATTAAAACTTTTTTAAGAGGCAAGTTTTGTCTTTAACACATTTCGGTAGCTGGATGCCATTTTCTAAGCTTCTATAAAAACAGTTTGATCATGCAGATGCTATGCATAGAAAAATATGTGCACTTCACAAGCATTTGAGGTAATACAGACAAGTTAGTCTGGATCTCCAACTAATTCTGGTAAAGCTAATGTGAAACCTGGACTCAAGCAAATCATCGTGATTTTACTGCAACAATCATATTTTCATAGTTTTTCCTTTTACTGCACAAGTTCATATTATAAGGGATTATTTTCATATGACTTAAGACAAAATGGTAAAGATTGGCAAGTATGTTATTATTGATATTACCCAACTAGAATATCAACTTAGCTTGTTAATCATACTGCCATTAATCAGCTAAAAATGAATTCCAATAAGTTTGATAAACAGGCAATATGCTTATGAATTCAAATGTGGATCAATGTATTTCATTCTAAGTTTCTTAGTAAAGACAAAAACATCATTAGGAATTCTTATGTGCCAACTATAGCTTTCGCCAAACTTTCTGAGAATTATGTACACCAATTCTACACTTCTTATTTCTGATGCATTTGTTTAGGAATCTGGTGTTATAAATTAATGAAAGAGTTGGGGTAGGATTTACTATTGGAGACATATTTAGCACCATAAATATCGTACACAATCTGGGTAAAATAGAATGTGAGCTTGTCATCAAACAAGGACTTGTCATCAACCATGGGCATATCATTAAGCATGGACTTGTCATCGAGCATGGACTTATCACCAAGCATGGACTTGTCATCGAGCATAGACCTATCATCAAGCATGGACTTTGTCATCGAGCATAGACCTATCATCAAGCATGGACTTGTCATCGAGCATAGATTTATCATCAAGCATGGACTTGTCATAAAGCATAGACCTATCACCAAGCATGGAATTGTCATCCAGCATAGACCTATCATTAAGCATGGACTTAACACCAAGCATGGACTTGTCATCGAGCATGGACTCAACACTAAGCATGAACATATCATGTATGAGCTCACCATTAAGCTTGGACTTCTTATCGAGCATGGAATTATTGCAAAGCATGGGCTTATTTTCAAGCATGAACCTATTTTAAATAAGGTAATGCATCTTGCTAATTATATGTAATGCCAGTATGTGTCTACATATATATATATATATATATATATATATATATATATATATATATATATATATATATATATATATATATATATATATATATATATCAGAATCAGAATTCAGTGATATCATGATAATTAAATGACACTAGATATCAATTATTTCAACTAAAATGCATTCTAAAAGGATATTAAAATCAATTTTTGGCACAGTCTGTATTTATTCTACTGCAGCCTTGCATTTTGACACTACAGATGCATAAACTATATATTATTAGGATACAAGATGGTGATTAAGAACCCTGGATACCGTATGAGGACCCCGGACCATAGAAATAATAATAATAATAATAATAATAATAATACAGCTTTTGTGTTAGGCAACATTTATTGTCTTAACAACTGTATGAAGCTAACATTTATTTAAGCAAAAGGTGAAATATAATTATTTTTTGATCCAGTGATCCAGTCAAATATACTTACTTTAATACGGTAAAGTATAATTACCTTTTATGCAGTCATTTTTAATTACCTTTTGATCCAGTCAAATATGATTACTTTAATGTGGTAAAGTATAATTTCCTTTTATGCAGTCATATCAAATATAATTACCTTTTGATCCAGTCTTGGAGGAGACATGAAATGCTGAGGGAAAAAAAGCAAAACATTACAATAAACAGATTGCCTTTCATTTCTTCAAATATGATCAAATTTTCCTTTCCTCATTTTGTCACTTCTGACATAAAAATAAAATAAAAATAAAAAGTTTATTACATATCCAATCTAAAGTAATCATTCTCTCATTGATAGTTCTTTATATTTAATATATGTAGACTTATATCTGACTTTGCCAGTTATATTGGTATGACATAGTCATCCCTGACTTGGCCAGATGTACTGGTATGACATTTATACCTAAACTGACCAGTTGTACAGGTATGAACCACATATTACATATTCTTACCTGAACTGACCAGTTGTACAGGTATGAACCACACATATATTCTTACTTGACCAGTTATACTAGTATGACATTGTGAATCATACTTTACATGACTAGTTTTAATGGTATGGCATATTTATATTTGACCTGGCATGGTTGAGTGTTTAACACAGATTCTTGTGTGACCTGACCAATTGTAAATGTATAACATTTAAAGTCCTACTTCACCTGACAAACTGTACTGGCATGACATTTAAACTTGACCTTCCCAGTTGTACAAGTATGACATTTAGACCAGGGGTCTCCAATATGCAACCCATGGGAAGAATGCAGCCTGCCAAGCTGTATCCAATGGCCTGCAAAGCGTCATGAGAAAACAAACGTGGTGCGGCCTAAAACCATTGAAAAAATTACCCTCATGTAGCCCACAGGGGAGTTTGAGTTTGAGACTGGATTTACACTCATACTTCAACTGACTATTTGTACTAAAGAGTCATACTAAAACTGCCAGTTCTACTGATGAGTCATACTTGATTGGGCCAGCTGAGTCATATATGGTCATATATTGTCATGCTTCATCTGGTTAGTTGTACTAATATGCCAGTCACACTTGATCTGGCCAGTTGTACTGATATGAGTCATACTTGATCTGGCTAGTTGTACTGATATGCTAGTCAAACTTGATCTGGCTAGTATTGATATGCTAGTCATACTTGATCTGGCTAGTACTGATATGCTAGTCGTTCTTGATCTGGCTAGTACTGATATGCCAGTTGTACTTGATCTGGCTAGTACTGATATGCTAGTCATACTTAGTTGTTCTAATATGCTAGTCAAATTTGATCTGGCTAGTTGTACTAATATGCTAGTCAAACTTGATCTGGCTAATTGTACTAATATGCCAGTCAAATTTGATCTGGCTAGTACCGATATGCTAGTGTACTTGATCTGGCTAGTACTGATATGCCAGTCATACATGATCTGGCTAGTACTGATATGCTAGTCATACTTGATCTGGCTAGTACTGATATGCTAGTCATACTTGATCTGGCTAGTTGTACTAATATGCTAGTCAAATTTGATCTGGCTAGTTGTACTAATATGCTAGTCAAACTTGATCTGGCTAGTTGTACTAATATGCCAGTCAAATTTGATCTGGCTAGTACCGATATGCTAGTGTACTTGATCTGGCTAGTACTGATATGCTAGTCATACTTGATCTGGCTAGTTGTACTAATATGCCAGTCATACTTGATCTGGTTAGTTGTACTGATATGCTAGTCAAATTTGATCTGGCTAGTTCCGATATGCTAGTGTACTTGATCTGGCTAGTACTGATATGCTAGTGTACTTGATCTGGTTAGTATTGATATGCTAGTGTACTTGATCTGGCTAGTACTGATATGCTAGTCGTACTTGATCTGCCTAGTTGTACTAATATGCTAGTCAAATTTGATCTGGCTAGTTATACTTATGTGCTAGTCAAATTTGTTCTGGCTATTACCGATATGCTAGTGTACTTGATCTGGCTAGTACTGATATGCTAGTGTTCTTGATCTGGCTAGTACTGATATGCTAGTCGTACTTGATCTGGCTAGTTGTATTAATATGCTAGTCAAATTTGATCTGGCTAGTACCAATATGCTAGTCAAGTTTGATCTGGCTAGTTGTACTAATATGCTAGTCAAGTTTGATCTGGCTAGTTGTACTGATATGCTAGTCAAGTTTTATCTGGCTAGTACCGATATGATAGTGTACTTGATCTGGCTAGTACTGATATGCTAGTGTACTTGATCTGGCTAGTACTGATGTGCTAGTCAAACTTGATCTGGCTAGTTGTACTAATATGCCAGTTATATTTGATCTGGTTAGTTGTACTGATATGCTAGTCAAACTTGATCTGGCTAGTACTAATATGCTAGTGTACTTGATCTGGCTAGTACTGATATGCTAGTTGTACTTGATCTGGCTAGTTATACTGATATGCTAGTCATACTTGATCTGGGTAGTTATACTTGGATGATATGTAATTTACATATGACCTGGCCAGGTAGACTTACATATATTGTGTGATAGTGATGCAACACTGAAATTGCAAATGCTGTTCATGTATTTGTTCCTCATTTTCAAGGTATTTTTAGTTATTGTTATGTGAACAAATAGTGTACTAAGTATTTACTCATACAAGAACATGGATCATGCATGAAATGCTCTGTACAGATGTTTGCTGAAACACAACTGAAAGTCTTTCAACCCTTGTTCTTTATCTTCAAGCTCCAGCAAATATCTATCAACAGCAATCCATATATGGCCTTTTTACTGGCAGTACTGGAAGGGTTGCATATAATATTTAATACATTTGGGCATAGCATCCTCCTAAAGATGAGAGGGAGGTAAATCTGTATGAAAGAGAGTTAAATCTGCTTAAACAGGAGGTAAATCTGGATAAAAGCAGGACGATCAAGTCATAATTATATCTTTTCCATTGGATATAAAGTAACTAAAACTGAAAGCAGAACAAATGAGTTATAATATACCACTTTTTTGGATGGTGTTTAACAAAAGAAATAAAAAAAACATTTTCTCTTGATATATATTCATGTCACTATGTTTTAAAGTTTCTCAATTTCTGCTTTTCAGTAAAATAACAAAACCTTTACCTGTATTTGTAGCATACAGTCAATCACTCATCTCTGTCCTTAAAGTTTAAAGTATTAGTAAATATTTTAACTTGGCTGTGACATCAAAGTAAAATTTATTCAATGAATTGACCATGTTTAATTTAATTCAGGCTAATATAATTAGATATATTCATTTTATCAAAGAAACGAAGCTGTTACCTAAACAGATTCAGCATTCCTTAGTTATAATTATTTTAAAACCAACTGAAATGGTGCTCCCAATAGTAACATTGTACACGAACAAAACATTTTATCTGCACATCTGAAAAAAAATGTATGCATAAGTCATGAAGATGCAGTGGCCAATCTTTTTTCGTACAAATATGCCCACTCTGAATAAAAATAATTGTCACGAAAATTTAAATTTTATTGGATTTTCAAAAGCACACATTAGATGCAACCTGCATTTGCAGGATTCAGAGAAAATATTCTTCATTTCCTTTATCAAAGACCACATTGACAGCAAAGAAATAATACAAAGAATAAAAACGACCTTAAACTCATGCTTTGTACATTAAAAAATTTACAAAATCTAAGTTTGTTATGAATATTAAAGTTTTAACAAAGCCCCAAATAAGTAATTGTATTTTTCTAATGTTAAGCCTTTGAAAAATGTGAACAAATTAGTGTGGACTGGATAATGGTATACAATATTAGTCGGCAAATAGTCTACAGTTTCGGCAGACAAATGGTACACAGTATTAACTAGACTACAGTTTGGGCTGGCAAATGGTATATATTGTAAGCAAGCACTTAGTCTACAGTTTGGCTGGCAAATAGTGTTTGGTGTTAGCAGGCAACTAGTCTACAGTTTGTTCTGACAAATGGTATGCAATGTTAGTAGGCAACTAGTCTACAATTTGGGCTGACAACTAGTCTACAGTTTGTGCTTGCAAATAGTATACAATGTTAGTATGCAACTAGTCTATAGTTTGGGCTGACAACTAGTCTACAGTTTGTGCTGGCAAATTGTATACAATGTTAGTAGGCAACTAGTCTACATTTTGGGCAAGCAACTAGAACACAGTCTGGGCTTACAGCTACCTGATTGATATTTGGAACACTTGTGGTTTTGGTCAGATTTCTGCCCTGAATAGCCATCAATTCTTTCACAGCAACCTCCTGAAATTCAAAGAAACATCATGTCATACACAGGATTTAAGAAGCATATCCTGTCATTTTGCTTCAAATGAATGTACATTGCTTGCAAAAAACATAAATATCAAAGATTCTACAGAATGTAATGTTTTTTTTAACAACCAACCACTCTGATGGCCTATTGCTTAGAGTGTCTGCCTCAGATGTAGGAGGTCTCATGTTCGAACCCTTGCTGTGTCATACCAAAGAATTGTAAAAATGGCACTAACATCTAAGAGGTTGGTGTTAGGACCGGGTGACCTGATGTTAGAATAATATGATTGGGTTGGACATATGCTACTTCTATGCAGCATGATGCCCCAGTGCTAGACATCACAATAAATTGCCACGATGCAGACATCATAGTGATACAACTTAAAAATTGTTCAAGTTAAAAAGACACACACACACACACACAATTAACAAACAAAGGAATACCATTAATGCACTGTGTATAAACTGAGATTTATCACAGACACAGTGTACGTAACAAGCTATGCCACACATGGACTGTGTACAAAACAAATGATGCCACAGATGCACTGCATACACACTAAGCTATATCACAGATGCATGGTATACAATCCAAACTATACCAGAGATAGTATGTGTACAAAGCAAGCTATGCCACAGATGCAATATTAACTTGATTTATACTCATGTCACTATTTTAAAAAAACAATATTTCCATGATAATCTATATTGAAAGTGTTTTAAAGTCTTTGATTCATTTCTTAATAAAGACTTTAAAACAACAACAAATGGAATTTATCAAA
Source organism: Potamilus streckersoni (assembly GCA_016746295.1). Lineage (NCBI taxonomy): Eukaryota > Metazoa > Mollusca > Bivalvia > Unionida > Unionidae > Potamilus > Potamilus streckersoni. The sequence goes on along the minus strand of JAEAOA010002117.1, from coordinate 812,766 downwards.
ATCATTTGATTAAAAAATACATTCTCCAAATGTCTATCTATATCACTTATACAAGGTACATGCAACATTCTGCCTGAAGGCCAAATCTGGCCCATGACCTGATTATATTAGCTAATTTATATAAGGTGTGGCTTTAAAAATCACTTATCTGGACCACAACATGTAGGAAATTGCACCGCTCGACTAAATGTTAAAACTTGCACTGTGTTCCTCAACATAAAATATAACCCAATAAAATAAATGTGAATCACTCAAAATTGTTTTTCTGGATGGCCATGTCTATACATATATTCTTTACAAAAACTGCATATACCCAGATCTGGTCTTCACAGTTTGTCAGGAGTAATCAGTAAAACACAAAGCCTTGTTGGCAGGTGGACCCACCTTATAAATGAGTACATATGGTTCATGCTAGTATTATTCTTTTAAAGAAAAGGTCAACAAGGTCAAAGGTCACCAAGGCCTTGTTTGATTCCTACTACAAAAGGCATCTGTAAACATTTGTGCATTTGACAAACCGAGATATCAAGAAAATACAACTGCAAGGAACTTTGGGAAATGTCTTTTTCATTTCAAATAATCAAGACACAATAGGATTTCGTTATCAACACTACATTTCATGTCAAGACTAAATAAGCATGTTTTTGATTAATTGCTTGTGTGTGAGAGAGATTGTGTGTTCTGGATTTTTAACATAGCTTTCACAATTTTTAAGTCATATATTTATGATGTCTGCATTGTGGAAGTTTACAGTGATGTCCAGCACTGGGACATCAAGCCACAGACAGCAAGATCATGTCCCACCAAACCACATTATCCAGACACTGGACCAACCAGTCCTAACACTAAACTCTTAATGCTGAGTGTCTGGCAAGATAGGTGCTAGTATCATTTATATAAGTCTCTAGTATGAAAAAGCCAAGGTTTGATTCCATGACCTGCACCATCCGAGGCTGGGTACCTTAAGCATTTATGCCACTGACAAAGTTAAAATGCTAAAGGCTGATTTCTAACTATCCAATGCCATATGATGTGTGTAATTGGATTTGTGTTATTCTTCATATACTCTATATTGTGTATGTGTGTAATTGGATTTATGTAGTCAAAACACTATTTTTTATATACATTATATTGTGTATGTGCAACTCCTGTCTTAAATTTATGTTCCCTTTTTGACCTTTCATGACTCTACCCCTTGTTTCTGAATTAGGAAATAAACATTGTGTTGTCTTATGTTAATATACTGCTTTATCATATCATTTTGGGTCAGACTATATCACTTTGTCTGCAGAATAATAATGTGAGAATTTTCATTTTTCCATCTGTACCCGTCATAGAATAATATGAGATTTATCTTTATTATGTCTGTACCTGTCATAAAATAGTAATGAGATTTATCTTTATTCCATATGTACCTGTCATAGAATAATAACGTGAGATTTATCTTTATTCTGTCTCTACTTGTCACAGAGTAACGTGATATTTATCTTTATTCTGTCTATACCTGTCTTAGCCGATCAAGGGTCAGAATACTCTCCACTGCGGACACACCCTTGATATATTTCTCGATGTACGTCTCACCATCAGCAGCATTAACCTCATTAGATGAGGCCGCCATCTGGGCCAGTGTCTCCATGTTCTCCAGATCTTCTGAGGCCTGAAAATAAATGGCATCAGTCCATGTTAGCCAACACAAAACCAGTCTATGTTTAGTACCATGGTAACAATTTTCAACATTTCACTAGCTTGCTGAACTGCAAACAGCAGAGACTAAATGTTCTTTTCGAAATTCCACACAAACCTGTGCATTCCTCCTGGCTCAGCACATGTTAAATCAACCTTAGTTAGGCTGGCTATCTAAATACAAAACGGTGTGGAGGTACAATCATCTTTCCCTATTCCATCTAGGTAAGGATTTCCATATTTCATTTCCTGCATGTGGCCAATGGAGCGGTTTCAACAATGACAACTGCTATTTGTAAAAAAAAAATTAATGCAATGTTTATTCTTAAATAGCCTGCCAGTTTTAATAAAAATTCAATTGTTCAATTGTTAAACAAATAACAGAAAAGAGTGAGAAGCAACAAGCTTTGTAAAATTGAACAAATATTTCTCTGGAATACAAAGTAAAAATGTAAAATAAAGGTTCTTATGGTATTGTGAATTAAATCCCACATAATCAAAGAATTACAGACACAAGGCCGAATGAATAAAATTCTGAATAAACTTTTGTTGAAATACAAATTAAATCTAATGCTGCAAGTGTTGATGTGTCAACAGTCTTTTGTTGGATCACAAAATTACAATCCAGGAATATATCATTATTTGAAATTTCACTATAAATTCATGTCTCTATTTTGCAAGAATGTAATATTTTAATGAGTACTTTTTTTATTTCCAATCAATAAATAATCTGAAGAAATAAAATTCCAGCCCAAATAAATTTCAGGACAACAATACAGTAGTCACCCTCTTGAATGGCCCACCCTCCCCACCCCGACCAGCGGACACCCACTTCTTATGGCCAGAATCCCTTAGTACTGATGAGTTTGTGTTCAGAAGTACTCAGAAGTACTCCTCAAAAATGTCCACCCCTCTAACAGAAATATGGGCACAAGTACATTTAGGGAAAGGCTTAAATGGTTTGAAACAAATCAATTATTTTCATTAATATTTGTTACCAGAAGAGGAGGGTATTGTTCTTATTTGAGACTTCACAATGAGATGTAAGAACCCAATTAAAAACCCAATGTAAGAACCCAATTACATCGGCTTTTGTACACCAGTGTTCTAACTCAAGTCTTTATATGTCAGTAATTACTTTGTAATATGCTGTCTTTTTCATTTTGTACTTCTCTCTCATCAACACCAAATGCAATAAATGTCCTATAGTTTGTACATTGTTCAATACAAATCTGTATGATACCAAATCACCTCAATATATGTAATAATAAATGCAATGTATTTCAAATCTTGCAAAATTCAGAATTTCTGCACCTTACCCATTTACAAACTGTTCCCAAATTTCTCAATTTTTTCTACTCATAAAATTGATGGATTCTGACCCAAGAACAATTTCCGCATCACAATGTCAAAACGTACCTTTGGAATATTAGACACAACATCATATGTTATGCCACTGGCTCTAAACACGTCCTGAAATGAAATGTACAAAAAGTAGAAATACTTAATTTTGTAGAGGCATGAAAATCAAACCACACACACACACAAACACTCACTGGGGAGATTTAAGAACAACAATCTCTGTCAGACATAACACACAAGAGATGAAATGACAATTTACTAGCTTGATATATATATATATATATATATATATATATATATATATATATATATATATATATATATATAATTATGCCATGCAACTATTTGGACATAATGTTTATCCAAAGATTTAAACACCATATATAGCATAGACCAACAGGAGTGTAAAAGCTCATCTCCTAATTGTATGAAAACCCTACAACTGAATGATTAACCAATTCCTTTTTAGCTTCACTGTGATGAAATGCATCAGCACATATCAGACTTAGAATGAAACACATGCAACATATGCCAGAGTGAAAAAAATAATAGATGCTAGTGACGGTTGTTATTATCCCCACAACTTCATTGAAGACCTATGCAATCAACGTTACCATGAACCGTAAACAATCAGATTAAGTTTTCTGTATTATAATTGTTGTCAATTAATGATTAATTTTTAAGCAATATACTTGTGGAATATAAGTGGCTTAAAAATCTAAACTGTTGTGAAGGAGCAAAATCAAAAGACAAAATAATGAAGCACGAGAAGATAATACAATAACTGCAAATTCAGCTGAAACAAATAAGAAACTTTCCCCTATATATAATAATTTAATATATTAAAATTTTCTTTTCTGGTACAGGTTTTAGAATGTTTTTCTATTAAATTTGACAAATATCTGACCATGATATTAACGTTTGGGAAAGAAATATCTGGCAAGAACTAACTTTCTTGTCAATAATCAGCACAGCACTTTAATTTTTTGTTTGTGGTGGAAAAATTTCAAAACATTCAAAAGGTGGCATAAACTTTAGAACAAACAACAGTGTTTACTCCCAATTACTCTTAATTAGCAGTACTTGTAAAACAAACTCTACAGCAGATTGAACCTTGATATATCTTGTCCATTATAAAGGTTACTATTCATTACAAAGATTATCTGTCCATTACAAAGGTCACCCATCCATTACAAAGGATACCAATCCATTACCATAGTTACCCATCCATTACAAAGGATACCAATCCATTACCATAGTTACCCATCCATTACAAAGGATACCAATCCATTACCATAGTTACCCATCCATTACAAAGGATACCAATCCATTACCATAGTTACCCATCCATTACAAAGGATACCAATCCATTACCATAGTTACCCATCCATTACAAAGGATACCAATCCATTACCATAGTTACCCATCCATTACAAAGATTATTGCTTAGCAATGATAGATCAGACAAATTTGACTGCAATAGAAGGTTAGACAGTGATAGGAAAACTACAAGATAGAGAATGAAAACTTACAGTGCCTATAAATCTCTGCTTTAGCTTGTCTGTAAAACTGTAGATGGTGTGTTTGGTGTAGATGTTAATGCATAATCTCTTTCGTAGAACAAGCTCCATCGAAGCTGGATGGCTTAGTCGAACGATGGCCTTTAGTATCATGTAGACACGCTCGTTAGAACTTGTCAAGCGATTCAGGTAATTTGAATCATGGATTGAAGAATCCCATGATACAACTGCACAAACCTACAGCAGAACAAAAATTGCATTTAATTATTTCCCTACAAATAAGTATTCACCTTTGATTTAAACTTCAAAAGGGATTTTTTGATTATTATCTGATGTTAGCTTTTCAAAAATGAAGGCAAGTGTAAACCATATGATAGAATACTAAATAAATATAATTTCTGAGATAACAGTATAGCACTGAATAAATTTAAATTGCAGGATAGGAGTGTAGCATGGAATAAATTTAAATTCCAGGATAGGAGCGTAGCATGGAATAAATTTAAATTCCAGGATGAGAATGTAGTACAAAATGACTTAAACAATTTAAACGAGGTATAAACCACAAAGACAACAACAAAAAAGAAAACTTTTCCATTTTCACTTTTCATTATTAAAAACTAGTTTTAAGTTATTATTAATACTTCTATGCACAACAATACCAATTTAAACATATTTCCATGCAAATTTTATGTCAACTGTAAAGAGTATACAACTATTTTTATTTTGAAATCTGAATAATAATGGTTCATTTAGGTTGTAGTGTACATCACTCATTATGGATTATCTTTTGAGGGCCTAACTCCTGATGTGCATATATCAGAAGAATGCTAGCTTTGCATGACCATTTGCACTTCTAAACTTTAGAGGTAAAGTCATTGAGGGCCTAACTCCTGATGTGCATATACTGAAGAATGCTAGCTCTGCATGACCATTTGCACTTCTAAACTTTGGAGGGTAAGTATATTATACAAATCTGGCTTATAACTTATCTTGTAGCTTTTTTCTACTTTTGATATTTTCTAAATGCATTTTGAAATAATAGTAACACCTAAGCTCTATATATTTGCACATTTAGAAGTGGCAGCAAAGTTATTATCAGTTGTGTATTTCAGGTTCATTTCTAGAGCATACAGGATCAGTCATTTCATTAGCAATCTGCATAAGATGCATGGTTAATTGGCACCTGGATGGACTGGTGTTTAGCACTGAAGATTTGTTACCAAATAAGTGCAGGTTCAAATCCTACTGTTGGTTCAGATCAGGTCGGCTAACATGGTTTATCCTTGGATAAGGTATTTTACTCCAATTGCCCCACCACTTAATAACCTACTTGTGTTGCTGTGCTATAAAAAGACCAAGCCAAGTTAAACAAAACAGTGATCAAATAAAAATGTTATCTCAAAAAGATGAAAAACCCACAGGTGAATGTTAAGTCTCTGAAAATACCATTTGTACTGGAAACAAAGTTTCCTTTGTGTTTTCAAGTACTTTCCCTTCTTTCAGCGTAAAAAAAAAATCCTATTTTTCAGACAGTATTTAATGCTTGTATATCACCCATACCACACTATGTAAAGGGAAATAACTCCTGAAGTTATTTTATTTTCGAAATGACTATGAATCATGATGCTGACCTGAAATCTGGAATTCTTGAAATATGTATAAAACTATGTACCTTGAATTCAATGGCAGGATATTACAATAGGAAATACTGACTATACTCATTTGAATCAGAATGATTTTCTGCAATTACTTACATTTTCTTTTTCAGTGTAGGTTTTGATAATAGGAAGCGATAAAAAGCTGGAAGGCTGCTCCCTAACAATGATGGAGTTTATACCTGCAGCCTGCAAACCCTCTTTAGCATCAGGGGTACTCATGTCATCAGCTGAAAGGGAGAAATATACTAGATATATGTCACAGTTAAGAATTATGGGCACTTGCGTCATCAGCTGAAAGGGAGAAATAAACTAGAAATATGTCACAGTTAAGAATTATAGGTATTTGTGTCATCAGCTGAAAGGGAGAAATAAACTAGAAATATGTCACAGTTAAGAATTATAGGTACTTGTGTCATCAGCTGAAAGGGAGAAATAAACTAGAAATATGTCACAGTTAAGAATTATGGGCACTTGTGTCATCAGCTGAAAGGGAGAAATAAACTAGAAATATGTCACAGTTAAGAATTATGGGCACTTGTGTCATCTGCTGATAGAAAAATCGACCAGAATAGCTAGAGTCATACAGGTCATGTATGCACATTTCATCTTAAATATGAATTGTTGTTTTGAAATAAAATACTAAATTTGCTTAACCAAAGTCTATTCAGATATTACTGAACGATCTGCACCTTAACTGTTATCAAGAAACTACCAGACAAAAATTGTTTATCAGTGTGGACATTTATGATGGTGACCATGTACTAATTGGGTCACAAAAGGGGTTTAATCTTCTAAATATAGCATAGTATGAATGTTCATCAACATTTGAAGCTTTCAATATGACATTACAGTGCACAACATTCAATCAGGATTGTACTGGATCACACCTTTAGTTGATCTTGTCCAAAAATGTCCACATACTTTAACATTGATTTGCTTGCTGCGTGTATTTTGATAGATCAACATTATTTTATACAAATTGAACCCAATTTATGCTGGATTGCTTTCTGCCAAATTTTAAAAGTCATTTAAAAAATTCTAAATTTTCTTTCAATAATGGTGGCCATATGTGATGCTGGACTGGTATCATGATTACATAATCAAAATCACTTACTTCCACAAAGCTTTAGGTCCAATTCTGTAAAGCAGTCAAAGTCACTTAAAAGATCTATTTTTTAGAGCTTGTTGCCATATTTGATAGTAGACCAACATGATTTTATACATACCTAAATGACCAACATGGTGTCAAGTTTGCTTAAATTCTGAAAAGTAGTTTTTCAGAAGTCATTCAAAACATTTTTTTCACTAGTAATAGTAATTACTTTTGATAGATCAGGATCATTTTGCACAATGATCTATGGTGCTTCCTGTCCAATTCAGTCACATCCTGCTGTTTAAATACATTGTCTAGAATGGTTTTCTAATTTTATACCAAAACATGGTAATCCCTGTGTGCCAGTATTCTATGTCAAATTTTATTAAATTCTACTTTTCATAATTTTTCCTGCTGGTAGTAATCCTAGCCATATTTGAAAATGGAAGAACTCCATTTATATAACTTTAATGGCCTTTCATGCCAGGTCAAAAATCTGGTTGAGTGGCATTTCAGAAAAAGTGATTTCAAGGCTTTTTTGTTTATAGTAAAAGCAGTCACACTGGATGGAGGATCAGCGTTATTTGATAAAAGTTTGAAAACACCTGATAACAAAATGCTTTCTTGTCCATTTCCTCAAAATTTGTGAGAAGTGTTTGAGAAGTCATAACAGGTTTTTGTTTTTAGCAATGATCATCTACAGGCACCATCTGTATAACACTGATGCTGTATTTCTTTACATTAAGACACAATGGAGAGGTTAAATATTTTTTCTATTAAATGAAGTAACTGCAAAATTTGCTATGGATCAAGATCATTACATAACCAGTCATTTATGCCATGATCAAATTCTTGTGTTTTTTTGAGAAGCCACATGTCATGTTTCATCGGCATCATTTGTACATTTTGTTGACAAGCCATATGTCATAGTTAATCGGCATCATTTGTACATTTTTGTTGAGAAGCCATATGTCATGGTTAAATGGCATTTTTTTGTACATCTTGTTGAGAAGCCATATGTCATGGTTAAATGGCATCATTTGTACATTTTTGTTGAGAAGCCATATGTCATGTTAAATGGCATCATTTGTACATTTTTGTTGAGAAGCCATATGTCATGGTTAAATGGCATCATTTGTACATTTTTGTTGAGAAGCCATATGTCATGTTAAATGGCATCATTTGTACATTTTTGTTGGGAAGCCATATGTCATGGTTAAATGGCATCATTTGTACATTTTTGTTGAGAAGCCATATGTCATGGTTAAATGGTATCATTTGTACATTTTTGTTGAGAAGCCATATGTCATGGTTAAATGGCATCATTTGTACATTTTTGTTGAGAAGCCATATGCCATGGTTAATCGGCATCATTTGTACATTTTTGTTGAGAAGCCACATGTCATGGTTAAATGGCATCATTTGTACATTTTTGTTGAGAAGCCACATGTCATGTTTAAATGGCATCATTTGTACATTTTTGTTGAGAAGCCATATGTCATGGTTAATCGGCATCATTTGTACATTTTTGTTGAGAAGCCACATGTCATGGTTAAATGGCATCATTTGTACATATTTTGAGAAGCCATATGTCATGGTTAAATGGCATCATTTGTACATTTTTGTTGAGAAGCCATATGTCATGGTTAAATGGCATCATTTGTACATATTTGTGGAGAAGCCACATGTCATGGTTAAATGGCATCATTTGTACATTTTTGTTGAGAAGCCACATGTCATGATTAAATGGCATCATTTGTACATTTTTGTTGAGAAGCCATATGTCATGGTTAAATGGCATCATTTGTACATTTTTGTTGAGAAGCCATATGTCATGGTTAAATGGCATCATTTGTACATTTTGTTGAGAAGCCATATGTCATGGTTAAATGGCATCATTTGTACATTTTTGTTGACAAGCCATATGTCATAGTTAAATGGCATCATTTGTACATTTTGTTGAGAAGCCATATGTCATGGTTAAATGGCATCATTTGTACATTTTTGTTGAGAAGCCATATGTCATGGTTAAATGGCATCATTTGTACATTTTTTGAGAAGCCATATGTCATAGTTAATCGGCATCATTTGTACATTTTTTTGAGAAGCCATATGTCATGGTTAAATGGCATCATTTGTACATTTTTGTTGAGAAGCGATATGCCATGGTTAAATGGCATCATTTGTACATTTTTGTTGACAAGCCATATGTCATGGTTAAATGGCATCATTTGTACATTTTTTTGAGAAGCCATATGTCATGGTTAATCGGCATCATTTGTACATTTTTTTGAGAAGCCATATGTCATGGTTAATCGGCATCATTTGTACATTTTTGTTGAGAAGCCATATGTCATGGTTAAATGGCATCATTTGTACATTTTTGTTGACAAGCCATATGTCATGTTTAAATGGCATCATTTGTACATTTTTGTTGAGAAGCCATATGTCATGGTTAAATGGCATCATTTGTACATTTTGTTGAGAAGCCATATGTCATGGTTAAATGGCATCATTTGTACATTTTTTGAGAAGCCATATGTCATAGTTAATCGGCATCATTTGTACATTTTTGTTGAGAAGCCATATGTCATGGTTAAATGGCATCATTTGTACATTTTGTTGAGAAGCCATATGTCATGGTTAAATGGCATCATTTGTACATTTTGTTGAGAAGCCACATGTCATGTTTAAATGGCATCATTTGTACATTTTTGTTGAGAAGCCATATGTCATGGTTAAATGGTATCATTTGTACATTTTTTTGAGAAGCCATATGTCATGGTTAATCGGCATCATTTGTACATTTTTGTTGAGAAGCTATATGTCATAGTTAAATATCATCATTTGTACATATTTTTTGAGAAGCCATATGTCATGGTTAAATGGCATCATTTGTACATTTTTTTTAGAAGCCATATGTCATGGTTAAATGGCATTATTTGTACATTTTTTTAGAAGCCATATGCCATGGTTAAATGGCATCATTTGTTCATTTTTTTGAGAAGCCATATGTCATGGTTCATCGGCATCATTTGTACATTTTTTTGAGAAGCATATGCCATGGTTAAATGGCATCATTTGTACATATTTTGAGAAGACATGTCATAGTTAATCGGCATCATTTGTACATTTTTGTTGGGAAGCCATATGTCATGGTTAAATGGCATCATTTGTACATTTTTGTTGAGAAGTCATATGTCATGGTTAAATGGCATCATTTTTACATTTTTTTGAGAAGCCATATGTCATGGTTAATCAGCATCATTTGTACATTTTTTGAGAAGCCATATGTCATGGTTAAATGGCATCATTTGTACATTTTTGTTGAGAAGCCATATGTCATGGTTAAATGGCATCATTTGTACATTTTTGTTGAGATGCCATATGCCATGGTTAAATGGCATCATTTATACATTTTTTGAGAAGCCATATGTCATAGTTAATCAGCATCATTTGTACATTTTTGTTGAGAAGCCATATGTCATGGTTAAATGGCATCATTTGTACATTTTTGTTGAGAAGCCATATGTCATGGTTAAATGGCATTTGTACATTTTTGTTGAGAAGCCATATGTCATGGTTAAATGGCATCATTTGTACATTTTTTTTGAGAAGCCATATGTCATGGTTAAACTGCATCATTTATAAACCTTTTTCAGTCGATATTATGATTTATGGCAAAGATGAGTTTTCTCCAACATGCGTCTTTGACTTTAATTCAAATGAACTGGAATATTCCACTTTGTGTACAAAGAAATTAGTCTCATGGGTTCTCCCTCAATGGATTTCTAACACATCACCATTGCTATAATAACTCTATTAAAAACAAGCTATAATCACTTTATTAAATAATCTGTGCATGGATAGCTGTTTTGTCTGATTGACCTAACCTTTTGAGTCACCTCTACGACAATCAACTGTACAAAACAGCTCTAAAATGATCCCTTTCCATGAGCATTCAGCAAGACTCTATACAGGTAATGGTTACTTTTCCATGAACATTCAGCAAGACTCTTTATACAGGTAATGGTTACTTTTCCATGAGCATTCAGCAAGACTCTTTATACATTTAATGGTTACTTTTCCATGAACATTCAGCAAGACTCTTTATACAGGTAATGGTTACTTTTCCATGAACATTCAGCAAGACTATTTATACAGGTAATGGTTACTTTTCCATGAGCATTCAGCAAGACTCTTTATACAGGTAATGGTTACTTTTCCATGAACATTCAGCAAGACTATTTATACAGGTAATGGTTACTTTTCCATGAACATTCAGCAAGACTCTCTTTACAGGTAATGATTACTTTTCCATGAGCATTCAGCAAGACTCCTATACAGGTAATGGTTACTTTTCCATGAGCATTCAGCAAGACTATACAGGTAATGGTTACTTTTCCATGAGCATACAGCAAGACTCTTTATACATGTAATGGTTACTTTTCCATGAACATTCAGCAAGACTCTTTATACAGGTAATGGTTACTTTTCCATGAGCATTCAGCAAGACTCTTTATACATTTAATGGTTACTTTTCCATGAACATTCAGCAAGACTCTTTATACAGGTAATGGTTACTTTTCCATGAACATTCAGCAAGACTATTTATACAGGTAATGGTTACTTTTCCATGAGCATTCAGCAAGACTCTCTATACAGGTAATGATTACTTTTCCATGAGCATTCAGCAAGACTCTCTATACAGGTAATGGTTACTTTTCCATGAGCATTCAGCAAGACTATACAGGTAATGGTTACTTTTCCATGAGCATACAGCAAGTCTCTTTATACAGGTAATGGTTACTTTTCAATGAGCATTCAGAAAGACTCTCTTAACAGGTAATGGTTACTTTTACATGAGCATTCAGCAAGACTCTTTATACAGGTAATGGTTACTCTTCAATGAGCATTCAGCAAGACTATACAGGTAATGGTTACTTTTCCATGAGCATTCAGCAAGACTCTTTATACAGGTAATGGTTACTTTTCCATGAGCATTCAGCAAGACTCTATATATAGGTAATGGTTACTCTTCAATGAGCATTCAGCAAGACTATACAGGTAATGGTTACTTTTCCATGAGCATTCAGCAAGACTCTTTATACAGGTAATGGTTACTTTTCCATGAGCATTCAGCAAGACTCTATATATAGGTAATGGTTAGTTTTCTATGAGCATTCAGCAAGACTCTATATACAGGTAATGGTTACTTTTCCATGAGCATTTAGCAAGACTCTTTATACAGGTAATGGTTACTTTTCCATGAGCATTCAGCAAGACTATTTATACAGGTAATGGTTACTTTTCCATGAGCATAAAGCAAGACTCTTTATACAGGTAATGGTTACTTTTCCATGAGCATTCAGCAAGACTATTTATACAGGTAATGGTTACTTTTCCATGAGCATAAAGCAAGACTCTTTATACAGGTAATGGTTCCATGAGCATTCAGCAAGACTATTTATACAGGTAATGGTTACTTTTCCATGAGCATAAAGCAAGACTCTTTATACAGGTAATGGTTACTTTTCCATGAGCATACAGCAAGACTCTTTATACAGGTAATGGTTACTTTTCCATGAGCATTCAGCAAGACTATTTATACAGGTAATGATACTTTTCCATGAGCATTCAGCAAGACTCTTCATACAGGTAATGATACTTTTCCATGAGCATTCAGCAAGACTCTTTATACAGGTAATGGTTACTTTTCCATGAGCATTCAGCAAGACTATTTATACAGGTAATGGTTACTTTTCCATAAACATACATAAAGACTCTTTATACAGGTAATTGGTACATTTCCATGAGCATTCTGCAAGACTTTTTATACAGGTAAAGGTTACTTTTCCATGAGCATACAGCAAGACTATTTATACAGGTAATGGTTACTTTTCCATAAGCATTCAGCAAGACTTTATACATGTAATGGTTACTTTTCAATGAGCATTCAGCAAGACTCTTTATACAGGTAATAGTTACATATCATGGCATAAAGACGATGTCTCTACTGACTTTTCTAGCTAAGATATTTTGTATTTTGATAAATACAATTGTGTCAGATTTTTTGGGAATAGAAACATTTTTCTTGTGACAGATCATGTTATGTTGTTGGGCTTAACGCCATTTTTCAGCACACGATAGGCTATTCATGGCGGCCAGTATTAATGGTGGAGGAAGAAACCGGAAAATCACCCGAAAGAACCACCGACCCACGAGAAGCTACTGGCAAGCTTTCTCACATATCCACATTCTCCAAATCCTAGACTCGAACCCACGCAGACAGAGGTGAGATGGCAGTGATCTGTAATGGACAGCGCTTTAGACCACCCGGCCACTCGGGGCCCCCAGATCCTGTTATGACAGATATGCTATGCAAGAACAGTTTCTAACAAATTTGATGAGTTCTGAAAAGGAGTTTTGGAGAATTTTCTTTTTCTTAAAGATCTATTTTTAGCAATGGTGACAACATTTAGTAGTGGACTGGCAGAAACTGGGATGCCTTAAAAGCCAGGACCTTTTTAAAAAAAGTTTATTTAAATTTAAATTTGACATCATTCGTAAAACTCTGTAAATACTTCATGCCTGAATTCTCCTAAACAAATTTACTTAAATTCTGAACAGAATTTTTTTTCTAGATGCTGCTTCAATTTGTTCTACTTTTGTTGTTGTTGTTGTTGTGCTTAACGCCATTTTTCAGCACACGATAGGCTATTCATGGCGGCCTGTATTAATGGTGGAGGAAGAAACCGGGAAATCACCAGAAAGAACCACCGACCCATGAGAAGCTACTAGAAAGCTTTCTCACATATCCACATTCGCCGAATCCTAGACTTGAACACACGCAGACAGAGGTGAGATGGTAGTGATCCGTAACGGACAGCGCTTTAGACCACTCGGCCCCCCTTGTTCTACTTTTGATAATAGCAGCAGTATCAAAGTGAAGTTGTTTTTAAAGCCATTTATCTCAAGATGCTCACTTTTGAATTTGGTCAAATTCTGCCAAGATGTTTTTGAAAAAAAGTTTCTTTTGTATCCATAGTAATATTATATACCCTAAAGGCTCCGTTAGTTTCACTTGAAATTGGTCATGAGGTATTTTAAGAAGCTGAAAAAAAAAACAAGATAATGGATGGATAATCTCTTGCAGATGAAGGAGACATCATTATCTCACTTGACTTTATGTCAGTTGACCTGACCTTTTAATATTAACTAATATTCTTATTCAAGAAAACAGCATCTAACAAATTCAACATACATACCATTTAAATCAAGAAACAAAACTGGCATATGCTGTTCCATATCTGGAGGAGCTTCCCTGAAATGACCAGACAAAAAGAATAATGAGTACAAATGAATAAATGTATCTGTGATGAGTTAATGCTATAAGCTGCCACAGTGACCTAATTAATGTACTCATGGAAAATTAATGCCTTAGTTGCCAAACTAATTAATATACTCATGGAGATTTAATGCCAAACTAATTAATGTACTCATGGAGAACTAATGCCAAACTAATTATTGTACTCATGGAGAGTTAATGCCAAACTAATTATTGTACTCATGGAGAGTTAATGCCAAACTAATTATTGTACTCATGGAGAGTTAATGCCAAACTAATCAATGTACTTATGGAGAATTAATGCCAAACTAATTATTGTACTCATGGAGAGTTAATGCCAAACTAATTATTGTACTCATGGAGAATTAATGCCAAACTAATTATTGTACTCATGAAGAGTTAATGCCAAACTAATTAATGTACTCATGGAGAATTAATGCCAAACTAATTATTGTACTCATGGAGAATTGATGCTCTAGCTGCCAAAAGTATGTACTCATGGAGAGCTGATGCCATATCTGCCACAGTGAACTAATTCCTCAATTTATGTACAACTGATCTTTGATTGAATGAATTATAATGATGCAAAACTTGTATTTGGCTTAGACAGCAACAATCGAGTTTGCAATTGACTGCAAATGGATTGCATGTGCATGTAACTATGGAAACATGTAGAAAAAAGCCAGGATACCAGTCAGCAGGTGCCCCTGGAATGCCACTTCCTGCTGTAGGGACCATGACAGCATTTCTCTCCTCTGTCAGATACATCCACTGCTCAATCAGTGCCCTCTCTCTGTCAGAATCAGACTCTGACTTGTCTGAAATAAACTTGTCAAATTAAAACTTTTCTTGAACAACCTTAGATTGTGCTGCTGTGTAAACTCTACTCCATGTTAACTGACCTCCATTGTATCATAACAGGAAAAGCTATTTTGCCAAAACTGGTTTTGTAATCCTTGAAAATGAAAGAAGATCCCCAAGTGGCCTTATATTGCTCATGTCTGTGAATAATGTCAGCTTGTGAAACCAAATTCACACATATAAAATCAGTGGAAGAAAGATAGGTTTGGATTGAAAGCAAATTTATGCATACAAAAATTGTGGAGATAAGATAGGTTTGGACCACTTAATGACCACACTTTCTATTTGGTGTAAAAAAAAAATGTGTTTTCATCCTAAAACAGAGTTTGTTGCTTTGAAGACTTGTAAAAACTCATTTTTGTCCCCATCCATTTATTAAAAGTGAACCACGAATGGATGATTTAATTTGAATTTTTTTATAAAGACGATATCATTATTACTCAACATGTTTCAGATATGCACACTGTTTACAATAATTAAATAATTTATATTTTATAAACCTAACTATAAATATGAACCAACTACAATTATCAAACTGCATGCAAATGTATCCAGTATTGAATTTCATTTGTTTTCTTGTCTATGATAAACCAGTGTTATGTATGTCATTTAATTACTTGCCAGGTCTAAATTTCTCTTTTTTTATTTCATTACTTGTTATTGTTATGATAACTTGATTCATTGGATTTTATATTTTTCCAGAAAATTCCATTCAGTTCTGTTAAACCCGACAAACATGCAGTAGTATAAAACTTTGTATCTTTTGCAAACCTTGATTCAGAGCCAATTTCAGCTTTGTAATAAACAGCTCGTTTTAAAAAAAAAATTTCATTATTGAATCTTATAGTAAGATTCATTCAGTACAATCAGAATCGTCTATGGTGGAGGTGACAGCTGTCATATAATGTTATTACATCTCTTAAAAGGATGTGATCATGTGACCTTATATGGTGATCCATTCTGTGTTTCATAGCGATTTTTAATCGGTCATAATTCATACCTTTGGGCTCACAGGTATTTATTTTGTTATTGCTAGTTTGATTTTCATTTTTCTATTTTTTCAAAATTATTAATTTATTTTCCCTGAAAACTTTATCTAGTCTAGTGCTCATCAGAATTCTTGGACAATGATATTTTACTGCAAATTATTTGGAATTTGAAAGTCTGAATATTATTCTTATTGATTCAACAAGGAACTCTTGACAAGACAACAGAGCAGGTTATGAGGATATCATCAACTTCCATCTTGGAACTTCATTGGGAATCAAACTTTGATTTACTTAGAAATTTGTAGTGATAGGACTTAAATTTTTAATTATTGGATTAATTTTTGGGTTTGATTAATAAACCTTAAGTCCTTTTTTTTACCTTGTTTTCTAGGGAAATAAATTATTTTGTTAAAGTTTGCAAAGCTTGTTGGTATCACTATCCTGTTATTTTTGTATGAGCCTAGACATGTAACACTGGACCTAAACAATATTGTGAGAGTAATAAATGTCTAAATGATCATGTCTAATACTAAATGATCATGTCTAATACTGTTGCTTATGAACAAAATAAAATTAAAATCTCCTTACAATTTATTTTATTTATATAAGTGTTCCCTGTTAATATCTTTTATATTGTTCTACAGCTTGATATTACAGATGATACATGTTTTAATTTGCTATTTTACATTACTTGTTTTACTAAAACCTATGAATTGTAAAAAAAATTGTTTTAATGTTTTCTTATTCAAAGGGGGATAACTCATCATAATCCCACATCTGTGGTTCTCAATAGTCCCTAATCAGATGTTACTTTCATTGTTTTAATATGTAATATGTATTTTTATACTTACAGACATGGTGATAGTTTCATTTGTTGCATTAAGAGAAAATCATTTAAATGTTCTATTTTTAGTAACAGTGGCCACACAAAGGTTTATCAGGATGAACTATACAAAGGCTTTGCATGCCAAATGTATTTCTTTCAAGTATGGTCAAATTATAATTGATGAAATAGTCCGACGACTTTTGTTTCTTTTTTTTTGGCTGCAATATTTAATACTGAAACAGCATCATTTCTAAAAATTGTCTTGTCAATAAGGCAGCCAAAGTTCCATTAAAATCATGAGAAAACAAAAAATCATTGATGGGATGTAATATTAAGGACACAAAGCTGTAACAAACAGAAGATTTATACGCAAAAACATTGACAGATTGATGAACAGACAGAGAGACAGACCGATGTATATTGAAATGCATATGGATGCCAAAATAACTGCCATGTCAAGCTTCTACTAAGGTGGGCTTAACAATTTGGTCACAGTGACCCACATCATGATGGAGCAAATTTTGTTGATCTCATCAAAACATCTCCAAATAGCTGAAAGGACACAAGACAAACATGAAAATCAGGTCATAGTGATCCATTTTTACATGGTTTAATTACTCCTGCTGACTTTCAGGAGAAGCTGATACTGCAAGGCTTGAAATTACATTTTTTTTTCAGCAGCAGCAGTAAATTAATTCTTGTAATATTTTAAAATATAAAAATTAGACTATTTTCAATATCTACCAGCATGTTCAACAAATCTGAAATCTAAATACCAAATATCACTTTCAAGAAAAGTGAAATTTGAATGCCAAATTTCACTTTCAAGAAAGCTGAATTATGAATGCCTAATATCACTTACATATAAAATTGAAATCTGAACCCAAATATCACTTGCAAGGAGGATTAAATTTGACTTACAAATATCACTTGCAAAAAAAAACTGAAATTTGAATACCAAAAATCACTTGCATGAAAGCTGAAAACTGAATGTCATATATTATTTGTAATAAAAATGAAATCTGAATGCCAAATATCACTTGCAATAAAACTGAAATCTGAATGCCAATTATAACTTGCAAGAAAACAAACTTTAATGCCAAATATCACTTGCAATAAAACGGAATCTCAATGCCAAATATAAATTGCAAGAAACTTTGTTCTTTCTTCATTTAGCAACATCAGAATTGTAACTAGAAAAATGCAAGCTTGATAGCATCTATTTGGAGCCCTGTATTGTGAATGTTGGTAAAAATGCTCAAGTCACTGAAGTGCAAATATAGGTCACAGTGACCTATTTTGACATGGATGGGTTACACATTTTGAGAAGCAACTACATAATTTTAAGGTGTATAGAGTAGTCAAAATGAAGGTGTAATGAATTAAGAATCAAACAAATGAAGAACAAAACATGATTACTAACAAAGTCTTATTCATACAGATTTATTAAAATAAAACTGACACTTCTCTTATATCATGGGGAACATAACATCAGTGGTGGTGATAACTAATCATAATTTTAAAGATTTAATTAATTCCATTATTTTAAAAATTTAATAAATTAGGGATTAATGTGAATTTTGCTGAAAATTTTACCTGTTTTATGAATCAACTTTTGGATCTGTTCATCCAGGTAATTTTTCCTTCTGTCCAGGGCTTCAGACCATCTACCTCTAACAAGATTTAAATCCTCCTCCTGATAGGAATCCAAGCCTTTCTGTAACTTGAATCTTCCACAGATGGATCCCACAGATATCGAAGTTATGGCCTCACAAATTAGTGGTAGCGTACCTGAGTGTGCCACAGGCTTTACTCGTACCTGGATCCTTCGTGAATGACCCTGTAGAGACCATGAAATCAGAGTACAGAACATTAATAACAAATGCTAAGAAATTATGCAAATAGACCACATTATGCACATAGACCATGAATAAATGATATATAAATGTAGTATACAATACACCTGCTAATTATGATATATATGTATACAATGCTCTCTAATTTTAGCACTCTTAATTAACACATGAACTCAATTGTCTCTCAGAAGGCAGGTGTAGATCATATTTTGTCTCAGAAAATACAACAAAAAAAGCTGCCACACTTACTGAAGAAAACTCTAAATTGGCTAATGAAACCTTGATACAGCCCTCATTTTCTGAATGGAAAAAATCTCCATCTTAATTCTTCACAAAGATTACTTCCCTTACTTTAGAAGGCCAACTGTCAAGAAAAGTATTTTTCTATTATAGTATTTTTTGATGGCAGCATCATTAATAAAAACTTGAAAGCCCTCTATATCCAGATACTTTGTCAAATTTTATTGACTTCTGCTGTCAAACTTGCTTGAATTCTAATGAACATTTTTTCAGAGTTCTCAATGGGACTCAAGATACAAACGGGCAGATTCACACATCAAGATACCAATGGGCACACTCATATCAAGATACCAATGGGCACACTCACATCAAGATATAAATGGACAAACTTGTATCAAGATACAAATGGGCTGATTTGTATCAAGATACAAATGGGCAGAATCACACATCAAGATACCAATGGGCACACTCACATCAAGATACAAATGGACAGACTTGTATCAAGATACAAATGGGCTGACTTGTATCAAGATACAAATGGGCAGAATCACACATCAAGATACCAATGGGCACACTCACATCAAGATACAAATGGACAGACTTGTATCAAGATACAAATGGGCTGACTTGTATCAAGATACAAATGGGCAGAATCACACATCAAGATACCAATGGGCACACTCACATCATGATACAAATGGGCACAATTACATCAAGATATAAATGGGCTGACTTGTATCAAGATACAAATGGGCTGACTTGTATCAAGATACAAATGGGCAGAATCACACCAAGATACCAATGGGCACACTCACATCAAGATACAAATGGACAGACTTGTATCAAAATACAAATGGACAGACTTGTATCAAAATACAAATGGACACACATCAAGATAAAAATGAGCAGACTTGCATCAACTAGTCAGATTCATCAAATGTTTTGGTAATTACATATGAGTTCTAAAAGAAGTGAAAAACAAACTGCAACTTTCTCTGTTCCAGATGATATATACAAACTCCGAGTAGCTAGTTTGTAAGTTTTAGATGAAAGAAAAATGAAATCTGTCATGAAAAGTCTTGACTTCAGTAAATTCAGAATACCTGTCTAAGCTGAAAAACCCCAGCACAAGGTACATCAGGCTGTGGCTTGACTTCCACAGGGGCATACTCCCCCTGATCATTAAGCTCCTGGATTTCTACCCGTAATTCAATCTTCCTCATCACTTCACTCCATCTGTGGTAAAAATGATGAAATGCTTAAAGTCTGCAAACAAAACCT
The DNA here is from genome assembly GCA_016746295.1 of Potamilus streckersoni. NCBI lineage: Eukaryota > Metazoa > Mollusca > Bivalvia > Unionida > Unionidae > Potamilus > Potamilus streckersoni. Next base: position 792,049 of record JAEAOA010002117.1, on the reverse strand, counting down.
GTATCTTATTATAAGGTAGTTTATTCTATGGTCCCACATTCTCATTATAAGGTGGTCTACTCTATGGCTATACAGACAATATCATTATAAGGTGGTTTACTCTTTAGTTATACATTCTCATAATAAAGGTGGTCTACTCTATGGCTATACAGACATTATCATTATAAGGTGGTCTACTGTATGGTTACACAGTCTTATTATAAGGTGGTCTACTGTATGGTTACACAGTCTCATTATAAGGTGGCCTACTGTATGGTTACACAGTCTTATTATAAGGTGGTCTACTGTATGGTTACACAGTCTCATTATAAGGTGGTCTACTGTATGGTTACACAGTCTCATTATAAGGTGGTCTACTGTATGGTTACACAGTCTCATCATAAGGTGTTCTACTGTATGGTTACACAGTCTCATTATAAGGTGATCTACTGTATGGTAACACAGTCCCATTATAAGGTGATCTACTGTATGGTTACACAGTCTCATTATAAGGTGGTCTACTGTATGGTTACACAGTCTCATTATAAGGTGGTCTACTGTATGGTTACACAGTCTCATTATAAGGTGGTCTACTGTATGGTTACACAGTCTCATGTATGGTTACACAGTCTAATTATAAGGTGGTCTACTGTATGGTTACACAGTCTCATTATAAGGTGGTCTACTGTATGGTTACACAGTCTCATTATAAGGTGGTCTACTGTATGGTTATGCAGTCTCAATATAAGGTGGCCTACTCTACTGGTCCCAACAGACTGTGCTATAAGAAAAGTGTACTTAATTTACAAATAAATGATAAATAAATGATAATGTGCTCACCCACTACATTATAAAACATTTATTAAGCTGGTCCCATGGTCTTATGATGCAAGAAATAATGTATCATAAAGACTGAAAATAATCAACAAAATATCACAGCAGCCCAGTTGACTGAGAATGCAGAATGTGCTTTATGTTTTATTGTATCATTTTGCCTTCAATTTCATTGTGCATATTACCATCTTTATCAACAGCCCATGTAGCCTTTTACAAGGCACCTCATAACCTCTATTGTCCTGATGTGTCATTAAATATTAGACAAAACTCACAACATACAAAAATGACTGACAATATGGTGCTGATCAGAAGGAATGACAAAAAAATGTGAAGTAGTATATCTTTTCATAACATTTTGAACTATTCTGTACATTTTTGCATATATATATATATATATATATATATATATATATATATATATATATATATATATATATATATATATATATATATATACAGAAGCAATAAACTGACCACAAACAGTACGAAACTAGTAACTAACTAGCCTAAGCGCTTTCGACTCTTAATGAGTCTTTTTCAAAGGCAAATACAAAACATATATACGACAAACAAATAAATATTGTATTTATAGTTTTAACACATGTGGAGACAGTCATGTAGAGGTTTACAAACACAACGTGTTTGTGTTTATTTGTCATATATATGTTTTGTATTTGCCTTTGAAAAAAGACTCATTAAGAGTCGAAAGCGCTTAGGCTAGTTAGTTACTAGTTTCATACTGTTCGTCATCAGTTTATTGCATCTATTTTAATCAATCCCTGACACACGTGATCCCTTGGTGGATCCAGTACGCTTGAAAGGGTTGTTGCTTGAAAGGGTTGTTATTCGCCATATGATTTGTATTCTTTATATATATATATATATATATATATATATGTATATATATATTTATGTGTGTGTGTGTATGTATGTATGTATGTATGTATGTATGTATGTATGTATGTATGTATGTATGTATGTATGCATGCATGCATGTATGTATGTATGTATGTATGTATGTATGTATGTATGTATAGTATATACACTGTATCAATGATATACCACAAGATGTATAAATTTTGTCATTAAAAGGAAACAAATCTTGTTGAGTTTCCTTTTAATGAAAAATTTATACAATTGGTATAGCATATATACTGTACATATATTTTATTTATATTACTTACAAATACATATATTTGACCTTTGAATGGAGATTAGATTTACTTACAGGCAGCTGTGTATTGACTTAGTGAATGAACTCACATTCCCAAGTGTGTCCACTGCAAAATGTAGTGACTATTTACAATCCCCTCTGTATATTGATAAGTTGATTGTTTTCATTTTTTGGCTTCTGTTTTTCTCCACATTGATTATGTCAATATAATACACACTTTTGATTTAAACATGAAAGATGGTTTTGATAATAAAAGTAGAGCAGTAGCAACACTTGGATATATACACCATTCAAATCAACGCAATGTCATTCACCTTCAGGTGCATGGAAATTAATGTGGAATAGAAACTAAGCCAACTGATGAACCAACAAGAGGTAATTAAAATATTTTATTATATTTACACTTGATCTAAGTCATCATTCTGCTTTAGCAACAGTACAACTGATCCACAAACTTTCTCTCTCTCTCTGTACTTTCCCTATCTGTCTCTCTCATCCTTTGGTTGGTTTGACTTAACTTTTACCATCATTCATAAGTCCAGAGATATTGTCGGAAAATCCTCTACATTCACCATTTCATAGACTTTAGCCCGTATTCGGCTACGATGGTCAAGATCGATCCATCGATCGATCGAGAGAGCTTAAGCTTTGGACATTTTATATTTAAATAATAATGATCGATTTTTCTGAACATTATGGTATGTTTAAGAAAAAAAAATATAATCTTTAAATATATAAAATGTGTGCCACGTAACCGAGGAATTTATTGGTTTGCAACATTGTATCATTGATAAATACTTGATAAATCCCAAGGAAAGTGTATATGTAACATTAACACAAAACCATACTCTTGTAAGTTACTTGGTGTAATTTCTCTTTCAAGGTTTTCATCCAGCTCAAATTACTTTTCTCTCATTCCACATTTCTGCAGTTTTTCCTTTAGGCTTGAGATGGAAGGAGAGAACAGAAAGCAGAAACAATTGTGATGAAAATGTGTACCATATTAAATTAATTTAGAAAATGGGGATTATTAATACTTTTCATTATTATTTTTCATACATCACTAGGGACTAATTTGTGGAAATTGATCATTGATCTAGAATTGAATTAACTGCAGATGCTTTTGAGAATGGTTATATGTATATGCGTATTATTGTGCCATGAGCAGATCACAATTTGATATACCAATAGCGTAGGTATATCAAATTGCTTTATTCCAACACTTTAAATGCATGGGTTTTTTTTTTGTTTTTGATCTATATGTTTCACAAAAATAATTAATTGAAAATCAAACAACAACACTTCTTGTTTATTCCACTCACCTGTCAGTAAGTGATATGGTCTTTGCCTTCATACTTTCAACATAAGACACTTGGGAACCAAACCCCACAACGCGATGACCCCAAACCTCTATCGATAGTGCTCTGTCATAGCAGTGTTCTACAAATTCATCTACAACATTTATCTTAAAGTCCTGAAAAATAATTTTAAAAAGATAAATAAAAGAAAACCAAAAACTTGAATTCTCCTGCAGATCAATAAACTGAAAAATAACATGCAAGTCTCAACGAAGTTTATCCAAAAGAAAATTCCTTACTTTTTAATTCTTGGAGTTGACTATTTAAAAAGATTTTCCTGTTTAAACCTGCATTAAGTGGTAAACCAATGTTCAGATATCTTTGTGGTGGTTAAGCCAGTGTACATATATGTTTCATACAGCACAGTTAGATGCCAAATTAAAAGCAATCTATGTTCCAGGAAACATCTGAACCTCAGAAATTATATATCAATAAAAGCTGTTTTTATTCCAGAAAATATCTTAACCTCATAAATTATAAAAAAATAAAAGCAATTTATATTCCATGAAACATTTGAACTTCATAAATAATATTTTAAAAAAAGCAGTTTTTCTTCTAGGAAATATCTGAACCTCTTAAATTATATATTATAAATAAAAAGCAATTTATGTTCCAGGATATATTTGATAATCATAAATTATATATACATAACAGCAATCTTTGTTCAGGAAACATTTGAGCCTCATGAATTATACTGAATTAAAAGCAATAAATTTTCCAGGAAACATCTGAATGTTATAAATTATATATAATTACTTACAAAATGAACAGCTTTATAATTAGAGTTCAATTGACTGTTTGCAAATTTCAAAGAAATCTTTTGATTCACATCCATTTTATAACCATCTGTTGCTCATATGCAGCCATTCCAAACTTGTACCATATATCCTTCCTTACAAGTCAACATTTGTTTTACAAACCAGTTTATTTATTCAGAGCAGCAATCATCTTATAAGTGAACACAAATAAAATTTTATAGATGAAGGGCTGGAAACTCTAGATACTTGTAGTGGGTAAAATGCTCTCAAATCAAATGTTTGTACGTTTTCATGCAACTATTTACATTCAGCAATAGGTATATGGTATGCACTGCACTCATCAGTTTTATGACAAATGACATTAGATAGTAGCATTTATAGGCTACTGCACCAGATGACACCAAACCATGACATTTATAGAATACTGTTCCAAATGACATTTGTGACACTTTTAGGATACTGCACCAAATGACACCAGACCATGACATTTATAGGATACTGTACCAGATGACATTTGATAGTGACGCTTTTAGGATACTGCACCAGATGACATTAGTGATATTTATAGGATAAAATAACAGACAACATTAGATAGTTACATTTATAGGATACTGTACAAGATGACATTAGATATTGACATTTATAAGATACTGTAAAAGATGACATTAGATAGTGACACTTTTAGGATACTGCACCAGATGACAATAGATAGTGACATATATAGATTACTACAATAAATGACATTAGATATCCTATTTATATGATAATGTAACAAATGACATTAGTGACATTTATAGAATACTGTACCAGATGACCTTAGATAGTGACATTTATAGGCTACTGTACCAGATGACATTAGATAGTGACCTTTTTAGGATACTGCACCAGATGACATCAGATCATGACATTTATAGGATAATGTTCCAAATGACATTAGTGACATTTATAGGATACTGCACCAGATAACATTAGTGACATTTATAGGATACTGTACCAAATAGCATCAGATAGTGACACTTTTAGTATACTGCACCAAATGACACTAGATAGTGACATTTATAAGATATTGTACCAGATGACATTAGACAGTGACATTTCTAGGATACTGTAACAGATGACATTAGATAGTGACATTTAAAGGATACTGTACCAGATGATGTTAGATAGTGACATTTATAGGATACTGCACCAGATGACATTATATAGCAACATTTATAGTATACTGTACCAGATGACGTTAGATAGTGACATTTATAGAATACTGTACCAGATGACATTAGATTGTGACATTTATTGGGTACTGTACCAGATGACATTAGTGACATTTATAGGATAGTGTACCAGATGATATTAGTTAGTGACATTTATAGGATAGTGTACCAGATGACATTAGATAGTGACACTTTTAGGATACTGCACCAGATGACATTAGATATTGACATTTATAGGATACTGTACCAGATGACATTAGATAGTGACATTTATAGGATACTGCACCAGATGACATTAGACATGACATTTATATGATACTGTACAAGATGACATAAGATAGTGACATTTATAGGATACTACAATAAATGGCATTAGATAGTGACATTTAAAGGACACTGTACCAGATGATGTTAGATAGCGCCATTTATAGGATACTGCACCAGATGACATTATATAGCAACATTTATGGTATACTGTACCAGATGACATTAGATAGTGACATTTATAGAATACTGTACCAGATGACATTAGATTGGGACATTTATAGGGTACTGTACCAGATGACATTAGTGACATTTATAGGATACTGCACCAGATAACATTAGTGACATTTATAGGATACTGTACCAAATAACATTAGATAGTGACACTTTTAGGATACTGCACCAAATGACATTAGATAGTGACATTTATAAGATATTGTACCAGATGACATTAGACAATGACATTTTTAGGATACTGTAACAGATGACATTAGATAGTGACATTTAAAGGACACTGTACCAGATGACGTTAGATAGTGACATATATAGGATACTGCACCAGATGACATTATATAGCAACATTTATAGTATACTGTACCAGATGATGTTAGATAGTGACATTTATAGAATACTGTACCAGATTACATTAGATGGTGACATTTATAGGGTACTGTACCAGATGACATTAGTGACATTTATAGGATAGTGTACCAGATGACATTAGATAGTGACATTTATAGGATAGTGTACCAGATGACATTAGATAGTGACACTTTTAGGATACTGCACCAGATGACATTAGATATTGACATTTATAGCATACTGTACCAGATGACATTAGATAGTGACATTTATAGGATACTGCACCAGATGACATTAGACATGACATTTATATGATACTGTACAAGATGACATAAGATAGTGACATTTATAGGATACTGCACCAGATGACATTAGATAGTGACATTTATAGGATACTACAATAATTGTCATTAGATAGTGACATTTATAGGATAGTGTACCAGATGACATTAGATAGTGACATTTATAGGATACTGCACCAGATGACATTAGATAGTGACATTTAAAGGATACTGTACAAGATGACATAAGATAGTGAAATTTATAGGATAGTACAATAAATGGCATTAGATAGTGACATTTATAGGATACTGTACCAGATGACATTAGATAGTGACATTTATAGGATACTGTACCAGATGACATAAGATAGTGACATTTATAGGATAGTGTACCAGATGACATTAGATAGTGACATTTATAGGATACTGCACCAGATGACATTAGACATGACATTTATAGGATACTGTTCAAGATGACATAAGATAGTGACATTTATAGGATACTACAATAAATGGCATTAGATAGTGACATTTATAGGATACTATACCAGCTGACATTAGATAGTGACATTTATAAGATACTGTACCAGATGACATTAGATAGTGACATTTATAGGATACTGTACCAGATGACATAAGATAGTGACATTTATAGGATACTGTACCAGATGACATTAGATAGTGACATTTATAGGATACTGCACCAGATGACATTAGACATGACATTTATAGGATACTGTACAAGATGACATAAAATAGTGACATTTATAGGATACTACAATAAATGGCATTAGTGAAATTTATAGGATACTGTACCAGATGACATAAGATAGTGACATTTATAGGATACTGTACCAGATGACATTAGATAGTGACACAATTTGAATACTATACCAGATGAAAGTAGACAATGACAAATTTTGGATTCTTTACCAGATGGTATTAGACAGACTTTTATATGATACTGTGAGTAGCAAAAGTATGGACTTGATTTATTTGACATGTGAAATTATAATAGTGTGAGGTAATGTGAATTGGATCATTCTGGGCTTCTATTTTTATACCAGTATTTGAACTATAGCAGAATTCATGAATTTATAATATAAACCAAATTTATAAAAAAAATCAAGATGTATGGATTTCTACAGATTTTATGAGATAAAGTTGGCAAAAATGTAAGTTAATTTTTTAGACATATTCAACTCTATAACACCCATCCATCCTGTCTTTATTACAAAGTGTAACTCTGGCTCACCTTCAGAGAGATTTGACTTTCAAATGCATCCCAAACTAAATGAGGGTCAAAGTGAAATTAGTTTCCTGCAGCCCTAAAAAGGTGGGTGGGTTGGATGACTTACTATTTAGCTGACTTATAATCAAGTGTGTGTGTGTGTGTGTGTGTGTGTGTGTGTGTGTGTGTGTGTGTGTAATGTGTCAAATTTTGAAGAAGTTCTGAATCCTAATGTTGAAGAAATTGTGCCTCAAAGTTATCATAGTCAAGCCAGAAAGGTCATGAAAAAATTCACTGATATTTCTTATTTCATCTCTGAAACATAAAAGGGCTTACATTTAAGCTTCAGTGGAAATGACCCAATCAATCTGAACAGAAATGTAAAGGGAAAACCAAGCATACATGCTAGATGTGGAATATACAAAGTCTAAAAAGAACAATGCCAGGTGATGCAAGACAGCGTAGACATTGTACTGGTTTTACCACTCGTTTCTATGATCAACAAATCTGTAAATTGAACATTCCTACTAAATTCCACAAATGTAAATCTGTTGGACTGAAATTGCAATTTTTAATTTATGTATTATTTAATAAATTAATTTGTTTTATTTTATTGTATATGGAGGCTCATTTGTTTATTTCTTCTCAATAGTCTCACTTAGTTCTCTGTCAATATTCTATCTATCTATTCACACATAGAATAGATCTGGTCTGTGTTGTACACCATTGGATACTTGTTCTGTATCTTTGCCTCTTACCCTTCTGTGATCAAATCGGAAAGACATTGTTCCTTTCTTAGGATTAATACTGCTGGCCTCTGGGTTAATGACAGGGGCCACAATAATGGGTTCCTCCTGGCCCCAAAAGGAATACTGGCAGAACACAAAATGGGACAACTCCCTTGGAAGGCCCTTGGCTCCATGGACACAAACCTATAATGGATTTAAGACTTTTAATGCAAAATAATGTGTATGAGAGAGAGAGAGAGAGAGAGAGAGAGAGAGAGAGAGAGAGAGAGAGAGAGAGAGAGAGAGAGAGAGAGAGAGAGAGAGAGAGAGAGAGAGAGAGAGAGAGAGAGAGAGAGAGAGAGAGAGAGAGAGAGAGAGAGAGAGAGAGAGAGAGAGAGAGAGAGAGAGAGAGAGAGAGAGAGAGAGAGAGAGAGAGAGAGAGAGAGAGAGAGAGAGAGAGAGAGAGAGAGAGAGAGAGAGAGAGAGAGAGAGAGAGAGAGAGAGAGAGAGAGAGAGAGAGAGAGAGAGAGAGAGAGAGAGAGAGAGAGAGAGAGAGAGAGAGAGAGATGAATCTGTTGCAAGTATATCTTGTTTAAAATGTCTAATACAAAAAAGGATGTTTTAAATAAATTAATTTGATTAGATTCCCTTTAGGACTGAATAGGAATAACTGTAAATTTTAATTATTTATGCAAAGCAAAACTTTTATCAATTGATAACTAAATGATCTTTTCCTAAATCAAAGCTAGATAAAATATTAAAATTCTGTAATTTTCTTTGTTGCTAAAATTTATTTGCATTTTTTAAAAAGAGTTATTTCACAATCTATACAAGGTTTTCATTTAAAAGCTTATAATTGAATGAGAAAAGACTGATGACAAGTGTTATTTCATATATTTGGAACCATGTTCTGCCATTGTTTAAAAACTTTTGTATGTTTTAACCTAAAGCTGTATAAAGTTTTCATCATTGCACAAATTAGCAAGTCAGCAGAGTCTAACAGAGATATCCTTTCCCCAGCTATGTAAAGTCTTTCACAGTACCCTGTGATATATAGCATTCTTACATTTTACAGTTAAGCTAATACCTATGGGCACAACCCCTCAATTCATTTATTGTGTATGGCATCTCATTTTTATACTTTTTATGCTAATACCTTCAAATTTGCACAGGATGATTGTGATTGTAAAAATATTATTTCTTTCCTTATTTAATAAGACATAATTAGCAACTATGTCATTTTACTTAAATTCTGCTCTAAATCCAATCTGTTACAGTTCATAGCACTACAGTACAGCAAAATAAAAGGTGACATCATACAAATGGCATCTTCATGTAACTATCATGTCATTTCAAACTAACATCATACCAATGACATCATCATGTAACTATCATGTTATTTCAAACTAACATCATATTAATGACATCATGTAACTATCATGTCATTTCAAACTAACATCATACCAATGACATCATCATGTCATTTCAAACTAACATCATACCAATGAAATCATCATGTAACTATCATGTCATTTCAACTAACATCATATTAATGACATTATCATGTAACTATCATGTCATTTCAAACTAACATCATATTAATGACATTTTGTAATTCTCATGTAATTTCAAATTAACATTATATCATGACATGGCATTTTAAAGTGATATATTAATTACATTATAAGGTACCGATAACATTTCAAACTGAACATTATGTGTTGATTTAACAATTGTTTTAAATCGTATGACCTTCCATGAACTTCACCATTGATTTACACAAAATCTTAATAACGATCAAATAATGCTCTTATCACTACCCAGAAAATTTCAAACTATCTGAGATTACAACAAAGGCAAAAATGGATACAGCATTTTTCATAAGCGTATACAGGAGTATCCAACATTTTATGGTCACAATGAAATATTTTCTTACTCATGGAGGAATTTCAGAAAGATAAGGTATTAGAAGGCACAAGATTAGGCACAAGTTGTGAAAGGCTGGCAGGCTGGAGTCTGGCTTACAGCTCATTTAACAAAGCTTTAATAATTTTAATCACTACAATGTCTGCAGTGTCAAAGTTTATAATCATGTCTAGCACTCTGGTATTGTGCTGCAGACATGTAGCATCATGTCAAACCCTGTCACATAATCCTGAATCCAGGCCAACCAGTCCTAACATGTAGCATCATGTCAAACCCTGTCACAATAGCCTGACACCAGTCCAACCAGTCTTAACATGTAGAATGTAGCATCATGTCAAACCCTGTCAACTAGTCCTGTCACCAGGCCAACCAGTCCTAACACTAACCTTGTAGCATCATGTCAAACCGTATCACATAATCCTGATATCAGGTGAACCAATCCTAACATGTATCATGTAGCATCATGTCAAACCCTATCACATAATTCTGTAACCAGGCCAACCAGTCCTAACAATAACCTCTTAATGAAGCAAGACAGCTACCATTACCAAAATTGTAAGTCTTAGGTATGACTCAGCTAAGGTTCGAATCTGCAACCTCCTGCATCTGAGGCATATACTCTAACCACTTAATCTGCTGGAGCAGACTCAGGCCGTATGTTGGGCAACCTTAGATAGCAGAAACTAAGTTGAAACACATAGTATCTAGGTACCAAACTGAAAGAAAGAAATTTAACAGGGAAGCAGAATCACAGAATTTTTTAGTGTCATACAGTGCTATGCTTGTTCATATGTCTGTCCAAAATGTTTATGCTGTATGCAAGTATTGACTTCTGTGATGTGTCTACAGTGAAGAAACTTGGTCTACAAATCTTCCACTCACCCTGACAATCATTGGAGTACCAACTGGAGTACCAGCAATTGTGGAACATTCTTCATCTGAGTCCTCTACATGTATATCAGCAAACCTGTCCAGCATATCACCGCCAAGCTTGGAAATTTCAACATGAAGTTTTCCTGCCACCTATTAAAATATTTATTTAAAATACAGTGTGAAAAGCTTTCATTCTAAGATAAAGAGCTGTTTTTATTACAACATGAAACCTCATTTGCTAAGAGCATACATAATTACTATCCATTTTTTAAAATTTATTCTTGTTTCGTAATTTCAATTTTTGTGAAGAAAAAACCTACAAACCGATGGAGGGTTTTTCAATTTTCTATTCCATAATTTTTTCTACAAAACTAAAGTGACTATGTATAAATGAGCTAAAGAATTAATGGTGCAGAATAACTCATATGGTATGGATTATTACAAAAGATTTTCTTTTCGTGAAGACTTTCTTCCCTACAATAATGAAAATGAACACTCAGAAAATCAAAATAAAAAGAAACCAAAACAATAACTGACAACTGTATGAATAATAGAACAGACTGACCTACATGTAATGCCTATTGCAGCACAAATTTTTCAAGTTGTGAAATTACTCTCCTTATTCACTAAACAGATGGGTAGATAACTGGTAATAAGTTCAAGACAGACTTACTTCCTCCTTCTAAAAACAAGCTTGCCAGATGAAGAATAAATTACTCTTACTTTCTGAACATATGGGGAGATAATCTTGGTATATTTCAGAACTTTTTACCTCCCCCTTCTTTCATCTTGCAAGCTGATCCTTTTAACATGGTGGTTCAGTTTAAGAAGATACATGAAAAACTCTAAAAATAAATTAGACAGTTGCAGATTGATAATATTTCATTGAATGTATGAGGAAATACTATGGGTGTTATATTATGACTTACCTCCCCTTGCTGGCTGATGATGGGCACATGATAGTCAAGTTTGACATCATAAAATAGACATTCCAAGAACACATTTGCCACTCCTATCAAATTATGATTTTCTTGAGATTCATAAAATGGATCACCTCTCTGTAGTGGGCCATCATCCTGTAAAATGAACATAAAATACTTCACCCCTCTGTTTGTGTTATCGTCTCTTATGAACAGCATAAAATGATTCATTATACAAAATTTATCCATTTTTATAAATTATTTTCTGGAATAGTAATCCATGTACAAGTCATTAAAAATATTTCTGGTTTATAATGCCCTGCACAAATCAAGATTAATACTTCTATTTCAGTATGTGCCATATAAGTTAATGCTAAACATCATGCTTAAAATGACTGAATTTCTCATTCTCTGACATTTGTTTTAGACACACATAGTGCTAAAAACCCATAAAACCCACAGATTAGAACTATCATCTATGACAAGAAAATTAATTTTGTAAATCAAATTCTTAATGACTAAATCAATAGGCATTTATAATTAAAACAAATTTAATGTTTTTACTTTCATCTAAATGAGTCTGAAAAACTGAAAGCTGGATTGATTTACCCCATCTAGATTTGTAATTGTGTGCTGATGGAATACCCTGCCTTAATAATCTAACAATGCCTATAACTGCATGTGACAATCACTTGTGATACAAATGGATACCTTGTTTCACCATGATACAAATGGATACCAAGTTTCATCATGATACACATGCATACCACGTTTCACCATGATACAAATGAATTAGGGCATAACCGATTAGCATTTTTCTACCGATTTCCAATTCTGGAATTTGGGCATGAAATTTTTCCAATTCCGGATATGATTCGATTAATCGGAAATGCCTACTACCAGGAGTTATTTGCCTCTAGCACATCTGACCAAAATATCGCCTCTGCATCCCTGTGATCAGAATTCACGTGCGAGCGTGAATTGGATTCATATCTAGCTGAGAAAAATCACACACACACACACACACATATATATATATATATATATATATATATATATATATACTGGAAATCCTAAGAAAAAAGTTCCAGCTTCTGGCAGCTGTTGCTAAATGTTTTCGTTTAATATGGACTGCTAGTGTTGATAGTGAAAGAAGTTTTAGCATGATAGGTGCTATTTACAGTGACAAACGATCGACATGTCCGCTGAAAAAATGGAGATGCTACTATTTCTTGCAAAGAACTTAGAAGTTAAAAATTCTGATGAATAAATTTCTTTTATTATCTATTAAACTGCATGCATCATGCCCATGCGCATTAAAATATTTTAGTAAATTTAAATTTTTCAAACTCAAGCATTGTTTCACCCTGTTGTGTTGACCATATTGGACTTTTCTGACTTCTTATTTAACTTTCTTAATGCACTATCAAATGACATGCAGTGTTAGACACAGTACTATAGAAATTCAACTTTATTATTTTTATTATCCAAATCGATCATTCCTGCCTAGTCCTACTCCGATTAATCGGAAGTTCATACTATCTGGTGGAATCTGGTTTCCAGATCAAAAGTCAGTTATGCCCTAAAATTAATACCAAGTTTCACCATGATACAAATGGATACAAAGTTTCACCATGATACACATGCATACCAGGTTTCACCATGATACAAATGGATAACAAATTTCTCCATGATACAAATGGACACCAAGTTTCACCATGATACAAATGGATACAAAGTTTTCACCATGGTACAAATGAATACCTTGTTTCACCATGGTACAAATAGATACCTAGTTTCACCATGGTACAAATGAAAACTTAGTTTCACCATGATTAACATATCAAGTTTCATCAAGGTATTTCAAAATGATTCAAAAGATATCAGCTCTCAAGTGTGTAATCCTGAAAGGCCAATCTGATCAACCCCATTTTTTTGTAATGCTAAGTTTTATGAAGAAACATGAACCTTCAATAGTTAAGGAGAAATAAAGAGTAAATACAATTCTCAAACATGGAGAGATAACTCTGCAAAAACCATATCTTGTAAGGGACACAAATTTTGCCATGATACAAATGCACACCAAACTATAATGAAGATATATCAAACAGTTCAAGGTACCAGAAAACAGCATGATAGCAAGAAGGATGGAAGGACAATTCTTAGCAACAGTAAGGTCAGAACCTGCATGTTGAACCCATAGTCGAAGCATTGCTACATAAGACATGTGACTCTGATCCCAAAGTAAAAACAAAGAGCAATCATTTTGAAGAATGAAATCATTCTAGCTTTACAATAGTTCATATTAAGAATGAAGAATATACAGCATGGATTTTAGGAAATATCAGAAATTGTACCATATACTGCATAGTATATGTCCATTTTGATTACTGACCTTGTTACTGACCATGACTGTGACCTCAGACCTCATATTGATTTCTTTATTACCCTATTTGCAAGCCATCTACAAAGTTTGGGCAAGACTAGAACAAAGTCATTCTACAAAACCAATATCCTCTAGACTACAATGACCCTGATATTTGACCTATGACAAAATATCAACAGGTTTCTTCCACACCTTGACAGGTATAAAAAATAAACCTAATGGCACATGTTGTATGACTGTGACCCTGATTGTAAGGTCATAGGCAGTGAATAGTGTTAAATGAACTGTGTATTACAGACTGATTCTAATGTCATAGGTAATGCATAGTGTTAAATGAACTGTGTATTACAGACTGATTCTAATGTCATAGGCAGTGAATAGTGTTAAATGAACATCAGCTGTGTATTACAGACTGATTCTAATGTCATAGGTAATGCATAGTGTTAAATGAACTGTGTATTACAGACTGATTCTAATGTCATAGGCAGTGAATAGTGTTAAATGAACATCAGCTGTGTATTACAGACTGATTCTAATGTCATAAGCAATGCATAGTGTTAAATGAACTATCTGTTGTGTATTACAGACTGATTCTAATGTCACAGGCAGTGCATAGTGTTAAATAAACTGTCAGCTGTGTATTACAGACTGATTCTTTGTATAAGAATCTATCAAAGGATTTATTAAATATTTGCAAAAAGTAATAAGAAAGCAGGTTGTTGAATGAAATCCCTAGCTTCTTATGATAAATATGAAGAGAATTGATGGTTTAGAAAATATTATACAATTATACTTTTTTAAAAAACCAAAGCCTTAAAAAAACTGTTAATGATGACAATGACACTTTTGTCACTGCCAACAACTGGAAAGTAACTAAAGTCTCACCACTAATGTGTAACTGTTAAGTCCTGTTGACCACTGATATGGTTCAATACAAATGGGGTGAATTTTTCAAATGATCAGACAGACTCCATCTTTTTACAGGGCATCAGGCCATTCACAATACAAAAGGACTGAATCTTTCATTGATATCACAAAGAGTTCAGGAGATATTAGTAAAGTGGGATGGATGGATGGGCAGACAAACATATAATTTGTCTCCAATCTTTATTTGGGAGATGGGATATAAAAAGCCATATTACACTACAAACACTGACTGCCCATGGCATTACAAGCAGCATCACTTCTAACATTTACTGCAAAAAAAAAATTTTAAGGAATAAATGTTACCATAAAAAGTTAGATGAGATACATTAGCTACATTAGTTAGTAAGAATAATGTCCTACTACCTGAACATGATAGTCAAAATTATTTTAATAGAACATGCCTGTCATGAACACAAAATTACTTGACTGTCATGAACACAAAATTACTTGGCTTTATGCACACATTTTTACCTGTAAAACTATGATATAGCCTGAATTTATCAACCAGTATATTACAATGAAATTGACATATCAACAATGACATGGAATGGACAAATAACATGTCTGAAACAAGGTTACAATGCAATCCAATTAAAGCCTTCAATGACTCTATCAAGCATCTCAGTGACACAGAGCATTATTTCCATTCTGTAATAGATATATTTAATATACTCAGACTTTTTTCAAATTAAACAAGACAGTCAAGTACCTGCATGTCAAGCCCACAACAAAAGCATTGCATATAACCTGATCTTGACTCCAGCTGCCTTAACTTCATAATGTTTCATCCCACATATGAATAAAATCCATCAAAAAATTTAGTAATCATATGCAAATGGAAAAACATCATCCAAAACCTTAATGCACAGAAGACATGTCACAGAATGTAATGTTTTAGCTTACTGACTTTTAAGGTCACAGTGGTAAGCATAAAGTCTCCATAACTTGGAATCAGATAATGCACATTTTTACAACTGTGACCTTGATGATGATGATGATGATGATGATGATGATGATGATGATGATGATGATGATGATGATGACAGCAGAAAGGTGACCACTGTGTCTTCCTTCCCACTAACATGAGCCTGACAACATGAAAACTAGCTATACCAATAAAGCCATACTGCAAAGACTGCCAATAGCCATATGGCTGGATTGCAAAGATATCCAATAGCAATATGGCTGGATTGCAAAGACTGCCAACAGCAATATGGCTGGACTGCACAGACCACCAAAAGCAAAAGGGTTCAATTGAAAGATTTGTTTTACCTAAATTGTGAAGTATTTCTCTAGTGTATCAATGCAACAAGGTGTAGTGATCTGTTTGATTCTGGTGAAACTGAAGACACAGCATCTGTTTGATACAGGTGTGTAATACTCCTCAATTGCCATTTAATACCAAGTGATAAGACTACTAGCAAAGTTGTTTCAACAACTCAAGTAAATTTACATGTTAATGCACATCACTGAAGCATTAAATTCATGTCATAGTGGCCTACATTTTATTGACATGTGCATTACACCTCATTATCCATCTATATTCCTAGCAAATGAGCACTGCAGGTAGCAAATTCCTAGTAACTGAGCTAAATGCAAGCCAGAACCAAAATGTCAACACCATGCACATAATCAATAAAAAGGTTACAATCGCTTTGCATTACAGCCAACAATGGCAGCACATATTCAATTTTCTATTTGCAGTTCATGACAGATTGTAGGCAAAGCTTTTGCAACCACCAATGGCCATGGAAAAAATATGGTATCAATATAAAAAATGCAAGAAAAGCTTAAAACTTTCTATTTACCTGAATATCTGTCTATCGGAAAAAAGAGAATTGCAATAAAAAATGAGTACTATTTATTTATAAAACAGGATTATAATGTCGATGAAACAGTATGCGTACAAATAAAGATTTAACATTACTTAAAAATGCATAAATCATACATATTTTCTTATTAGTTCAGCTGTGTCTATGCATTCATGTATGTATGTACTGTTCCCTCATCTTCATGATGCGGAGGGGTATGGACTACATTTTTATCTTGTAAAAACTATTTCATGCATGTTGAACATGAAAAATTCATCAACAAAACTTGGTAAATGTAAATAGTGTTCAGATATTTGGAATTAGCAACATGAAGCTTGCAACTTTTGATAAAAAGTCATGTATTTTGTGAAATTTTCTATTTAAAAATTCAACAAATACTTTGTAAATAAAAATACCAATAATATAATAATTACATCTGCAAATCAGAGATTAAAATACAATTGGTTGTTAATCAGGATCTCATAGAAATGTTCATGGACATAGCTCTGACAGTAGATTGACACGTATCACATTTGACTACAAGAGGGAATAATACAGTTAAGATTATTAAACTGTAACTGAATTTAAATATATGACTAAAACACAAATTTCATGGACAAAACTTATTTTATTGCTATTTATTTCTTAAGCTATTGCCACCAGTATGCATAAGTGACTGATCTAAATTTGACCAAAGACTATTTACAGTAAAAAAAATGGAATAAAATAATGGGCTTATTGTAAGCTGAGAACTTCAATATGTTGATTCAAATCTCCCGACACTATTGGTCATGCTGATGATAAAACAAGCAATACATTAGAGTTTTATCTACCAATTTTGATCATATATTTTTTCACATACAACAAAATTGGTTGATTCTTCTGACATTTTCTAGGAAAAGAAGGGATCCATGCCTGATCCTATATAATATGCAGGTATATGAGTTATCCAGGCATGAGTTGTCAATGGAGCAGCTTAATTGTAAAGATGAATAACTAAAAGCAAAAATAAAGGAAAGGTATGTTACATTCTATAACATGCAAAGAAAAAAAAAAAAATATAAAAAGTAAAAAAATCTTGCCAATACAATGTCAAATTTTTTTGGAAATAAGCTCATTATAAAGTTCCTCTAGCAAATTCACATGAAATTAAACCATGACTTAAGGACGGACAAAACAGCATATAACAAAATGCACAACTACATACAAAATCTGGACCTCATGAACTAAAATACAGCTGAGCAATCGTTCTTGTACACTCTGCTCATGTATGAAAATAGCACATGCTAACATATACCCTAAATTAACAGTGATGTGTCTGTACCTTCCTATAGTTAATTCCTATTTAATAAACGCATTACTTCACTGTAGGTAATTCCTATTTACTATACTGATTAACGTTAATGTGTCTTTACCTTCCTGTAGTTAATTCCTATTTAATACACGCATTAAGGGTGACGTGTCATTACTAAACTGATTAACAGTGATGTGTCTGTTCCTTACTTATGTTAATTCCAATTTATTTAACTGATTACCAGTGGTGTCTGTACCTTCCTATAGTTGATTCTAATTTGCAACACTGATTACCAGTGGTGTCTGTACCTTCCTATAGTTGATTCTAATTTGCAACACTGATTACTAGTGATGTGTCTGTACCTTCCTATAGTTGATTCTAATTTGCAACACTGATTACCAGTGATGTGTATGTACCTTCCTCTAGTTTATTCCTATTTGCAAAACTGATTACTAGTGATGTGTCTGTACCTTCCTGTAGTTGATTCTAATTTGCAACACTGATTACTAGTGATGTGTCTGTACCTTCCTGTAGTTGATTCTAATTTGCAACACTGATTATTAGTGATGTGTCTGTACCTTCCTATAGTTGATTCTAATTTGCAACACTGATTACTAGAGATGTGTCTGTACCTTCCTATAGTTGATTCTAATTTGCAACACTGATTACTAGTGATGTGTCTGTACCTTCCTGTAGTTGATTCTAATTTGCAACACTGATTACTAGTGATGTGTCTGTACCTTCCTGTAGTTGATTCTAATTTGCAACACTGATTATTAGTGATGTGTCTGTACCTTCCTGTAGTTAATTCCTATTTGCAACACTGATTATTAGTGATGTGTCTGTACCTTCCTGTAGTTAATTCCTATTTGCTACAGATTTCCAGTGATGTATCTGTACCTTCCTGTAGTTAATTCCTATTTGCTACACTGATTTTCAGTGATGTGTATGTACCTTCCTGTAGTTAATTCCTATTTGCTACACTGATTTCCAGTGATGTGTCTGTACCTTCCTGTAGTTAATTCCTATTTGCTACACTGATTTCAGTGATGTGTCTGTACCTTCCTGTAGTTAATTCCTATTTGCTACACTGATTTCCAGTGATGTATCTGTACCTTCCTGTAGTTAATTCCTATTTGCTACACTGATTTCCAGTGATGTGTATGTACCTTCCTGTAGTTAATTCCTATTTGCTACACTGATTTCCAGTGATGTGTCTGTACCTTCCTGTAGTTAATTCCTATTTGCTACACTGATTTCCAGTGATGTATCTGTACCTTCCTGTAGTTAATTCCTATTTGCTACACTGATTTCCAGTGATGTGTATGTACCTTCCTGTAGTTAATTCCTAAATTGCTACACTGATTTCCAGTGATGTGTATGTACCTTCCTGTAGTTAATTCCTATTTGCTACACTGATTTTCAGTGATGTGTATGTACCTTCCTGTAGTTAATTCCTAAATTGCTACACTGATTTCCAGTGATGTTTCTGTACCTTCCTGTAGTTAATTCCTATTTGCTACACTGATTTCCAGTGATGTGTATGTACCTTCCTGTAGTTAATTCCTATTTGCTACACTGATTTTCAGTGATGTGTATGTACCTTCCTGTAGTTAATTCCTAAATTGCTACACTGATTTCCAGTGATGTTTCTGTACCTTCCTGTAGTTAATTCCTATTTGCTACACTGATTTCCAGTGATGTGTATGTACCTTCCTGTAGTTAATTCCTATTTGCTACACTGATTTCCAGTGATGTGTCTGTACCTTCCTGTAGTTAATTCCTATTTGCTACACTGATTTCCAGTGATGTATCTGTACCTTCCTGTAGTTAATTCCTATTTGCTACACTGATTTCCAGTGATGTGTATGTACCTTCCTGTAGTTAATTCCTAAATTGCTACACTGATTTCCAGTGATGTGTATGTACCTTCCTGTAGTTAATTCCTATTTGCTACACTGATTTTCAGTGATGTGTATGTACCTTCCTGTAGTTAATTCCTAAATTGCTACACTGATTTCCAGTGATGTTTCTGTACCTTCCTGTAGTTAATTCCTATTTGCTACACTGATTTCCAGTGATGTGTATGTACCTTCCTGTAGTTAATTCCTATTTGCTACACTGATTTCAGTGATGTGTCTACCTTCCTGTAGATAATTCCTATTTGCTACACTGATTTCCAGTGATGTGTCTGTACCTTCCTGTAGTTAATTCCTATTTGCTACACTGATTTCCAGTGATGTATCTGTACCTTCCTGTAGTTAATTCCTATTTGCTACACTGATTTCCAGTGATGTGTATGTACCTTCCTGTAGTTAATTCCTATTTGCTACACTGATTTCAGTGATGTGTCTGTACCTTCCTGTAGTTAATTCCTATTTGCTACACTGATTTCCAGTGATGTATCTGTACCTTCCTGTAGTTAATTCCTATTTGCTACACTGATTTCCAGTGATGTGTATGTACCTTCCTGTAGTTAATTCCTATTTGCTACACTGATTTCCAGTGATGTGTCTGTACCTTCCTGTAGTTAATTCCTATTTGCTACACTGATTTCCAGTGATGTATCTGTACCTTCCTGTAGTTAATTCCTATTTGCTACACTGATTTCCAGTGATGTGTCTGTACCTTCCTGTAGTTAATTCCTATTTGCTACACTGATTTCCAGTGATGTATCTGTACCTTCCTGTAGTTAATTCATATTTGCTACACTGATTTCCAGTGATGTATATGTACCTTCCTGTAGTTAATTCCTATTTGCAACACTGATTATTAGTGATGTGTCTGTACCTTCCTGTAGTTAATTCCTATTTGCTACACTGATTTCAGTGATGTGTCTGTACCTTCCTGTAGTTAATTCCTAAATTTCTACACTGATTTCCAGTGATGTGTCTGTACCTTCCTGTAGTTAATTCCTAAATTGCTACACTGATTTCCAGTGATGTGTCTGTACCTTCCTGTAGTTAATTTCTAAATTACTACACTGATTTCCAGTGATGTGTCTGTACCTTCCTGTAGTTAATTCCTATTTGCTACACTGATTTCCAGTGATGTGTCTGTACCTTCCTGTAGTTAATTCCTATTTGCTACACTGATTTCCAGTGATGTGTATGTACCTTCCTGTAGTTAATTCCTAAATTGCTACACTGATTTCCAGTGATGTGTCTGTACCTTCCTGTAGTTAATTCCTATTTGCTACACTGATTTCAGTGATGTATCTGTTAATAACTGAACTTTTGTTTAGCACAAAAATGTTGATCTAAATTTCCCCAAGAAACCTATTAAATTCATTATACATATTTCTGAGATTAGTAAATGTCATAAACTGTTTTCCTCTGTACATATTTTATTACACATATTTTTAGTGTATAAATACATCAGAACGGGTATTCACCACATCTAGTTTAAATTTGTGAATTAACTGGAAAACTTTATAAGATTAAGTCTTTATCTTAAAAAAATAATTATTCTGTTATCCTCACAAATTCTGTAATATTGCAAACCGCTTTTAACAGACTCCCATAATGAAATGTACCTAAATTTTCTAATGGACACATAATACATTCTTCTGCAAAGCTTATTCATATATATTGTAATAACTAAAATTAAATCCCACAAATTCCTGACTATACTAAAATAACAGCCTGTACAAACCATTCTCATGTTTGTGACTTCAGAGAATTTAAAACTACTAAAGTCTGCTCTGTTAGCAATTTAAGTTTTCAAAGTTACTTTGTCTATATGTGCTCAAACTTGACTGCTCTATTTTCATTATTATGAATTCCAAATATATAGATAACAATTTAATGAATCTGCTATCTTACTCTCTGGTTTGGAACAGATTTTTTTTTATATGAAAGGGTATTTTGTAAACAAAAGCATAAACCTACTACAGCAGACTAATTTCTATGACCATACTAATTTAGGATATTTTTAATTAATATATGGCTGTATTTCAGTGCTATTACACCCATCATGTACTACCATTTCAAAATGTGAATTGAACATCAAGACCTTGTTCCAACAGCAGTTATTTTGTCTGCATGTGACACACACTATCCTAAAGGAAGGAGCAACATGCTGACATGAAACCTTTTTGTGTAATTTGAAAGTATTTAGAAATGTATATGTTTTAACTCAATTGGCATAATTATGCAAATATGTACAGTTATGTGAATTCCAATAACCATTATGAAATCCAGTTGTTTTATGTGATTTACTTGGTAGCTTTTGATGAGTTAATTATCATATGCACAAAAAATGGAGTAATATACAGTCATTTGATTTTTATTCTTTTTCTTTAAGCTAAAGAATAAATTTTCATAGTAGAAACTTTCAAAGGTGATTAACCTGAAGATTCTTCTCTGAAGCAAATAATCGGCATGACAGAAGAAAATAAAATAAAAAAGCCATGCAAGAAGCAAACACAAACCGAATCAGAGTCATCATCATTCTCCTCTACCCGCATTGGAAGTCCTTGATTCTTCCTTTCCTCATACATGTCCCGCATGTCAATGATTTTGTTCTCAAACTTATCCATGGACCAGATCTGACTGCCGCGGCCTTTGCGCCGTACTAAAATGGCTGGCTCACTCACAAATGCTCCTCTCTGTGAAGGAAAACAGACAGCAGTAAGCACACAGTAATTTGGTATAGAATGGAGATTCACTGAAAGCAAAAAAAATCCTGTAGTGCTATTGATTCAATACCTATATCTCAAAACATGAATCTGATTTGTCTCCCTTCACAGCACAAGGAAAGCAAAAAAAGTATCAATGAGCGCTTTAACAAAATATGTAATAAAAGTGAATCTATGATCAATGTCTATACAATTTATCACATGTTTGTGATGGTGGTTCAATTAGAATCAATGGTCTATAAAACTTAACACATGGTTACAATTAGAATATAACAAACTTAAACTACAAATTAAAAATTATTAAACATTTAAATAATTAAATAGCCTAGGCTACTTTGGCTCTTAGGATCTGCTGGTACACTCAAAATAATTTCTCTCTGAGATTCTGTGAGGTAAAAAACATGGAATTATTTTTCAAAGTTCTCACAGGAAATTTATATATACTCAAATTAGGAAAAAATAAGTTTTGTAATTATGGATCAATTTCAACCCCAAAATGGCTGAGAAAATTCCCTAAAATGCAATTCAAAAAGGTACATTCTCTCTAACATGTTCTATTTTTCATGCACTTTCAATATTCAAAAGTCTGCATGTTCAATTATACTTCATATTTAGATCTTTCAAACTATTATAAAGCGATTCACTATATAACATTTCTTGTTATATGGCAAAAATAGTTATATTTATGTTTGGATGTTTCAAACTATTATACTGTTAAAAGGCAATTCACTATAAAACCATCCTCTTTTAAAGCAAGTATGATCAATTATATTTATATTTGCATTTTTCAAACTATTACAAAGCATTTCACTATATCACATTTCCTGTTATGTGCAATGCATGAAAAATTATACTTTGTTTTGGATTTTTTTTAAAACTCGTTATGAGTTTATTCACTGTATGACAATTCCATTATAAGGCAAGTATCCAAAGATTTGAAGCATTAACCCTTTAACTACTACAGCTGTTCTGCAGTTTCGCTACTGCTGAGTGATAGTGTATCAGTTACTGAGACTACTGATACTGTTTGCTAAGCTGAATACTAGAGCATCGTCATGGCTGACTATGGAAACTGACAATAAAAACATGGTTACGTTTGTATTCATTATTTCATTAGTTTTTGCTGGATTTCAGTGAAATAAAAAGCAGCTTACCTTGTATAGTTTCTGTTATTCATATATTTCCATTTTATTTACTCCTACAACAATCAGATAAGAAATCCCTGTCGTGTAAACTGTTTTGAATCACACAAAATAAATCATCGTCATTTGAATCAAAATCACATACATCTAGTGTTGAAACGGGACTAACATCATTATCTGATCCATTTACTAAGAAGGATCCATTAAACTCTTCGATATTGCTTGCACTGAACCCTTTAAAGTCACAAATATCTGACTAGGAATCCACTTTTGTTTATCTCAACTATAAGTGTTTTGTGCATTGCCGTTAATTTCCTTCCCGCGTGTCTAAATTTAACCTCTCAGCTTTCCAACTGGTATCAAAATGTTCAGTAACCAGTCTTCTCATTGGTTATGATAATGAAAAATAAGTAAATATCTGTACTTTCAACCAATCAATGTTTAGTTAACATAGCAGTTACGTCCGCATATATGCGACACTGGGGTTTTGAGTACAGCAGAACTACGCGCTCATAAGCGACACTGGGGTTTTAAACAAGGCTTATCAACACTGCATATATGCGTCAGTGGGGTTCAGGAGCTATTTACAGGTGACGCTCAGATGCGGTAGTCGTAGTTAAAGGAATCAGTGGTAATTTGTCACAATCACAAAAAATGGTAAACATACCCTTCTGTTTGGACTCAAATTCGAAGCTGGAATCTGTAGGGTTACATGGAATTCTGTCTTTTTGCCCATCTCTTGTGCCAGAAAATTGGCTTCTCTGACCAAAGAATTTGCTTTTACGACCTCCTCTCGTAGCTTGGCCAAACTCTGCTTAAATAATTTGTCCCTGAAAAATAGGACTGACTGATTATTAAAGCAATTGATGTTACATAGCACTGAGGCAACTGGAGCAAAGCTGTGGCCAGAGGTATTCCACAGTGTTCAGGCCAGTGTCCTAACCACTGAGCCAAAAGAATAGTTTGGTGTCAATCAAGGTTAATGAATGCTAAACAAAAGACCCAAAGTGAGCCTGAGATCAATTACCTTACTGACATTTACCTCAAACCAAATGCCAGGGCAATAGAGCAATAGGGAAGACCATGATGTATTTTTGACAGGTTCTTCTATTATTTAGTAATGACATACTGAATGGCTGATCAGGATCATTGTGTTTGTGATTTGGATTTTTAACATAGTTATAACAATTTTTCAGTCACATCTGTATGGCAGTTTATAGTGATGTCTAGCACAGAGGCATCATGCTGCAGACGTCTAGCATCATGTCCCAACCAGTCACATTATCCTAACACCATGTCTACTAGTCCTAGCACTATCTTCTTAATGTTGAGTGCCTAGTGAGGCAAATGTTAGTACCATTTTTGAACCTGTGACCTTCCACATGTAAAGCTGACACTCTAACCACTAGGTCACTGTAGTGGCCTGATCAGGATGACTTGGAAGCCTTATGCCAGGATGTTTTATAAGTAATATGGTCAAATTCTTCTCACAAATTTTCAAGAAGTTGTTTAAAATTTCTTTTAAGTAATGATGAGCAAATATGAGAACAAATTGTGGCATCATTTTGATCAACTTCAGCTGACATCTTTTCAAAAGGAAGTCATGATATTTTTTTTTCTATTATTACTATCAGTTAAACACATACCAACATAATATTGTAAGAAAATCTTGAAATTGTGAAAATTTTCAAAGGTCAACATGCCAATATGCTCTTGCAAAATTTTGGTTCATAACGGTCAAATGTTTTCTCAGAAGCTGAAAATCATAAATGTTGATGAATGAGGAAAAGACAATGGTTAGACAGTTGACTGTAGATGATAAATGAGGAAAAGACAACGGTTAGATAGTTGACTGTAGATGATAAATGAGGAAAAGACAATGGTTAGACAGTTGACTGTAGATGATAAATGAGGAACACACAACGGTTAGACAGTTGATCATCATAGAGTCTTACTTTAAGTTTACACAGACTTGCAGCCTGGTCAGCTAATAAACCATTGTGACTATTGGCTGGCTGCATTTAAAATGAATTTATTGCAATTCATCATTTATACTTGTATACAAGCCTACCCCCCCTGTTCAAATATTTAATGATTTATCTATGATCCTTAATCAGTTGGGGGCAAATGCAATGAAAAATACTGAAATGCAATGAAAAATACTGGTTGTCAATAATAATCACACTGATTGATGTATGAGGTTTCATCCAATAGTCTGGCTTTAATTCAGTAAGGAACAGTAGCAAGGTTCTCTGAAAATTTCTTGATTTTCAAAGATTTTTAATAGCTCTTTGGCTGACAAGTTGACCATCTTTCTGTGCAATTCAAATGTTTTTGGAAAAAACTCTAAACTTAAAATATATGTAGAACACTTTGCATGTTAATAAGATTCCAAAATTTAAAATTTTCCTGTTCAAGTGATTTCATTATGGACAGTAACAACCAATTCAATTCAAACATTTAACTCAAGCCTTAATAAAAGTATTCATCTTGATGCTGATGATAGCATTAAAACAAATGACTATATGGCTATAAGTGGATATATAACCAGTAAAACTTAGGTTATTTTAATTGCCTACATCTTTCTAGCCAGTGTCAATGCATATACCTATTCAAAACTGTGCTATTTTAATTATTATTATGACTTTTTTTTAAAGAGGGTAACTCAATTAGCTAAGAACTAATCTAGCTTGAGGCCTTCAGTCAAAGGAATTTACTTATTTTTGCTGCATCTCTGAAGCCACTGTATATACTGGGTTTGGAAAAAAGGAAATAGAGTGGGCATTTCTAATCTCAACTGGAATGCTATACATAATGTTTACATCATTCTAGCCAGTGTCAATGCAAATACCCACTCAAAACTGTGCTATTTTAATTATGTTTACATCATTCTAGCTAGTGTCAATGCATATAACCAGTACAAATTAGGTTGATTTAATGCCTACATCATTCTAGCTAGTGTCAATGCATATAACCAGTACAAATTAGTTTGCTTTAATGCCTACATCATTCTAGCTAGTGTCAATGCATACAAACAGTCAGTACAAATTAGATTGCTTTAATATCTACATCATTCTAGCTAGTGTCAATGCATACAACCAGTACAAATTAGGTTGCTTTAATGCCTACACTATTCTAGCTTGTGTCAATGCATACAACCAGTACAAATTAGATTGCCTTAATACCTACATCATTCTAGCTAGTGTCAATGCATACAACCAGTACAAATTAGATTGCTTTAATGCCTACATCATTCTAGCTAGTGTCAATGCATACATCCAGTACAAATTAGGTTGCTCTAATGCCTACACCATTCTAGCTAGTGTCAATGCATATAACCAGTACAAATTAGATTTCTTTAATGTCTACATCATTCTAGCTAGTGTCAATGCATACAACCAGTACAAATTAGGTTGCTTTAATACCTACATCATTCTAGCTAGTGTCAATGCATACATCCAGTACAAATTAGGTTGCTCTAATGCCTACACCATTCTAGCTAGTGTCAATGCATACAACCAGTACAAATTAGGTTGCTTTAATGCCTACATCATTCTAGCTAGTGCCAATGCATACAACCAGTACAAATTAGATTGCTTTAATGCCTACATCATTCTAGCTAGTGTCTATGCATACAACCAGTACAAATTAGATTGCTTTAATACCTACATCATTCTAGCTAGTGTCTATGCATACAACCGGTACAAATTAGGTTGCTCTAATGCCTACATCATTCTAGCTAGTGTCAATGCATACAACCAGTACAAATTAGATTTCTTTAATGTCTACATCATTCTAGCTAGTGTCAATGCATTCAACCAGTACAAATTAGGTTGCTTTAATGTCTACATCATTCTAGCTAGTGTCAATGCATACAACCGGTATAAATGGGGTTATTTTTTATCAGTCTATATTATTAAGTTACTGTCAATGCATTGTTACTTATTGTATTAAAGAGAATAAGGAAATTTGATCACCAAAAATTGTAATGGAAGACTACATTATGAATTTTTAAAGGTTTAAAATTTCAAATTGTCTTTGTACCTCTCTTGTGCCCACTGTTGATATTTTTTTTGGATTCCACTCTGTGAGCTAGTAGGAGTAAGACGGTTCATGTCTAGAGCTGGAAATGGTCCAGACGGTGTTCCTGGAGACATCAGCTGATTGCGTAGCATTTGCATTTGTTGTTCATACATCTGCCGCTGTTTTTCTAATGCCTCTGCAAGAAAATGATTACTGCTGTAGAGACAAAACACACATATCCTGAGAAAAACTATGGGGGACCATTTTATGTACCTATAACCCCCTGTAAATAATCAAGATAGGAAAGTTTGTGAAAATTTGTGAGAAATGGTTAGTTTGAGTTGGAACAATATCCCTGAGCTTGCTCAATGTGCAAAAACTGTCCTTGACTGATTTATTTATTGACCGACTGGTGTCCAGTGGTGAATTCAATTACCGATTCATTTACTGACCATCTAGTATCCAATGGTGAATTCAATGACCAATTCATTTACTAACCAAATGGTATCCAGTGGCGAATAATGGGTACATTAATTGACTATGTGGTATCCAATAGTAAATTCAATCTCTGATTTATTTCCTGACTGACTTTTATCTCATAATGAATTCAGGAACGAATTCATTTACTGACTGACTGATATCCAATGTTGAATTCAATGACTGATTTTCATTTATTAACTGATATCAAATGTTGAATTCAATTCATTCATTGACTGACTGATGTTCAGTGTTGAATTCAGTGACTGATTCATTTACTGACAATATCCAATGTCACATCAACACATAAAATATTCTATATAATACACAGGCAAAAAAGAGCAGAGTGTCTTAGCTAGGTTTACCATACCCTGGACAGGATCAAACTAGCTTCCTTCTGGTCAAAAAACCAGCTCCCTTCTGGTCAAAACCCAGCTCCCTTCTGGTCAAAACCCAGCTCCCTTCTGGTACAGAGCCCTGCATGAAGACCCTTACAAATGTGCATCAGTAGCTTCACAAAGTTTAAGCAGTAAATTTAGCATTCTTGTCTATTTTACATCATACACACATAGCTGGTACTCAACCAACCAGTAAATTGAATTACATAGCTTGTCCATTATTTGCTATACAAACATATCTGGTACTCAACCAACCAGTAAATTGAATCACATAGCTTGTCCATTATTTGCTATACAAACATAGCTGGTATTCAGTCAACCAGTAAATTGAACCACCTAGCTTGTCCATTATTTGCTATACAAATATAGCTGGTATTCAGTCAACCAGTAAATTGAACCACCTAGCTTGTCCATTATTTGCTATACAAACATAGCTGGTATTCAGTCAACCAGTAAATCGAACCACCTAGCTTGTCCATTATTTGCTATACAAACATAGCTGGTACTCAAACAACCAGTAAATTGAATCACATAGCTTGTCCATTATTTGCTATACAAACATAGCTGGTATTCAGTCAACCAGTAAATCGAACCACCTAGCTTGTCCATTATTTGCTATACAAACATAGCTGGTACTCAAACAACCAGTAAATTGAATCACATAGCTTGTCCATTATTTGCTATACAAACATAGCTGGTATTCAGTCAACCAGTAAATCGAACCACCTAGCTTGTCCATTATTTGCTATACAAACATATCTGGTACTCAACTAACCAGTAAATTGAATCACATAGCTTGTCCATTATTTGCTATACAAACATAGCTGGTATTCAGTCAACCAGTAAATTGAACAACCTAGCTTGTCCATTATTTGCTATACAAACATAGCTGGTATTCAGTCAACCAGTAAATTGAACAACCTAGCTTGTCCATTATTTGCTATACAAACATAGCTGGTATTCAGTCAACCAGTAAATTGAACCACCTAGCTTGTCCATTATTTGCTATACAAACATAGCTGGTATTCAGTCAACCAGTAAATCGAACCACCTAGCTTGTCCATTATTTGCTATACAAACATAGCTGGTATTCAGTCAACCAGTAAATTGAACAACCTAGCTTGTCCATTATTTGCTATACAAACATAGCTGGTATTCAGTCAACCAGTAAATTGAACCACCTGGCTTGTCCATTATTTGCTATACAAGCATAGCTGGTATTCAGTCAACCAGTAAATTGAACCACCCAGATTCTCCATTATTTGCCACAATGACACAGACACCTGATGTTCACTCAACAGCAAAAACATCTAGTATTGAATCAACACTGTAAAGTTACTAATGAAGAATGCATGCATGGTGCTATTTAAAGCATCGATGATCCTCTGATTAGCTGACAAGGTTCTACTATTCCTATTCATATATCAATTGCATTTTGTCTGAACCATGTTACAAGCCAACAGCGAGAAAACCAAGTTTTGTAAAATTAAACAAAACTAATTCCTAAAAACCCAAAATGAGAATGTGACATAAAAATAACTTATGGTATTGCAAATAAAATTTCCCAAAATTAACCTAGAATTTCCAACTCAGGTTCTAATAGTTCTGATTAAACCTTAGCTGTACTCCAAAACCGGAATAATTCTAATAATGTTCATGTTCATGTTATGGCATAGTAATATGCCAACAACATTTTGTTGAATCACAATAATAATATCCAAAAAGATATTTTTGTTTGAATTTTATTCTAACTCCAATACTCTTATAACCCTCTATTCCAATTCCCATACTCTAATTACTCTATACTCCAATTCCAATACTCTAAGTACTCTATACTCCAATTCCAA
Organism: Potamilus streckersoni; assembly: GCA_016746295.1. NCBI lineage: Eukaryota > Metazoa > Mollusca > Bivalvia > Unionida > Unionidae > Potamilus > Potamilus streckersoni. The sequence continues at coordinate 760,983 of JAEAOA010002117.1, read as the reverse complement.
TACTCTAAGTACTCTATACTCCAATTCCAATATTCTAATTACTCTATATTCCATTTTCAATACTCTAATTACTCTATACTCCAATTCTAATACTCTAACTACTCTATACTCCAATTCCTATACTCTAATTACTCTATACTCCAATTCCAATACTCTAATTACTCTATATTCCAATTCCATTACACTAATTACTCTATATTCCAATTTCAATACTCTAATTACTCTATATTCCAATTCTAATACTCTAACTACTCTATACTCCAATTCCATTACACTAATTACTCTATATTCCAATTCCAATACTCTAATTACTCTATACTCCAATTCCAATACTCTAATTACTCTATACTCCAATTCCATTACACTAATTACTCTATACTCCAATTCCAATACTCTAATTACTCTATACTCCAATTCCATTACACTAATTACTCTATACTCCAATTCCAATACTCTAATTACTCTATACTCCAATTCTAATACACTAATTACTCTATACTCCAATTCCATTACACTAATTACTCTATACTCCAATTCCAATACTCTAACTGCTCTATATTCCAATTCCAAAACTCTAACTACTCTATTCCAATTTCAATACTCCAACTACTCTCTATTCCAGGGAATATTGTTTTAAAGCACTATTCCAGTGAATAAATAATGTGAATAAATAAATTCCAGGCCAAATGAAAAACTGCTCACACAAATAAGGCTGATTCAGATGTTATTGCTGGAATAAATAATTTCTCATGAACAAGATCTTATACTTTACATGACATAGGTCAAAATTAGCATTAAAAAAACTATTCCCTGAAAGGAAAATATAATTTTAGTAGGTTCAAAGTGTTTACAAGTTAAACTTTTAGTTAGTCTGTTACTAAAAATATAATAAATAACATGGTAAAAATATAATAAATAACATGGTAAACACAATGTCCTTGACTCAGTGGAAGATAATAATCATAATATATATCTTTAAGTCTGAAAAAGGTAAACAGTGTTGTTTACAATACTATCATTGATTTTGGACAAGGTCATATGTAAAATTTTACAATAACAGTAACACATAATGAAACAGAAAAACAATGCAAATTAAATATACATAACAATTAGCTGAAGCAAAGTCACTCTATTACATGCATATTTTTTAAAACCAATTTGCTTTCAGAGTGTTTTATTTTATTTGACAATAGTTCATCTCAACAAGAAATTCATAGCATTTACATATAGTGGTCTTGTTCATAATCATATAACTGCTTAAACTAGATGCAGTACAGCATTCTCAAGCACTTCATTGATAGAGCTTAAAATCCTAATAAAAGAGAAATAAAATCTGAAATACTCTGCCTGTAAAATTTATAACATAATCTCTTGTTTCTATAAACTATTCCATTTCAAATAACTGGTTGACATGATGATAAAGTCCTAGATGTGGAAAACCGGTCACACTTTTTAAGGACAAAGAAAAACGAAAAATATCCAGTTTGTTGGCTGTACAACACATTATTACCTCAAGCATACTGCCAACTGTGCTGACCCTGAATCATCTGCCTGTATGAAGTTGACTGGCAGGTCGAGTCTACTATGTTCTTATTTCAAGGTAACAGTGCTGGCCAAGTGGTTTAAAGCATGTCCATTACAGATCACTGCCATCTCACCTATCTGGGTAGGTTTGAGTCTAGGATTCAGCAAATGTAGATATGTGAGAAAGCTTGCCAGTAGCTTCTTGTGGGTCGTGGTTTCTTCCTCCACCATAAATACTGGCCACCATGTATAGCCTATCGTGTGCTGAAAAAGAGTGTTAAGCCCCACAACAACTGACTATAATTTATCATTACATAATGTACAAACATGTCAGGGTTAGCCATGTTTGTTTTATTTCTTATCTGAAGCTCTTATCCACCACCACACAATGAATCACTAGATTTGGCAGACATATGCCTATCTTTCAAAAGTGCACTAGAGTTATCAGAAACCAATCCACAAACCTGTTTTCTTGTTTCTGAATATCAATTTTCCAAGCAATTTTGAAAAATTAATAGCCAATTACCATAGGAATGTCAATTTCTGAATGTGATCCAGCACATAAATTGCCTGTCAATCACACTATTTCAAGAGAAATATTTTGCCTTTGTTTGTGAAGAGAGGGCTTCTCAACAAGTCTTTGTTAGTTCTGTAAAACTGAATTGATTTCAACTAAAGACAATTAACACATCAGATACAAGGTCTCATTATTGACAAAAAGAATTGTTACAGTAAAATGCTTTAACAGAATTTGTTATTTAATTTGCAAATCAAATGGTAGGCAAATATAGTTGTCATAACTAAAAAGGAAAGTTTGATTATGGAAAATCTAAAGTTTTCTTTTGGTCCTCACATATAAAATACAGAGAGCTAATTTTGCTTCAAATGCTTGAACTTTCTAAGTTTTTAACTTAAAGGATTCTTTTAACTTGAAAAAGGCTGTCTTTCTCCCTCCTTCTGGTATGCAAATGTATTACACTTAATTACGGTGCAAGTTGATGTAATTTAGGACAAAGTTTATAGGGACAGTTTTATTCTACCAGGTTGAATGCTGAAGTCCAGTTATTCTATTCATTGACCTGACCCATGTTTTATTTTGTTACCTTAACATCCATCAGTTTATATTAAGATTGTGGTATTCACCCCAGTAAATGTGACCCAAAACTGGGTTCAATATCACATACTGATTAGAACTATATACTCACATACAGAAGTTAGATCCAAATGCAAACTGCAGAGATCGAAATCTGCTGTTGCAGATAATGCACACCTGGTTCTATGCAGTTTTTTTGAATACTCAGTACATCAAAACACACAGTTACTTTGGAGTAATCATTAGTGTAAAACATAGTTTCCTTGGAGTAATCAGTAGAGCAAAATACAGTTTCCTTGGAGTAATCAGTAGAGCAAAACACACAGATACAGTTTCCTTGGAGTAATCAGTAGAGCAAAACACACAGACACAGTTTCCTTGGAGTAATCAGTAGAGCAAAACAAAGTTTCCTTGGAGTAATCAGTAGAGCAAAACACACACACACACACAGTTTCCTTGGAGTAATCAGTAGAGCAAAATACACAGACACACAGTTTCCTTGGAGTAATCAGTAGAGCAAAACACATACACACAGTTTCCTTGGAGTAATCAGTAGAGCAAAACACACACACAGAGTTTCCTTGGAGTAATCAGTAGAGCAAAACACACAGTTTTCTTGGAGTAATCAGTAGAGCAAAACACAGACACAGTTTCCTTGGAGTAATCAGTAGAGCAAAACACACAGACACAGTTTCCTTGGAGTAATCAGTAGAGCAAAACACACAGACACAGTTTCCTTGGAGTAATCAGTAGAGCAAAACACACAGACACAGTTTCCTTGGAGTAATCAGTAGAGCAAAACACACAGACACAGTTTCCTTGGAGTAATCAGTAGAGCAAAACACAGACACAGCAGTTCAGTCTATGTTCTTTACAGTTGCCTTATAAGCAGGTATGATGGTACTGATAGGCAACATAATTTCTATAAGCATGTATATATGGTACTAATGGGCAACATAATTTCCATAAGCAGGTATATATGGTACTGATGGGCAACAGAATTTCTATAAGCAGGTATATATGGTACTGATGGGCAACAGAATTCCATAAGCAGAGTGATTTCCTCCAAGCCTGAAGCCAACAATTGACATGTCTCTTTATACTAACAACTGACATGTCCCTTTTAGCTAACAATTGACATGTCCCTTTAAACTAACAACTGGCATGTCCATTTAAACTATTAATTCACATGTCTTTTGAAGCTAACAATTGGCATGTCCCATTATGAGAAACTGTTTTTGTCTGACAAAGATATAACAATATTTTCAAGCAGGGAATGAAGCAACTGAAGCACAGTAAGTCTATTTCAAAATTATTTTCAAAATTATTTTTCAATCAGAAAAAAGAACACTTTTGAAGCATTCCAGTTCACTACCACCAAATTAGCTCTGCAGTATAGTTTGGAGTATAGAACTGATTAGACAGTTCCCTGAAAATCATGATAAATGGATACTTCTCATTTTCTGTAAATTTGTTCCTTTGCAACTCTGTCATCATGAATTGCAGACACCAATTAAATTACCAATCTGGAGGTAAGTCACTGAAGAAAGAATAAACTGAAATAAAGTGAAAAGTCAATTCTGTACAACTTCAATATTTTACTGGCAATTTTGGGATTCTGTACAATTTTAATACCTTACTGGTATATCTGGGATTCTGTGAAATTTTAATACATTTCTGGTATATCTGGGATTCTGTACAATTTTAATACATAACTGGTATATCAGGAATTCTGTACAACTTCAATACCTTTATTGGTATATCTGGAAATTATCATGTGAAATTGTATGGTAAAAAGTTCTTTTTCTAAAAGCATATAAACACATTAAAGGTTATACTGTGATGCAGCAAATAGAGGAAAGTACCATGCTGACATGACAGTACAACCAGCCAGGATTTCTGCAGAATTTAAAATTGCACTTTTGCTAAGCACTAACCCACCATAACTCACTCGTATATAAAGACTTAAAGTGATTTTTTTTTTCAAACAACATTTTTAAAAAATACGTCTAAAGACAGTATTTCTCAGAAACCTCAACTGTCTAAGGTGCTTACCATTATGGATCACCTCACCTGTCTGTGTGGGTTAGAGTCTCAGGCTTGGCCAATGTGGATATGTGAAAAAGCTTGCCAGTAGCTTCTCTTGGGTCAGTAGTTTTTTTCTGGTTTACCTGGGTTCTTCCTCCACCAATTACACTGACTGCCATGTGTAGCCTATCTTCTGCTGAATTTATGGAATTAAACTCTATAACAACAACAACATTTCTCTGCTTAGTTTGTTAAATTAAAAAAGTATATTGAAATAAAGATCGATTATTAAATTTCCATTGGTCAATAATAATCATCTCCTTGATTTTACATGCATGAAAATAAAATTGTATAAATGAATATAAAACTATTACTTTACTCTTCTGTGTTGTCATCAGGGTTACTTTATTGCAAGTAAAATGTTAAGTAATTAAAAATAAAAATTGTCACATATAATCCAGAATCTGATTTTTCTTCTAGACAATTAAAACAAAACAAGATGCAAGTCATGCCAATGATCAAAGCACTGCTGAAAATCTTTGACCTAAACATACTTCAGTTTCTTGGTTGGTTGGGGGCTTAAAAACAACTAGAAAGATCGAATACTCAAGAAATGAAATGAACTTGGAATTCATTTGGATTAAAAGAAAATTCTATTCATGTCAAGAACAATTTATGAATGATGTGATAAACATGCACACTTCTGTCAAAGATGGGCCCCATCCATTATCTATAGCCAAGTACAGACATAAAAAAATACATTAACACAACAAAGAATGAAAGTAGACAAGTTGATTGCCTATGATTTATTAATGCCTCTCCTAAACTGTCACACAGTATTAAGAAGCTTACACTTCTTCATCTAAAGCTTGAAGTGGGTTGGTTTTCTATGGCACATCAACACTTTCAAGATTACATCATACCAACTTGCTGAATTACACATAAATGGTGGGAATCTATTTTGGGCCAATATCTCCAAAACTTTGACCAATGAACCACTGTGGCTTAAGCTGTTCACTTGAGAAGCAACACTACTGTGCTGGGGCTTATTTCTACAATAAATTGGGGAACAAAATGTGTTAAGGCATATCCTCTACTTTATAAAGTGAACAAATAGCATAGTGTTTAAGCAAATCCTCTACTTTAAATTGTGAAGGAAGCATCACTATGTTTAGTCATTTCTTCTAAACTGGGAAGAGACATTACTGTGTTAAAGCATATCCTCTAAACTTTATGGAATGTGTAACTGAATCATTTTTATGATGTGACTTAAAAAAAGAAATATCATTAATGACAAAAAGATAGTGCCAAAGACTACTATACTACATCTAACTGGGTAAAGTATAGCATTATATTTGCTAAAACTGCATCATCTCATATGAGTATAGTTCATCAGCAACCAACATAGACTCTAATCTGTCAATGCATTATGTGAAAACAGATCTGGGTCTATGCTGTTTTTTCTACTGATTATACCTAAATATCTGTACAGAACAAGATCTACCTATATGTTAGGTGAAAGCAGATCTATGTCTGTGCAGTTTACTGTTAAATTAGACTTATACATATAGTAAAGAAACCTTCCATTGTCCTTCATAAGGAATAGTTGAACTGTCATATACACAGCACTGTAAGAAAGTACCATCAAATCCTGTTACATACAGAGTAAAATCCTGTTACATACAGAGTACTGTAACAAAGTACCATCAAACTCTGTCACATACACAGTACTGTAATATGTGATGTGATGTGATTATGATTTTTAACGTAGCTTTAACAATTTTTCAGTCATATTGCTACAATGTCTGCAGTGTGGCAGTTTATAGTGATGTCTAACACTGGGACATCATGCCACAGACATGTAACATGATGTCCCACCCAGTCACATTATCCTGACACCAGGCCAACCAGTCCTAACACTAACCTCTTAATGCTGAGCACCAAGCGAGGTAGCTGTTAGTACCATTTTTGTAAGTCTTTGGTATGACCCGACCGGGGATTGAACCGACGACCTCCTGCATCTGAGGTGGATGCTCTAACCACTAGGCCACCGAAGTGGTTCAGTACTGTAATAAAGTACCATCAAACTCTGTCACATACACAGTACTGTAATAAAGTACCATCAAATTCTGTCACATACATAGTACTGTAATAAAGTACCATCAAACTGTCACATACACAGTACTGTAATAAAGTACCATCAAATTCTGTCACATACATAGTACTGTAATAAAGTACCATCAAACTCTGTCACATACACAGTACTGTAATAAAGTACCATCAAACTCTGTCACATACACAGTACTGTAATAAAGTACCATCAAATTCTGTCACATACATAATACTGTAATAAAGTACCATCAAACTCTGTCACATACACAGTACTGTAACAAAGTACCATCAAATTCTTCTGTCACATACACAGTACTGTAATAAAGTACCATCAAATTCTGTCACATACACAGTACTGTAATAAAGTACCATCAAATTCTGTCACATACATAGTACTGTAATAAAGTACCATCAAATTCTGTCACATAGTACTGTAACAAAGTATCATCAAACTGTCACATACACAGTACTGTAATAAAGTACCATCAAATTCTGTCACATACACAGTACTGTAATAAAGTACCATCAAACTCTGTCACATACATAGTACTGTAATAAAGTACCATCAAATTCTGTCACATACATAGTACTGTAATAAAGTATCATCAAACTGTCACATACACAGTACTGTAATAAAGTACCATCAAACTCTGTCACATACATAGTACTGTAACAAAGTATCATCAAACTGTCACATACACAGTACTGTAATAAAGTACCATCAAATTCTGTCACATACATAGTACTGCAACAAAGTATCATCAAACTGTCACATATACAGTACTGTAATAAAGTACCATCAAACTCTGTCACATACATAGTACTGTAATAAATTATCATCAAACTCTGTCACATACACAGTACTGTAACAAAGTACCATCTCTGCAGAACATGCAAAAATATAGAAAAGATTTTGAAGTGATCATATATGATTTTCTGTGCATGAACATTTGTCAGAACATCAAGGAAGATTTAGTCTTCCCCAAGTGCTGTCAAACCTTTGTTACCAAACAATGTATTATTAATTTATAATTATTACACTCTGTACATAAATACCAAATACCTACAATGAGTAAACACCAAATAACTAAAATGCAGAGTGTAATTAAACACCATATACTTGTAACGAGTATAATAAATTACAAAATAACTATATTGATGAGTGATTACCTTTAATGAGTGTAATTAAACACCAAATAACTATGAGGAACATAATTAAACAACAAATACTTATGAGTATAATTAAACACCAAATACCTAAAATGAGGAGTGTGATTAAATATCAATTACCTACAATCAGGAATGTAATTAAACACCAAATACCTATAAAGGAGTGTAACTAAATATCAAATACCTATCATGAAGAGTGCAAACACCAATTACCTATGAGTGTAATTAAACACCAAATACCTATATTGAGTGTAATTAAATACCAAATACCAATAATGAATGTAATTAAACACTAAATATTTAATTAAATACTAAATACCTATAATTAGTGTAATTAAACACCAAATACCTACAATGAGGAATGTAATTAACAACTAAATACCTATAATGAGAGTAATTAAACACCAAATACCTACAATGAGGAATGTAATTAACAACTAAATACCTATAATGAGTATAATTAAATACCAAATACTTATGAGGATTGTAATTAATTACCAATTACCTAGAATGAAGAGTGTAATTAAATACCAAATGTCCACAATAGGGAGTGTTTTTAACATGAAATAATGATCTCTGCAGCATGTGTCATTCTGATGTTTGAGTACAACAACCTATAATGGCATGCATTAAAGAGGACTATAGGCAAAAAATAATCCCAATGAGTTTAGAGAATACATATAATAGCATTCTGTCCAACTAATGCCTGACAGCATCCAAATTATCAGAATGTGGTCTAATTTTCAATTGAGACATTAGGTGAACTCATCCTTAGGTACCTTCCTCAGTGTTTTATATCATAGTGTCTACACTTAGCTGCATCTAAATCAGTTGACATGGTTTATGAAGAAAGATAATCTGACCTAATTTGTTGTTTTCCACACTTGACAGGATATTTATAATGAAGTAATGGATCTTTTTTATCCTGATATAAATTAAGAACAATAGAGGTTTAGCAGGTGAAAAAATGCATGCCTTGAAATGGAGATACTTTATTAACTCTAATTAACTGAGCACTTGCTGACCTGTCTGTCCACTCAGTCTTAACCTTTATGCATTGTATAACCAATAAATAGCCCAGACATTGAAGCAGATAATCTTCATCACAGTCATCTACCTGCCTAAAACATATAAGTTTCATATGTGGATGAAATCCCTTTTACAGAAAATGTACTGGGTCAAAGGTCATAATCATAACACAAGATTTCATATTAATATGGCCAAACCCTTGCATATATCTCACATTAAATGTATTTTAATAGGATTCATTTTATTGAATATATAAGATTTATCATGCATCTTTTTTATGCCATTATTTATAATTCAGGAAGATTTTGACCTTCACCTTTGACCTTTTACTAGTGAATTGCATTACAGCAGTGGCAACTTGAAAAATGTATTTTAAAACCTTATTAACTTCTTGATTATTAACCTGCAGCTGGTTAAAATGCCCACTACTTTTACAGCTGAGATATTTAATTTTATAATACTGTAACAATTTGTGTTATAGCATTGCAATGACTTGCACATCTATATTTGAGCCAGCTAATTAACAAACGACATCACATGACTACACACTCATGCCTTCTGTTAATTTACTTAAGTTTATTTTTAAATAATTATTTTTGTTGCTTTTACATAACAAAATACAAAAGGAACAAATGGAACTGGATGTTTGGAAAATGGTAGGTGTTGGTTAGTACTAGAGCTGGGTATTTCTCAATATTCCCTGCTATATACCAAGTTTGACTGATACTATACAAAGGACCCACAATTCACCATTCTAGTTTATAAGCTTGATGCCTATTTGTTACATTCCATATCTAGCTCTGATTTATACAAAAAAAAAAAACACCATATTATACCCAAGACACAAATTAGGAAAAATATTTAATATGTTTAAATAAAGGAAAAGAAAATTGTATTACCTCCAAAGAAAATTACAGCACACCTGCCACCACCCCCATAATTAAATGGCTAGTGTCCTGAATTTGCTGTGTTTGTTAAATGTTGTAAAACTGCAATCAAAACTTTGAGTGGGATGCCAACAGAGGAACAGTAAACATTAAACAGTTACTCAACCAACAAGAAAATAATTAAAGGACATGAGAACTTATGTAGAGTTCAGACAGAAAACAGGAGAAGAAAATCAAGGATGATTTGCAGTCCTAATGCAAATACTTAACACTGCCATATATGATAGAAATGAACTTAAACATGGTGTTTTTTATTTGTTAATATAATCTGAAATTCTTTTGAAAGATGGATTTTGCCTTACTTGTTACCCAGTTCATTTGGCTAACATGTTGGCATATGTGGCAGGTTATTTTGTAAAAAGGATATACTTGAAATCTAGTTTGTCATGAATATTTAAAAACTGCTGTAAATATCATTAAGAAGATTAAATGGAAATTTCTCTACATTCCTTACTGGCAGAACTATAATGTATTGGTACAGTGAGAAGGTCACATGGCACATACCACCAGAAAAAATACCACAGTAAACAAGCATATAAATGACCACTCCTTCTGCCAAAATATGTGCACTTCTGCCAAAATATGTGCAATGAAAACCTGATGACTCAAGACAGGTGGTCTCAAAAGACAGCTTTATAGTAAAACCACATACCTCCAGCTGGTACTAAAAGTTACAACAATTAGACCTGTTATCACTCACTTAGTATACATAACTTAATCAATGACAACTTCATAGAGTATGGTAGTATCTGATTTGTGTGACCACCTGTCCTTGACTAGTACAATTTCATGCTAGGATCAAATTTATTAAACAAAGGGAGTGTCAGAAAAATTATCTCACACTGGACTGCACTAAACAAACATGTAAACACCAAAGACATGTATTTAATAGGCTCCTGGAAATACTCCCCACCTGTAATCAATGTCTACCAAACATTACAAAATTCTCAAACCAAATAAGGAATTATTTAAAAAAAAGTTTCCAATACTCTGGAACTTTACTCTGGAATAGTATTCCAGTTAAGATTAGAAATGCCCACTCTTTTTCCTTTTTCCAAACCCAGTATATACAATGGTTTCAGAGATGCAGCAAAAATAAATAAATTATTTTGAATGAGGGCCTCAAGGTAGATTAGTTCTTAGCTAAATGAGTTACCCTCTTTAAATAAAGTCATAATAATAATAAATAAAATCTTTTGCAACCATAAAGGTTGAGTTCAGTCTTCATTCGGACAAACCAAGATGCATTTAGAAATGAAGGAAGAAGTGGAGTTTGCTTACCAGTTCATTAGATTTATAAAACTGCATGTGTAAGGCAATAAAACCAAATGTATACTTGTCACAAGCTACAAATGTGGTGCCAGTCATAAAATTTCCAATTAGATTGAACCATTCTGTTTTAAAGGATGTGCAATAATGAATACACATAGCTGAGTGCACTTAGAAAGAAAAAAATCAACAAGTGATTCATACTACTTGGCACATCTTCAATGGCTTTAAAAAATTGTGCTTTATTTATTTGTGCTTCATTAGATCTCTTTTTGCAGAACTTGGCAAATTCTACAAATGCTCTTCCTGGATGAAACAATGATCAATGACATCTGTCTTTTGCAAAACTAATAGTAAGTGACAAAAGCCTAAAATATAAATCAAACAAAGCGAACTAAAAGGACAAGAAAATATTGATGTATCCACAAAGAGAAGTCCCTCAAAAGGACAGGTGCTCTAATGGCAAAATGAATTTATCGCCAAGTAGACAAAGAAGACTAAGTGCTCATAATGCCTGATAGGACCTAAGCTTGTAAAGACATCACTGTTTTCACCGACAATCCATGTGATCAAGACACAAATTTAATTCATGTCAAGTAGAGTTCTACATCTTCCAGTGAATATTTGACCTTCCATTGTCAATGCAGCACCCTTTGATAAAGCTGCCAGTATGCTACTTGCTCAGTGTCAAGCATCAAATGGTGGTTATCTGAAGTCTGTGATCATACCATATATATGAAACATGTTTACTTGCACCCATTGATATATTTCACAGTGTTACTTATGGAGTCCAAATGCTGTTTTTTCATAAACACCAACATGAAAATGAAGCAGAGGAAATGGAGTCAGACAATTTTATGATAACCAGACAACAAATTTGTAATGACTAGATGACTAAAGCGAATTTCAGAACTTTATCCAACAATAAGAATGAAATTTTGGACCTTGTATGAGAGGACATTAGATATTGACATTTATGGATATAAATCACAAATGTAGACTTAACTTGCACTGTTTATTTAACAGATGTATGTAATTAACAGATGTATGTAATTGAAAAGTGTATGTATTAAGGGATATTGTGAATCAGATCACTCTGAACTACTTTTATACAAGTATGTGACCTGTAATTGAATTTATGGATTTATCATATACTTGGATTGAAATTCAAGCATTATGGAATTTAATTGGAACAAGTTGTAAATTATCATTTGTGACATATTCTAGTAATATAATTGTACTTTACATTAGTTTTGTCTTTATTTGTTCTATCTGTCCAGTTTGGCTTGTTTAATTTTCCAAAAGTATAACTCTGATTCACTGACAAAAAGTCACCCCTTATAATGGATCCGATTTACAAAATACGTCTCAACTTATAGGAAGGTCAAAGAGAAATAGGCTTTAATGATCTAAAATGGGAAGGTATACAGTAGTAAGGTAGTTTAGATGGAGTAGCAAAAACACAGTTGTGCAAATGAATGTATGGACAACAAACAAAAACCTGTAAAAACTGTATGACCCTACAATGATGGTGCATGTGAAGCATGACGAAAATACAATAATTTACCAAAGTGTAATGGATTGGCCCATGGATGGATTAATAAAGACAACACTGTACCTTCTTTCCATGTTAATATTTTGGTCTGACATAAAAGCATAATAAAATTGGTATAAATTTGCACTCTATAATTTATAAAACATCCAGGTCAGCCAATAATCTCAAAATCATGTACTAGGAAATTAATTAATCAATCAATTCATTAATTAATAATTAACATCGAGAACAGCAAAAGTGCAGTTCCTTTTACAATTGTCATGATGCTCATTTCTATTTTTTTGAAAGCTTGTACTTAAAATGCATGTACCAGCATTTAACAGCACCTCTTCACAATAATTACCAGATGGTGCCAATCAAAAGTAAAGTTCCAAAAAATGTAAAAAATGATTTACATAAAAATTATAAGATTCAGCCATCCAAATAAATGAAGACATCAATTACATTAAGATTATTAAAGGTAAAATATTACAAGGAAGCAAAATGTATATAAAATAAACAAATAATGTTCAAATATATATTTATCAAAATTCATTTCATTGTTGCTTGAAAGGGTATATGGTTTCTAAACATGCTAAATATTGTCCCAAAATATTGTGTCCCAAATCAAATACTTTGATTTTCACTCCCAATGGAAGCTCAGTTGGTAAAGCCCAACATTTGCAGTACAAAAGTTGCGTGTCTGATTCCCTCATGAACTCCTGTTTGCCTTTGAAAAACACATTTAACTTTCTTGACTTAAAATTGCTACTAAATACCAACCTACAACACCATTCCCTATTTGACCATTATTAGGATGATATTTATTACAACAACCTCATTCTCTGGAAAATATCAATTATTTATCTTTTGATAAGCCCAGATGGATGGCTTAAAAAATTATTGTTAAAAAAGGGAGTTCAACAAAACTTCAAGACTTTCTTTCAGAAATATCTGCCAATATTTGGAAAAAGTTGAGGATAGGTTTATCAGAGGTTAATGGCAATTTAAGTACACATCAAAAACAAGATGATGTGACATTTTTTCATATTAGTGAATTTGAAAGGTTTCATCAAAAAACTTCAAGTTTGCTTGGGTGCAGAACATTTACATGAACTGACCTTGATTGGAAACGCAAAACTTTGCAATCAAAACAAAAATACACATGCATTAAGATAACAAAAAAGTCTGCACATAATATTTCCACAGATTGTATGCTTTTCATCAATGTAAATACAAACATATTGCATGCATAAAAATGTAAACTGGATATCCCCATATCTGCCATCCCATAATATCACACAAATTATATGTTGTACTGTAGTTTTCTATTTCAAAATAACATTGTAAACCCTGGGATGCTGGTATATTATGGGATCACAATTCTATATTTGGGTTGTATACAGTAAGACACATTGTGCACAATAAAATATGGTATATGAATCGATAAAGTGAAAGTCTCACCCTGTTTGTCCTCTTCATACTGTTTCTCCATGGCCATGATGGCTTCTGATATAGGGTCATTGCTGTATTCATTCATCATCAGCTCCTGCTGGGCAAAGTCAAAGTCGATCTTCTGTTCTGGCTCCATGGTATGGGGACCTGAAATACAAAACATAATAGAACCTCTTTTGAAAGAACAACCCCTAATTTTTTAATGTAGCTTAAATAGTTTCAGTCATATCACTACAATGTCTGCAGTGTGGCAGTTTAAAGTGTTTTTGTTGTTGTTCTGGGGCTTAACGCCATTTTTCAGCACACAATAGGCTATACATGGTGGCCAGTATTAATGGTGGAGGAAGAAACCATGAAATCTGCAGAAAAAACCACCGACCCAAGAGAAGCAGTTTATAGTGATTTCTAACACTAGGGCATTATGACCCATTCAGTCACATTATCCTGACACCAGGCTGACCAGTCCAAGCACTAACTTCTTAATGCTGAGTGCCTAGCAAGGCAGATGTTTATACCATTTTTATTTATATGTCTTTGCTATGATTCAGCTGGGGCTCAAACCCGTGACTTATGGCATCTGAGGCAAATGCTCTAACCACTTAAAATACTAGAGTGGTCACCAATCCTTCTGCCAAAAAAATAATGTTTTCTCAAGACAGGTCGTAGCATATTAAAATTATAGTCAATAAATCTGTGTGGAGATCTAATTAGACAATTTCTTCATATCATGCAATGTGGACATGCAACATATGTGATGTGAAACTCGAGATGTGGATATGTTACCTATCAAGTCTAAACAGAACATGTGTTCAAACTCGAGATGCGGATATGTTACCTATCAAGTCTAAACAGAACATGTGTTCAAACTCGAGATGTGGATATGTTACCTATCAAGTCTAAACAGAACACTATTTCAAATCTCAAGAGGTGGATGTGTTACATACAAAAAAAACTTCTTGTTTAAATTTACCTGTGAAGTCTGAATAGTCCAAATATTCAAATTTTGGGATATGTTACCTCAGGGGTCTGAATCAGAAGTACAGTAACAGAATTTGGAAAAGTAGCAAGCAGTCAGAGACAAAACCTCCCCTGGTGGTTCAGTAGACAATGTCTTTGTTGTGGGGTATGGTGTTAAATAGTGTCAATATTTCCACTCAAGTTAGATCACCTTTCCTTGAGGGAGAAATATGAAATTTGCCCCCAATTTTTCTTTTTTTTTTGCATTCTAGAATTTTGTATAATATCCATATTCTCAATTCAAGCTCAAGGTGTTTTCCTCCCCTCATCATTGTGTGAATTTCCACTGTATTAAAAAGGAAAACCTTATCATGCAGAATCATCAGGTTCATTGATACCAATATGTTTGTGGTTCACTGATACCAATATGTTTGTGGTTCACTGATACCAATGTTTATGGTTCACTGATACCAATATGTTTGTGGTTCATTGATACCAATGTTTGTGGTTCATTGATACCAATGTTTGTGGTTCATTGATACCAATATGCTTGTGGTTCATTGATACCAATATGTTTGTGGTTCATTGATACCAATATATTTGTGGTTCATTGATACCAATATGTTTGTGGTTCATTGATACCAATATGTTTGTGGTTCATTGATACCAATGTTTGTGGTTCATTGATACCAATATGTTTGTGGTTCACTGATACCAATATATTTGTGGTTCATTGATACCAATGTTTGTGGTTCATTGATACCAATATGTTTGTGGTTCATTGATACCAATATGCTTGTGGTTCATTGATACCAATATGTTTGTGGTTCATTGATACCAATATGTTTGTGGTTCACTGATACTGTCTATACAGACTTTTAAGTTGAGAATATAAAAATTATAAAAAGTGTTAAAAAGGAAGCATGGTAAAATCCATGTTGTCAGGAAAATAAGCAAACTTAATGACTTTATAATAATACACAAACTAAAATAAAACAATAAAAAGACATAATCAGCTAGGAAGACAATGAATTGTGGTGTGGGGAAAAACCATGGACTGATAAAATCCTATAGAGTTAGTTGAACATGAGCTGAAAATGTTACAAAAAAAATAAATTACAGACTTGGTTCAAAAGTGAACTGAGGCAGACTCACTTTCAATAAATATTTAAAATGTGTATTGCATTCATGCTGTATTTTATTTTCATCAGGTGCTTTTATCTATTGTTCTTAGTTAAAACTTTAATACATCTACCAAGGTATCCCCTCTGTGCAACATAATTTACACAACTCTGATAAGATCTTACACACCACGATCAGAATAATGCATTTAGTGAAATGTCAAGTGTCTGCCTTCCTTGCTTCATTATTGCAACACGACCAGCTCTGCCAATCAAGATCAACTGGGTGTGTAAGAAACAAGACTGAAATATCTTGTTCTTCTGCCATCACTGAATTGTGTGTAAACCAATCAGAAATATCAAGCATCTTCAAGCCTTGGACCAATCTCTATTGAATGGAAGAAGCTGGTACTCATCTTAACTGAATGAATCACTTTTGACAGATCACTGTGATGTATTATTAAATTTTGTAAATGAACATTTTTTTTTAATTCTGCCAGCTACTGGCTTCTTTTAAAATTCCTGTTATTGACTATATATCTTTTTCTAATCATGCTTTTAATATAGTTTTTTAAAAAGAGTACTACTATAATCTCTCAATGTATAAAACTTGAATAAGCACACACATTTGGGGGATTTGGTGTTTATTTTTAAAAGCCATGACTGCTGTCTACACTCACATACAAGTCAGGTCAAATGCAAACAACACAGATCCATATCTTTCAGCATATGATGTACCTGTATATGAGAGTCTATGTTAATTGTTATTACTCTAAACAAACTTTTCAGACCCAAATCTGTCAGCACAATATGCAATGGGAGATCTTGATTTATATATATCTGCTTCCATCTTGTTCTCCATCTTTATTATTCATGACCTGAAACTTTTTCCATCAAACTGGCTGGCAACATACTCAAATTGCACTTAGCTTTATCCGGTTTATATAATTTTTTGTGCAAAAACAAATTTCTTTCAATTTTCAGAGAAGAAGGGATTAGATTTAATGAGTTAAATTTTATGTTCTCTGGGAAAATGTCAGAACCCAAAAAAATATACAGTGTTAAGGCAATTTTATGCTTGATGAGGTTTTGATTTTGAGAGAGCTGATGTAAATGAAACCAATTAATAGAAAATTTGTGTGATGCCAATTCAATGAGAACTGAAAATTGTATGCAATGTCAATCTGATAACTAAAAAGAAATTGCAACTGTCAATCTGATGACTGATTAGAAACTACATTTGTCAATCTAATGACTGAATAGAAACTCCATTGTTGTCAATATGATGATGGAGTAGAAATTGTACATTTAATATAAATTATACAGGTCAATCTGATGACTGAATAGATATAGTAGCTGTCAATCTGATTGAATAAAAACTGTATGGTTTAGATTGAATAAAAACTGTATGGTTTAATAGATGGCTGAATAGATGTAGATATAGTAGCTGTCAATCTGATGACTGAATAGATATAGCAGCTGTCAATCTGATGACTGAATAGATATAGCAGCTGTCAATCTGATGACTGAATAGATATAGCAGCTGTCAATCTGATGACTAAATTGATATAACAGCTGTCAATCTTAAAACTGAATAGATATAGTAGCTGTCAATCTGATGACTGAATAAAATCTGTCTCAATCTGATCACTGAACAGAAAATTGCATATCATGTGAATATGATGATTGTACAGAAATTGTATGTAATGTTGATTATTTCAAAGTTTTAAAGTTTTGGCTAATATTTACTAAAGTGCATGCTAACTGCTATTTTCCAAATGAAATAATCCCTTTAACTGCTAAATGTTTTATTCTCACTCAATCATACAAATTATATAAACTTTTAAACAACTTACTGTTTTTCTTGGGACAATTTAGTCTGAAGAAATGATTGTTGCCCCACAGAATCCTGTTACCATGTTTCACACGAGTGCGCTCATGGATTACTGATCCATTGACACAAGTTCTGCAAATAAAATATAATCAGTTATACTACATGTATGTTGTCTGGGGACATATTATCTTAGATAGGGCAACATATAACCAAAATTGTGCTGATATGCCATTACACATGCATACATACACATATACAAAACTCACAAACACACAAAAATACCTCCTAATCCACTAACATGCATGCATATTAAGATGTACACTGCCACACAATAATTATCCCATGATCCCATCTATACTTTCATATGTACACTGCCACACAATAATTATCCCATGATCCCATCTATACTTTCATATGTACACTGTCACACAATAATTATCCCATGATCCCATCTATACTTTCATATGTATACTGCCACACAATAATTATCCCATGATCCCATCTATACTTTCATATGTATCCTGCCACACAAAAATTATCCCATGATCCCATCTATACTTTCATATGTACACTGCCACACAATAATTATCCCATGATCCCATCTATACTTTCATATGTACACTGCCACACAATTATCCCATGATCCTATCTATACTTTCATATGTACACTGCCACACAATAATTATCCCATGATCCCATCTATACTTTCATACATACATTCAAGCATAAAAAGAAATTTCATGATCCCATTTAAACTGTATTACATTCTGTTAAGCAGTGAAAAGAATCCCATAATCTCATTGATACTGTCATGCATGCAAAGAATCCCACAATCCCATCTATACTGTAATGTGTACTGTCAAGCATAAAAAAGAATCCCATGATCTCATTGATATTGTCATGTATACTGTGTCAAGCATTACAAAGAATCCCATAACCCCATCTATACTGCCATGCATACTTTACACAGAATCCCACAATCCCATTTATACTGTCATGTATACTGTGTCAAGCATTACAAAGAATCCCATAACCCCATTTATACTGCCATGCATACTTTACTCAGAATCCCACAATCCCATTTATACTGTCATGTATACTGTGTCAAGCATTACAAAGAATCCCATAACCCCATTTATACCGCCATGCATACTTTACACAGAATCCCACAAACCCATCTATACTGTAATGTATACTATCAAGCATAAAAAAAGAATCCCATGATCCCATTGATACTGTCCATGCATACTTTACTCAGAATCCCACAATCCCATTTATACTGTCATGTATACTGTGTCAAGCATTACAAAGAATGCCATAACCCCATTTATACTGCCATGCATACTTTATAAAGAATCCCACAAATTTAATCTACCAGTATAATGATACTCATTCTGTTAAGCATCAAAATGAATCTCCAGCTGTCATCAATGATAAAATAATTACCACTATATCAATAAAAGTTAGCAAAGCACTTGATGTTTTTTTTCAACTGGTTGTTCACAGTAAAATCTTCAAACAAGTTCATCAGCATAAATTGTCAGTGATTAAGTATTTTATAATTACAAAGATCACATGGCACAGGAAAGACACAGCATTATTATTTCTTACCTTGAATTGTCATACAACTTAAAAATACCTGTCAAGCATTAGCTAACATAAATAATAAAGGAGTGGCAATCTGAAGGAACAAAAAAATTTATATGGTAAATGGCTGGATCAATTCTCATGTCTGGACCATTTCTCATGATCAATTCTAATTTATGGACCAATTCTCATGTCTGCACCATTTCTCTTGATCAATTCTAATGGCTGGACCAATTCTCATGTCTGCACCATTTCTCATTACCAATTCTCATGGCTGGAACAATTCTCATTGCTGAGACATTAGCAAAAGAATGTGATGTTTTTGCTTTCTATGATTTATCCCTGCCAAACAGCTCTATTTTTGTAAACAAGGTGTTTCACAGTTTCAAATGTCATCCACTATCATGCTGGTTGTAACAAACATGTACATTCCCTAAAAGCCAAACATGTACATTCCCTGAAAGCCAAACATGTACATTCCTTGAAAGCTAAACATGTACATTCCCTGAAAGCCAAACATGTACATTCTTTAAAAGCTAAACATGTACATTCCCTGAAAGCCAAACATGTACATTCCCTGAAAGGCAAACATGTACAATCCCTGAAAGCCAAACATGTACATTCCCTGAAAGGCAAACATGGACATTCCCTGAAAGGCAAACATGTACATTCCCTGAAAGGCAAACATGTACATTCCCTGAAAGGCAAACATGTACATTCCCTGAAAGGCAAACATGTATATTCCCTGAAAGCCAAACATGTACATTCCCTGAAAGCCAAACATGTACATTCCCTGAAAGGCAAACATGTACATTCCCTGAAAGGCAAACATGTACATTCCCTGAAAGCCAAACATGTACATTCCCTGAAAGGCAAACATGTACATTCCCTGAAAGGCAAACATGTACATTCCCTGAAAGCCAAACATGTACATTCCCTGAAAGGCAAACATGTACATTCCCTGAAAGCCAAACATGTACATTCCCTGAAAGGCAAACATGTATATTCCCTGAAAGCCAAACATGTACATTCCTTGAAAGCTAAACATATGAAAAAGGGACCTTTTTACTACATTCAACAAAGTATTATATAAATGGCAGAGGAAGCTATGACAATGCAAGTTCAAAATGCCAATCATTCAATCAGCTTGTGATCAGTCCAGAATTCAGGTCAGTCAGCTTCATGAATTTTGCTTTAATTTACAGGAAATGCTTTGAATGTCATTTGAGAGAGAAGATATAAAGCCCATCCTGGGTGTCACTTGTAAGTAGGTCTTTTGTCAACAACTGATGAGATCCAATGAGGGTTCATTAGTCATTGTTAAAATAAATTTTAAAAAATTAATACAAGGTTTATTTTTAAAAAAAATTAAAAAAAGAGTCCCTCGAAAGGAATAACAATCTTCTTGGTGCAAAAGAATTCCAGCACTTCAAGATATGACAATTTCTTTCCAATTTCTTTCTTCTAACTGCTGTTAACTGAAACCATCATTTCATTCTTCAGCAATAAAAAGATTTTCAAATTAACTGCTGTGATGGACGTTATGGCATTTAGATTTAGGAAAAAGAAGACAACATTGTCAATGACAGCATTTAAAAACCATTTTTGTGAAGTTTACTTATACCCATCACCAGTGTTTCCCTACAGAAGAACATCATCTGTTGCCTGCATTCATTGTCCAATGGTCTGTAAGGACAAGTTTGTTATTACTACCTGCCATGAACTACTTGGGAGTATTGCATGAAACTTACACTTACATTCATCCCATGGCCCAGTTATCCAGAATGAACATGGTGCTGTTTAGACCTCCAAGATGGCCACCATAGAAAGTCTTGTTACTAATGATTATATCAACATGAGGTTTCCACTAATGACTTCTATGATGTTGAGTTGGTTGAAAAATTAAATTGCTGATCTGATTACCAATGCGGCCACCATTTGAGCCATCATGAAAATCTTGTAATTGTTATCACTGAATGAATGCTCATATGGGCATGAGGTGGTCACTTTATGATCTCTAATTGGTCTTGCATACTAATGGGGCCAATATGACATCCAGTATGGCCACCTCAGTAGCCAGCTTGAAAATCTTTATATTGCTAGTCTTTCTGAATGGAAAGTCATACTGACATAGTGTTTTTGCCAGAAGATTTCTTATGCTGTCTAGTCAGTCCTGAATGAAAATGATGCTGGCATAATATGGCTTACACAGTGGCCATCTTGAAAATCTTGATATCACTCTTTTTCCTGAGCTTTTCACTAACAGACTTCTGATAGGTACGAAAGCTAAGGAGTCATAATGTATTATGCTACAAAAAGGTATCTATTCTTAGATTATTACAAAAAAGGTATCTATTCTTAGATTATTACAAAAAGGTATCTATTCTTAGATTATTATAAAAAGGTATCTATTCTTAGATTATTACAAAAAAGGAATCTATTCTTAGATTACAAAAGGGTATCTATTCTTAAATTATTACAAAAAGGTA
Organism: Potamilus streckersoni; assembly: GCA_016746295.1. NCBI lineage: Eukaryota > Metazoa > Mollusca > Bivalvia > Unionida > Unionidae > Potamilus > Potamilus streckersoni. The sequence continues at coordinate 738,834 of JAEAOA010002117.1, read as the reverse complement.
TCTATTCGTAGATTATTACAAAAAGGTATCTATTCATAGATTATTATAAAAAGGTATATATTCTTAGATATTACAAAAGGTATCTATTCTTAGATTATTACAGAAAGGTATCTATTCTAGGATTATTATAGAAAGATCTATAATCTTAGACTACTATAGAAATGTATCTATTCTTAGATTACTACAAAAAGGTATCTATTCTTAGATTATTACAAAAAAGGTATCTATTCTTAGATTATTACAGAAAGGTATCTAATCTTAGATATTACAAAAGGTATATATTCTAAGATTATTATAGAAAGATATATATTCTTAGACTACTAAAGAAAGGTATCTATTCTTACATTACTACAGAAAGATATCCAATCTTAGATTACTACAGAAATGTATTTATTCTTAGATTTTTTATTGCAGAAAGATATATATTCCTTACTACAGAAAGGTATTTATTCTTAGATTACTGAAGAAAGTTATCTACTCCTAGATTACTACAAATAAATATTTATTCTTAGATTATTACAGAAAGGTATTTATTCCTAGATTACTGAAGAAAGGTATATATTCCTAGATTACTACAGAAAAAAATATTCTTAGACTACTATAGAAAGGTATCTTTTCTTGGATTACTACAGAGTGGTATCTATTCTTTGATTACTACAGAATGGTATCTATTCTTAGATTACTACAGAAAGCTATCTATTCTTTGATTACTACAGAAAGCTATCTATTCTTAGATTACTACAGAAAGCTATCTATTCTTATATTATTGTTGCAGAAAGGTATCTATTCCTAGAGTATTACAGAGAGGTATCTATTCTTTGTTTGAAGGTAGTAAATGGTTTGCAAAATCACATGATCCACTTTCACTTTACCTTGAACAGCTTAACTTCCTTTTCCAATATACCTTGGTTTGAACACTTCAACCTAATTTTCAATTATCTGTACTAAGCTGGTCTCTTCTTCATCAGTGATAGAACCAGTACAGGTTAGTTAACACTGCTTTCTCAACCTTCTTCACCTAGTTTAAGGTGGATGGATTGCAGGGGTGTCACTGCATCACGGTCCTACCAGCCATCTCTATATAATTCTAACTACTACTAAAATGATAAACTGTGTCCATAGGTTGCCTCTGTAAGATGGGATTTCATTTTTGTCCATAACTAATTCCTAGATCGGCATCAATGCTCAAATTTAAAGAAATGCATTTACACTGACTTTCTTTTATATCTTCTGTACCAAAATATTAAGCATACAGTCAAAATAAGAAAATGAAAACTACATGTAAGAAATCTGAGGCAAGGACAATGGGTCTAAATGTTCTGCAACATGAGTTTATTGAAAGGCTTCATGCTCTACTGTAGGAAGTGAATTTCCTGGAATTTAGGATGACACTATATCTTCTTGTTAAATACAGAGCATTCAAACCATTTTGGATACTCTTCAAATTAGCTCCTATGATGACCCTACTGATTATTAGGATGGTCACCATTTTCATTTAGGAGAAAATAGATTTGATGTCAAGATTTTCAACATGGCAGTCCTTTTGGATGTCTGCAGGACACCATTTTCATTAAGGACCAAATAGTTATCATAGATTATAGGATAATTCCAGAGGAGTAGCTATATTAAGATTTTGAAAATGGCCATCAAGATGACCATATTGAATGTCAGTTCATGATGCACATATATTCAGGACCAACTAAATAAGCACGTTTGACAAAAGACCCCTGTCAATATGGCCTTCCATTTTGGGCAAGCAACTCAAAGATTATTAAAATAGCTACAATGGCAGCTATATCTCAGATCACTTCAGCACTATTTCTTTTAATTCATGACCAAGCAGATATCATAATTGGTATTCTGGTGAAAACCATGTTAATATGACTTTTTATTTAGGAGTAGGAGTTCAAAGGTAACCGCATGGTCTAAAAGTACCTGACTTTACAGATCTCCCTTATCTTACCTCTGTCTGCATGGGTTTAAATCTTGGGGCAGCCAATATAGGTATGTAAGTGGTTGCCATGGCAGCCAGTATAACTTGTGCATGAAGAACTGAAGAAAACTCTGATAAGAACCACCTATCTATGGGAAGCTACTGGCAAGCTTTCTCACACACTGTCATTGGCTGAGCTTTAAACTAGAACCCTAAATAGACAAAGGTGAGATAGGAGTGATTGGGTGTTTGTGTTTTGAATTTTTAACATAATATTAACAATTTTTCAGTTATATCGTTATAATTTCTGCACTATGACAGCTTTTAGTGATATCTGACAATGGGGAATTATGACAGAGATATGTAATATTATATCCTACCCATTCACATCATAATGACACCAGGCCGACCAGTCCTAACACTAATCTCTTAATGATGAGCACCCAGCAAGGCAGCTGCAAATGTTATTTTTCTAAGCCTTTGATATGACTTGACCAGGATTCAAACATGTCACCTCCTTCATAATGAGAATCATTGAGCCATCTGTGGTCTCTTAAAAAGTGTCTGAGAAAATGAGCTAAATGTGAGAATTTCACATAATGATGGGTGCATATATATCAACTTTCATGACTCTCTGTAACAGTAGTCTCAATGATAAACACACCTATCAACTTTCATGACCGTATAACAGTAGTCTCAATGATAAACACACCTATCAAGTTTCATGGCTCTATAACAGTAGTTTCAATGATAAACACACCTATCAAGTTTCATGACTCTATAACAGTAGTTTCAATGATAAACACACCTATCAAGTTTCATGACCATATAACAGTAATCTCAATGATAAACACACCTATCAAGTTTCATGACCTTATAATAGTAGTCTCAATGATAAACACGCCTATCAAGTTTCATGACTCTATAACAGTAGTCTCAATGAAAAACACACCTATCAAGTTTCATGACCTTATAATAGTAGTCTCAATGATAAATACACCTATCAAGTTTCATGACTCTATAACAGTAGTCTCAATGATAAACACACCTATCAAGTTTCATGACTATAATAGTAGTCTCAATGATAAACACACCTATCAAGTTCATGACTATAACAGTAGTCTCAATGATAAACACACCTATCAAGTTTCATGACCTTATAATAGTAGTCTCAATGATAAACACGCCTATCAAGTTTCATGACTCTATAACAGTAGTCTCAATGATAAATACACCTATCAAGTTTCATGACTCTATAACAGTAGTCTCAATGATAAACACACCTATCAAGTTTCATGACCATATAACAGTAGTCTCAATGATAAATACAACTATCAAGTTTCATGACTCTATAACAGTAGTCTCAATGAAAAACACACCTATCAAGTTTCATGACTCTATAACAGTAGTCTCAATGATAAACACACCTATCAAGTTTCATGACTGTAACAGTAGTCTCAATGATAAACAAACCTATCAAGTTTCATGGCTCTCTGTAACTGTAGTCTCATTGATAAACACACCTATCAAGTTTCATGACTTTGTAATAGTAGTCTCAATGATAAACACACCTATCAAGTTTCATGACTCTATAACAGTAGTCTCAATGATAAACACACCTATCAAGTTTCATGACTCTATAACAGTGGTCTCAATGATAAACACCTATCAAGTTTCATGACTGTAACAGTAGTCTCAATGATAAACAAACCTATCAAGTTTCATGGCTCTCTGTAACAGTAGTCTCATTGATAAACACACCTATCAAATTTCATGACTTTGTAACAGTAGTAACAATGATAAACACACCTATCAAGTTTCATGACTCTATAACAGTAGTCTCAATGATAAACACACCTATCAAGTTTCATGACTCTATAACAGTAGTCTCAATGATAAACACACCTATCAAGTTTCATGACTCTATAACAGTAGTCTCAATGATAAACACACCTATCAAGTTTCATGTAGTAAAAATGCTTACCTGGCACCTTCAAAAGGAGTAAGAAACACTTCATTGTTTACAATTTCTACAAGGCAGTGTTGTGGCTGAATCCCTAGACCACTAAGCTGAATATCATGTTCTATATGCTCCGAATCAAGACCGCCAGGGCAACCCACTAGTGTGTGTTCCTGGAAAGAATGAAATAAAAGTTAATGTTACATTTTATTCATACTCTAGTATGATAAAACAAATTTAATAACTACTGCTATCAGGAATCAAACCTCTGTTTTGCCTGTTTGTAGTCCTGTACAAAGGCCATCTGACTTAAAAGTTCAGACAGGTAGACTGCTTACTAGGTGGTCTTGCATACCTCATTTACTGGACTTGAACCCTACCATATATTGACATTCATCCTCAAAGTTCACTCAGGTTAACATTTTCTCTCATGACACCATTGGTACCACTAATGAAAGCCCCAAATGTAACAAGATGATACAATGTCTAAAACTCTAGCTATTGGGCAAAACCAGTTTGTTGACATGGCAGAGCACCAGGAAGGCTGGTTAGTGAGGTTACTTGTATACCTCAAAGGTAACCACTACACTACACTATATCACAATACACTATACACCACTCCCTCAATAACTCGCGGACATTGGGGTCCAAAAACATCGACCGCGATATAAGTGAGGGCGCGAGTTATCGAGGGACCTATAACAAACAACAAATTTAACAATGGGATCGACGCATAGGGAAAAGGGGGTTGGGTGGCTTGGCATGTTGAATACTCAATTAATAATTGCACTAAGATTAACAGTGGATAAATATCTTTTCATATCGGTGTACTTTGTTTAGTTTTTCCTCACAGAGTAACATTAATTTCAGGATAACTTACAGTATATTGAGGAAATCATCTAAACATTATTCCTCCTGGTTTCTGTTTGCTTAGCGCATGTACTTCACACGCTGTGTATTACGTCACTTATTTTTGTGGTGAATGGTATACATTTTAATTTTATTGTTTGATCCAAAGTAGACCTTTTTTTCAAATACAAAAGATCGACACATTTCGAAAAAACAATGTCGATCGAACGATGTGTAGATTTTTATTGCGGTAGAAGTAAAATGGAAGAAAAAAATTCACAAGGTTTAACCATTACCAACATGAATTTAAAGGGTCTAAAAATTTAAAACGACAAATTAGAACACGATAACACTTGCGGTTTGTGACACGTTTGAGAAATATCACTTCACATTTTGAAAAAATGCAAATTTCACAATATGGATTCTATCTTTACAGGCAATACTGTATTTTCCGCCCTATAAGTCAAGCTTGCGTATAAGTCGCTCCTCCGCACTTGCCATAATCACGTCTTTGGTACCGCCGGCCATTGCATGCGATTTGGTAATTTCCAACTTCGTGTAAGAAATATTATACAATTGTTTAAGAGTTATATAAAAGTCAGTATTAAAATAGACTGACTTTGTCTTGAGTTGTATTTGAATTATTGAAAGTCCATGACCTGCAGCACGCTGTTCCACAATCCATTTTCGTAGATTCTCCTCGAGAACTGGCCAACTTTCTTTGCCACTATGATTTCCCTTCTTGGTTTTTTTTTTGTTGACCTTAACTCGTCTTCATTTTTTACGCCAGTCACACACAATCTTCTCGCTTACATTGAATTTTCTTTCTGCTGCACGATTTCCGTTTTCTTTCACAAATGCTAGGACGTTTAACTTAAATTCTGCATCATATTTTTTCTAGTTGTTGGTGCCATGATAAATGGCACGAATTTAACTGAAAACAAAACTTATTGACTTATGATAATATAACAATTTTAAATCATACAACGTTATTGTGAAACTATATTTTATTAATGCTCCATTGTATTTATATATTGGTCATTTCCACAACCCAAGCGAACTTCAAAAGGCACTTTATACGCTACAGTGATTTTAATACATTAATGAATACGCTACAGTGATTTTAATACATTAATGAAGACATTGCAAATTCGCCTAACAATTGAAATTGTTCACCAGCCTTCCAGTTATTTTTTTTATTAATTACCGGTACTTTGAAGTTCTCTCCATGAAGCCAGTCTTGGCTTAATCCAGAGTTTAAAACTAGAGCAATCATTAGAGGAAATATTCTGCTATGTTTTTTTTATTGTTTTTTTTATAACAAGCCATTGTGAAACCAACCGAAAAAATGATTTCATGTTTTTATAAACTACTATTAAAGTAAAGTATGAATCGATAACAGTGACCCCAGTTCTGCCTTCTGTATTTATTGGAGTACATCAAAAGAACATGACCAAATAGCTGGGCAGCAAGTTCAAAGGACCTTGACTAGCAGCTTGGGTGGGAAAATGTGCGGAAATTTACAACTACTGAATTTAGAGACAAAAAGATTCTAAGATGTACATGCCGAATAATAAAGGAAATACAATGGCAATATTTTTTTTAATTATAAATAACAACAAATTTTAACACACACACACACACACACACATATATATATATATATATATATATATATATATATATATATATATATATTAAATATTATTTGACTATTTAATTTGATAATCTTATAGTCTAATACTTATGTGTACCGTATGTAAGTTTTCAATAATTGGCTTGCCCGTATACCGGCAGATGCATTTTGCTAAAGCACAGCATCATACTGCATCAGTCACAGTCGTAAAAAAAAAATTATTTATCTTATAAGTCGCTCCTGCATATAAGTCGCACACATCATTTTTAAGGAAAAAGAAACCGCAAAAAAGTAGCGACTTATACCCCGGAAAATATGGTAATCACCATTTTTGATAAAAACGAACTATGTATCAAGGTTAAATTTGCCAATTTACAATTTCTTATCACGACTTTCTTCATGTTTAACACATTTTAAAATATATTTTCCTGGTTAAAAAATCGGGAGGCATGCCGGAAACCGCGTTATAAGTGGGTTCGCAAGTTATCCGGGCGCGAGTTATCGAGGGAGTGGTGTACTTGACTACACTATATTACACATCATTACTCTTTACTCTATTGATTGCAAAACTAGTAATACATTTTTATGACGCTTCAGATGTTGGTGTTATGTGATTTTGCAAGTGGAGGACTAAAGACCTCCCCCAAACAACCAACTTAACACTGAATTGGCAAAAATACAGCCTGCATTCCTAGGCTAAGCAATAAGCAACAACTTCACTTTTAAAGTTCAATCTAAGTTACATAATTAAAATCTGAATAATATATATGTGTAAAAATAAATGTGTACAAAAAATAACATCACCTGAAACTTTATAAGAAAAATATATGCATTAAAAAAGTCCAAGACACAAAAATGGAATTGTATATTCTTTTCAAGTGATTACTGGAATTGTATATTCTTTTTTAGCAATTAATGGCAGTATATATTCCTTGTAAATGGTTAATGGCATTTGAGATTCTTCTCAAGTGATGGGCATATTGTTGAATAGCTAAACCGCCAAAGTGGAATGTGTGTGCAAAGCCCCATCATAAGCCTCCATGTGTTTTAGGAGAAATAGCCAGTCTGTGCTGATGGACAGATGCATGATGGAACCCCATCTCATAAGCTCCTCTTGTCTACGACTGGTAGAACTACAAAAACTAAATAAACTAAATGACTAATTTCAATATATTAGCATACAAGTTAATTCTACATTTTATAGTATATTACTCATTTATAGCCAAGTCTGGTCATTGTCATTCTAAACTATCGACTATCAACTATATCTGATATCTGAGCTGATACACCAATGCAAAGATTTTAAAAAATTCAAAGATTATGATTTATTTTCCTTTTTTTTTTTGAAGAAAACCTATTTAGAAAAAGATGGAGAGTAATATCTTGTTAGGCATAATGACAGGTCCAAAGTGCAAATGCTGGAGATTTGTTTTTCCAATGCACAAATCTGCATTACCAATTCTGGAAATCTGCATTACCAATTCTGTACATTTGTAATTAATATATCAACATATCCACGATACAACTTTATCTTCATCAAAATGTGGAAATCTATGTTTCAAATAAGGAATGGAAAGAAAAGAAATCTGGCTATAAAAATACAGGATAGCATAAATGTTTATTTCTTGCAGTAATTCTTAGTGTTGACACATATAAGATTCATCACTGTTGGACACAAGTGCATTTCCAAAGTCAATAATATTTAGATGGCAATCTATATCAGCTTCATTATCATTAAGATATTATTTTTGTCAGCTCCATTATCATTTTAATGATGTTATCCTATGGCAGCCAATTATCATTATGATGGTTATACTATGTCATGCCACTTATTATAATGTTATCTTATGTTAACCTATTATCATTATAATTACTTTATTCTATGTCAGCCCCATATTCATTATGATGTTCTCCTATGTCAGCCCAATCATGATAATTATTATAATGTTATCTTATGGCAGCCCAATTATCATTATAATGATGTTATCCTATGTCAGTCTCATTATCATTATGATAATGTTATCCTATGCCAGCCCCATTAATATTAAAATGATGTTATTTTACTCAACCCCATTATCTTTATAATGTCATCCTATGTCAACCCCATTACTGTTATAATTATATCCTTTCTCAACCCCATTATCCCTATAATGATGTTATCTTGTGTCAGCCATATTATCATTATAATGTTATCCTATGTCAGCCCTTATTTTTATGTCACACATCATAACATTAAGAATTAAAAAAACTGGAGATTTCATCTCTGCCAAAATATAATTCATCATTTTGTAATTGATTGATATACATTTGAAGAAATATCCTATTGGAAATCGGATTTTAAATAATCAATACTGATTTAGTAAATCACTACAAAATGCAATTACATGGAGTTATTTTGCAAATTCCATTTCATTAAATTTTGAAGAATCCGATAAGACAACTCAAGACAGTAAAATGCTTTCATTACAGTAATAAGTGTGGTGCATTATGTTACTATTGATTATTTTGGCATACATGCCTAATTCACAGAATTATTTGAAGCTGTTCTTCCTACAAAATACCAGCTTTAGCTGCAGAGAAACTAATTGCTTCATTGGTCATTCACAGAGATTCTGTATCCAAAGTAATTTGCAAGAATGATTCAGTAAGCAAGTCATGCCTCAAAACAATATGTACAGTAATCTTCAAATCTTGCCATAAATCACCCATAATATGCCCCAGAAGTCCCTCCAGCAAAGCACAGTGTGCTATATTTGTAAATGCTTCATAATCAACACAGCTATTAATAAAACCTCTGAATATATGTATAATTAACTAGGACCATAAATCTTGACTTTTTCATTCATGTAAGGTGGTCCTCTACAGCCTCCTGTTTTGCCAAGGGCCATAATTGTTATATCTTCAAAGTAAAAATGTTGGGGTATCAAATAAAGCATTAACCAACAAATGAACAAAATGATGACATTGTTTTCTTACAAAGTAAATGCCTTTTTGAGGTTTTGTAAGGCAAAATGTTTTATTTTATTGAAATAGGCATTCTTGAACAAATTAAAAAAAGAAATAGGCTTTCTGGGAGAAATCATGGAAAAAAATTGGTTTTCTGGGAGAAATTAAGGAAAGAAATAGGCATTCTAGGACACTTACTAAACCAGTCAAAATCTAAATTGATAAATCTCCATGGTGACAGAAGCTAGCAGTACAAAAGAACAAAAACAGTAGCTTTTATGTGTTTATTCCACTCCCATCTATCCCCTTTTTCCCATATAACACATCATGTGTGAAGTGTGGCATAAGATATGGACATCTGAAAAAATAAACCAAATGAACTAATGGAATTTCTATGTTTATGGCTTAGTCATAAAAAAAATATAAGGCATAGCATCCTGTTGGAATTTCTTTAATGCATTTCACTGGTAAAATGTCAAAAGTCAGAATGAAAAACTTATTCAATTATTACTGATGGCAATAAATTTCATCAAAATAACAGTACATAGAAACATTTTAAATGAAACATTTTAAATGTATTAAAATACATGCTCTAACTTATATATACACACAAACACACACACACAGACACACACACATATATATATATATATATATATATATATATATATATATATATAGATTAGATTAGATAGATAGATAGATTAGATAGATTAGATAGATAGATAGATAGATAGATAGATAGATAGATAGATAGATAGATAGATAGATAGATAGATAGATAGATAGATAGATAGATAGATAGATAGATAGATAGATAGATAGATTAGATTAGATTAGATAGATAGATAGATAGATTAGATAGATTAGATAGATTAGATAGATAGATAGATAGATAGATAGATAGATAGATAGTAGATAGATAGATAGATAGATAGATAGATAGATAGATAGATAGATAGATAGATAGAAGTGTATGTGTGTGTGTTAGGGAAGGACCAGTGACAATGTATACATTCAGCAGAAGAGTTCTGATGCACTAGTTAAGATCATTTGTGAAGTACATTTGTACAAGTCATTGGGGTACAGTGACAGTATACCATATATCTTCAATTATTAGTATAGTCCAACATCAAATAACACAGACCCTGACCTGCCATCATTAATGTGCCTGCTAATACGGGTCTATGTTGTTTGTTCTATTAATTTCTCCTGACAAACTGTATAGACCTTGATCTGCTAGTGCATTACACAACAGTAGATCTGGCTTTGTACAGTTTTGAAGATGGACCTGGCATATAAGCAAGTACATACTGTATCACAAGGGATTCTCAGGTGTTTATTTAGTTGTCCATCCATGATTTTATATCCCTCAATGAAAAAGTATTAGACATGTACATTTAAGGATAGGACATTCATCACACAAATGAAGTGTGTGGGACATATCCAAGAAATAGGACATTCATCACACAAAGTTTATGGGACATGTACAAGGAATAGGACATTCATCACACAATGGAAGTGTGTGGGACATATCCAAGGAATGGACATTCATCACACAAAGTTTATGGGACATGTACAAGGAATAGGACATTCATCACACAATGGAAGTGTGTGGGACATATCCAAGGAATGGACATTCATCACACAAAGTTTATGGGACATGTACAAGGAATATGGACATTCATCACACAAAGGAAGTGTGTGGGACATTACAAGCAATAGGACATTCATCACACAAAGTTTATGGGACATTACAAGGAATATGGACATTCATCACACAAAGGAAGTGTGTGGGACATTACAAGCAATAGGACATTCATCACACAAAGTTTATGGGACATTACAAGGAATATGGACATTCATCACGCAAAGGAAGTGTGTGGGACATTACAAGCAATAGGACATTCATCACACAAAGTTTATGGGACATTACAAGGAATATGGACATTCATCACGCAAATGAAGTGTATGGGACATGCACAAGGAATATGGATATCAGCACACAAATGAAGTATATGGGACATTACAAGGAATATGGATATTAGCACACAAAAATGCATTAGACATGGATATCTGCAATGACTCAGCTCAAGAAATAAAATCATAACAAATCTGTAATCCCTGAATGGAACATTTTCAAGGCACTAATTGGTTTGCTTTTAAAGACACTGTCAGCACATTATTATCTATATCATATCCAGTAACTGATAGCTAAATGCCTTTCCCAAGACCATCAAGGAAGCTGACCCATGCTGACCTAGAAGCTGCAACATGGTAGATGTGTTACCCTCACTGCACTATTACAGAGAATCATAGCATTGCTGGTGACAAAAATGGTCATACTAACATCTCTGTACAAGCTATACCAAAATCTGACTTTTCTAACACAGTCAAGAGAAATGAAATTAATAATTAATCATTTAAGGGTGGAGGGAATAGAAATGAAGAAATAACATGATAATTCAGAAACTGACCAGTCATGCAACTAAATTTCTAGATTAGGATTTATTACTGCAACTAAAACTAAGTGTGACTTGGGGCATAATTGAGTTTGCAGACTATGGCTGGATTCCTTTTGTGTCCTAATAACAAACATAATTGCCAATTTTCCCAGATCAATGTGAAAGAACAAGAAATGTAAAAAAAAAAATGCTTAAACACTAAAACAAATAGATCTTAGACAACAACACTCAACTGCATACAAGTTTTTCAATGATTTATAATATTTCAGTGTTGTTCCACTTACTTTTAACACAAAAGCAAAGGAACATTAAATGTCTGTCACAATGGTCCAATTCTGCACAGTAGTCTAAACCATTAATTTCATATCAAATTTTCTTGGAGTGATGAAATAATAAAGTCAACTAACGACTCCATAAGGGATGTCAATTGTTACATTGTTTGTAAGACAAATAGGTTTAAATATTATGAGAAATTAAAGCTTTTATGTAGAACTAAAGAAATAATTCATTCTACCCAACATAAATAACAGTAATGTTACTAGTGCTTTTTAAAATTTGCCAACTTCAAATTTTGGTAGACAAAATACACAGCAGCTAATATTGGACACTGAATCCTCCCTTCAAATAAGGGATGAAGGGAGTTATCTTTATATACAGCATGATATTTTTGGATACTGAGCCCTCCCTTTAAATAAGGAATGTAGAGAGTTATTCTTACATACAGCATGATATTTTTGGATACTGAACCCTCTCTTCAAATAAGGGTGTAGGTAGTTATCCTTATATACAGCAAGATATTTTTGGATACTGAGCCCTCCCTTCAAATAAGGGATGTAGGGAGTTATCCTTTTATACAGTGTGCTATTCAAGGACAGTAAGAAGCAACTTTCCCAAAAATATTTAGTGAGCTATAAAGCTTGCTATTTTTGGACACTCAAGACTCCCCTCCAAGAATGGATGTAGGTAGTGAGTTATATAATATTGGACACCCAGAATCATCTCTTCCAACAATGGATGTAAGTGGTAAGCTATATAACTGGGTAATATGAACAATAAAGACAATTAAGTTGTCCCCTTCAACAAGGGATGTTGCAATAAGTGTTTATAAAGTTAAGCTATATACTGTAGAAACCTAATACTGGACACCAAATCTGTCCACTCCTACCTCACAACTTGCCTACATTAAAAAACTGAAATCAGTAATTACTGGACTTGATACTTTATCATTACTACAGTAGAAAGGTGAAAATACATGGCCACGCTTCTAGGTAAGATCATAAACATTCCTATCCTTTTCACATTTTTTAAGTTACATGCTTACATGTATTAGCAAAGTATTTGAGTGCAGATTTTATTTTTCTGAATCACACTTGCACAGTGTTATACTGTTGATTGCCTGCAGTAGAAAGAAAAGATCATTATTCCCTTTCACAATTAGGACAGCCCTTCTTCACTGCCCTCTTAGTAATGAATGCCTCCAAAGACCCCATATATCTTTACCATCAAGATTCTTTACATCCATGTATAACTTAAATCTTTTGTTTCTTTTGGGTGTACTCTACACCATAGTCTATTCCTTCCTTAATATATGGTAATGCATATACTACAGGCATGCACTTTTAAATCATTTTAATCATCAAATTTTTCTCACAAGCATTAGTCATTTGCAGTAGCTAGGTCTTGAGCAAAGAGCTGAAATTGGACTTAAAAAATGAAAGTGGTGAGACAGTTCATGTAACTGTAGTAGGGACATTTGATAGGATTCAACTATTTTCCAATTTCTAGTCTTGTACATAGCCATGTTGGACAGAATCCACTTTTCAAGAAATGTTCTTTTTCTGCAGTCTAAAAACAATACAAGCAGAATCTTTACAGCACACACTCACCCCATGGCCTTATGGACATTAATCATTTTGGTTTAAAAGGTCTAGCTCTATGGTCTATATAGTGAGAACAACAGGCATTTGTGCAGATGTGTTTATGCAAATTGATTAAAAGATTATCTCATTAAGTTTCTCTAACTAGCAAGAATAACTTATATATTGTTTTAAAAGAAATGGATATTTTATAATTGAATTCTGACAATCTTAAACCAGTAATAGAAATATATCAGTATGTCTCCTGTGAAGTCCACTAGAACTAATATATACACTAAGCTTTTGAATTTGAATGTAGTGGGAATTTGGAGACAGTGAAAAGGAACTGTTAAAGAGATATGTAACCTAGACATTTGTTTTGTTTGAGCTACCAGCTATTTCCCACCCACCCACACAGTACAACATAGCACTGAGCTATGCCAGTGTTTTGTTTTCTTTGGTAATTAAAATAATAACAGTTGACAAGAAGAGTATGGTAACTTCTTAAAGTTAAACAAGCAATTCATCTAAGAATAAAATTATGCTCATGTATTTCTCCCAAGTTATGAAGCATTGGTGGAGTAGATACATAAAACAAGTAAATACAGAATCAGACTGCATTTGAGACCACAAGCAAATACCGGAGATGAAAAATGAAAATTGAATTGAATGCTAAGAGAATGCAAACTAAATGCAAACAGAAAGTGCCTGAACTGAAATTGAAATGTGAATTCAATAAAATTACCCATTGTTTGGTCTGTACTGCCAATTTACATAAACATATAAGATAGAATTCTTTATTTCAGACTGCATAGTCCATACATCTAAATTAAAATACTGATATAGAGTACAACATTGTAAACACAAAAGAACATACATACAAATACATACATATATATATATATATATATATATATATATATATATATATATATATATATAAACATATACATTATATAAATATGTATATACATATATATACACATACACACACAAACATATACACATACACACATACATATATATATATATATATATATATATATATATATATATATATATATATATACACACACACATACATACACACATACACATATATATATACATATACATATATATACATATACACACACATACACATATACAGACACACACACACACACATACACACACATATATATACATATACATACACACATACACATACACTAAAACATATGTACATATCATATGTACAAGTATTCAGATACACTTACAACAATTATTTGTGCCATGCATTGTTAAAAAATGAAATTTAAGTGACACATTTAAATAGTAATTGGTTCCATCTATTAACAATGTGAGAATTTAAATTCATGTCATATTTCCAAAGTGATTTCAATATATAGTTCTCACTATTAGAAAGTCTTGTTATCATTGAATATACTACATACTTTCTCATTACTTCCTCAAAACTTAATACATTATAATTAACAAACAATTTACAATAAAATTACCCATTGTTTGGTCTGTACTGCCAATTTATATAAACATATGCTTACCCTAGTTTGATATAAACAAGAATAATTTTATCACCACATGAAAACAAAGTTCAACAATTCCTTGCTTGTATTTATCAGATTACCACCTGTTCTCCTAACTGGATGGAATAATTTGTACGTATATGCTCACATAAAACTGAAAACAACATAGACTCAAATCTGCAGGCAGCAGATCTAGGTCTTGTGGATCATATAGAGTAATCAGTAAACAAACCATATAGTCCCTGATCTGCAAGCACAAAAATATCACAGTTTTGTCTTTATTTGTAGCTAGACATAATTTACAAGTGAGTATATACAGTATGACCTGATGTGACATGCAAATTTAACACCTGAACCTTGCCCTGCTGGGCTTGTAAACCCTGAAGTTGTATACAACATTAGGCAAGTAACCTTAAATTCCTATGACCAGGAATTTAGCACCTGGAACTTGCCACTATAGCTTAAGAAAATGAAATAAATACAACTTCAATTTTGATCATAGTTACTGTAAATACTAATTTACATTTATTCATTTATTTTATTTATTTATTCATTGTTACTTCATGGATTTGATCAGGTTTTAAAAGGCTTCCACACAAGGATATGTAATGTTCAGATCTGGTTAATTAACTTTATTAATTGGAGGTATTTCACTATTTCCACACAAAGATAAGTTATATTGGGCTTCTAAATTCCTGGATAATGCAACAATCACCAAAACCAGCAAAATTATGTATCCATAACAAATTTTGTTTTTACAAAAATACATGAAATATTAAAAAAATAATAGTACACACCAATGACAGGTATTATTTAGTATGGAGTTGAAAGCTAATCTCTGTAATTTAATATCTGCTGTTATTTGCCATCACACAACAATGACAGGAAATATGTGCCAGCACACACCCACACACACACAAGAGATAATATGACTACTGTTGATCCCACTATATACCATACTGAATAAACTGCTAATAAATCAGTAACTGTCCAAATTCTGAGACATATCAATCTAAATTGGGACAATTCAGTTCTTCTTCATACCAGAAATACATTAATATAAACTGTCCTTATTCAGAGTGATTTTTTTACATTGGAAAATTGTAAAGATTGTTGTTCAAAATCATTTTAATTCTCCTAAAGTACTGCAGTTATTTTAATAAATGCTCAGGGAGCTGTACATTTTTAAAGGGGGTAGGGGTAGTTACCATACATCACAGTTTAAAAAGGTATGTAAATTAAGTTGTTTTGATATTTCTCTAAGTGACCGATTACTCATGTACTGTTTTAGTTATCTGGACATACCATAGTGGATCTGTATGGATCTATATGCCTTGATAAGTTAAGAACTTTTGGTGGTAAAAAGGAGGCATCATGTTTGTTATTTGTAAGGGGGCTTAAGTTGCAATAACTATGATGGGTGGTCATTATCAGTTTTTTTGGTTGTTGTTGTAATTGTTAAGAATTATGGCTAAGATAACAGTACAGTGCACTAGCCAATATTTTTCTTTTACATCACTGGCTACCTACTCATCATTGGCTGTCTACTTCATGAAGGCTGCCTGTTTATCAAACACTGCCTACTCTGGCTACCTACTTATTATCACAGGCTGTCTACTTATTATCACAGGCTGTCAACTAATTATCACAGGCTGCCTACTTATTATCACAGGCTGTCAACTTATTATCACATGCTGTCAACTAATTATCACAGGCTGCCTACTTATTATCACAGGCTGTCAACTTATTATCACATGCTGTCAACTAATTATCACAGGCTGCCTACTTATTATCCCAGGCTGTCAACTTATTATCACATGCTGTCAACTAATTATCACAGGCTGCCTACTTATTATCACAGGCTGTCAACTTATTATCACATGCTGTCAACTAATTATCACAGGCTGCCTACTTATTATCACAGGCTGTCAACTTATTATCACATGCTGCCAACTAATTATCACAGGCTGCCTACTTATTATCACAGGCTGTCAACTTTTTATCACATGCTGTCAACTAATTATCACAGGCTGCCTACTTATTATCACAGGCCTACTCATCACCAGGTGCCTACCCATGAGATGGAGCTCATCACACTAGATTTAAAATCAAATTATACAATATGAAAAGAATCAGTATGCATTAGAATCAATAGCACAACACAAGAACACCTATAATGTGAAAGGACAAAGTGTAATGTTTACAAATACAAACACATTTCTGTATGCAGTGTTAAATGCTATAGTGTTCACCTTCCTGAAACAAACCCTTCCCATAGGCAGATTAAGCAACCTTATGCAGCCAAATTATTTCCCACTAGATGGCTCTGGAATAGAGAAGTCCTACTGAAAAGTTGCCCTTTTAAATGTACCTCTGTATGACACAAACCCTGATGTAACATGGTCATAGAACTATTTGTGGGAGTTATTTTTTCCTATGCAATGTACCTTTGTATAAAATAAACCTGGATATAATACAAATAGAATCATGGATCCCACTGTGTGTTATTTTTTTCTATGCAATTTATGTCTGTATAACAAACCTGGATATAAGATGGGTTTAGTCATTCATCCAACTGTAGGAATTACTATTTCCAAATAATGTACCTCATTATAACACAAACCCTGATATGACATGGGTATCAGCATGGGTTCCATTGTACAAATAATATTTTTCCAAATAGTGAACATCAGTGTACATTATTGTGTTTCTAACAGAATGATAAGTAAAATAACATTCTGTTTTTCATAACAAATTCACATTTCATTAATTTAATACAGTAGTTAAGAAATGTTTTTATAAATAGACACCTTATTTCTTGAATGATAGAGACAAACCTTTTCTTCCATTCTAAAAAATATCTAGCAAATGGGGTTGTGGGATTGGAAGGATTTATTAATCAAAACTTACATGACTTACTGGGGTTGAAAAATAGTTATTATTCGAAAATGATTTTATCACAGTTATTTATTATTCAAAACTCAACTCTTACTCTTTATAAAGTGTCAATGATAGCATCTAAGAAATAAATATCTTGAGATGCTGGTATTTGTGTCTAACTGATAACAATACATGTATTAGTCATCTATGTTATGTCCCAGTATCTAACTCTGACAATAACAAAGGGTGTCACTGAATGACACTGACCATTATGACAGCCATATAAAAAATGTGTTAACAATATTAGTCATCTATGTTATGACCCAGTATCTACCTTTGACAATAACAAAGGGTGTCACTGAATGACACTGACCATTATGACAGCCATATAAAAAATGTGTTAACAATATTAGTCATCTATGTTATGACTCAGTATCTAACTCTGACAATAACAAAGGGTGTCACTGAATGACACTGACCATTATGACTAACATATAAAAAATGTGTTAACAATATTAGTCATCTATGTTATGACCCAGTATCTAACTCTGACAATAACAAAGGGTGTCACTGAATGACACTGACCATTATGACAGCCATATAAAAAATGTGTTAACAATATTAGTCATCTATGTTATGACTCAGTATCTACCTTTGACAATAACAAAGGGTGTCACTGAATGACACTGACCATTATGACAGCCATATAAAAAATGTGTTAACAATATTAGTCATCTATGTTATGACTCAGTATCTACCTTTGACAATAACAAAGGATGTCACTGAATGACACTGACCATTATGACAGCCATATAAAAAAGTGACTCAATTGACCCTGATGGAGCTAGCTGGAAGTGAATCCTCTCCACAACTATTTAAAATAGAGTAATATGTAGACCGGAATTGTACAAAGACATTGTATCTCTTAACTTGTAGATTGTATGATAAAATCGAGACAAGAAAAACACAAATTCCATGAATCAAAATCCACCAATTAAACACTCATTTGTATGCAAACATTCAAGTTTATTTTTTATAACATTCATCCATCCATGTCAATTTTATTTCTATCATAATAGGTTTATTTCTTCCATCTTCATCACATCATATTTGGTTTATTTCTACCAGTCATCCCATCAAATCACGTTTATTTCTACCCAGTAATATCAGGTTTATTTCTATCACTGTCATCTCTTCAAATCAGGTTTATGTCTACCATTGTCTACCACACCATATGAGGATAATTTCTATCACTGTCATCTCATCATATTAGATATAACTGTACCACTATCATCCCATCATATTAGGTTTATTTCATATTAGGTTCATAACTGTCATTATCACACCATATTAGGCTTATTTCTATCATCATCCAATCATATTAGGTTTATTTCTATCATCATCCAATCATATTAGGTTTATTTCTATCATCATCCAATCATTAGGTTTATTTCTATCATTGTCATCCCATCATATTAGGTTTAATTCTATCATTGTCATCCCATCATATTAGGTTTACTTCTATCATTGTCATCCCATCATATTAAGTTTATTTCTATCAATGTCATCCCATCATATTAAGTTTATTTCTATCACTGTCATCTCATCATATTAAGTTTATTTCTATGTTGTCATCCCATCATATTAAGTTTATTTCTATCATTGTCATCCCATCATATCAGGTTTATTTCTAACGTTGTCATCCCATCATATCAAGTTTATTTCTATCATTGTCATTCTATATATACCATTGTCATCCCATCATATCAGGTTTATTTCTATCATTGTCATCCCATCATATTCAGTTTATTTCTATCATTGTCATCCCATCATATCAGGTTTATTTCTAACGTTGTCATCCCAACACATTAAGTTTTTTTCTATCACTGTTGTCTCATCATATTAGGTTTAATTCTATCATTGTCATCCCATCATAACAAGTTTATTTCTATCATTGCCATCCCATCATATCAGGTTTATTTCTATCGTTGTCATCCCATCATATCAAGTTAATTTCTATCATTGTCATCCCATCATATTAGGTTTATTTCTATCATTGTCATCCCAACATATTAAGTTTAATTCTATCATTGTCATCCCATCATATTAAGTTTATTTCTATCACTGTTGTCTCATCATATTAGGTTTATTTCTATCATTGTCATCCCATCACATTAAGTTTATTTCTATCATTGTCATCCCATCATATTAAGTTTAATTCTATCATTGTCATCCCATCATATTAGGTTTATTTCTATCATTGTCATCCCATCATATTAGGTTTATTTCTATCATTGTCATCCCATCATATTAGGTTTATTTCTATCATTGTCATCCCATCATATTAGGTTTATTTCTATTATTGCCATCCCATCATATTAGGTTTACTTCTATCATTGTCATCCCATCATATTAGGTTTAATTCTATCATTGTCATCTCATCATATTAGGTTTATTTCTATCATTGCCATCCCATCATATTAGGTTTATTTCTATCATTGTCATCCCATCATATTAGGTTTATTTCTATTATTGCCATCCCATCATATTAGGTTTATTTCTATCATTGTCATCCCATCATATTAGGTTTATTTCTATCATTGCCATCCCATCATATTAGGTTTATTTCTATCATTGTCATCCCATCATATTAGGTTTATTTCTATCATTGTCATCCCATCATATTAGGTTTATTTCTATCATTGCCATCCCATCATATTAGGTTTAATTCTATCATTGTCATCCCATCATATTAGGTTAATTCTATCATTGCCATCCCATCATATTAGGTTTATTTCTATCATTGCCATCCCATCATATTAGGTTTAATTCTATCATTGTCATCCCATCATATTAGGTTTAATTCTATCATTGTCATCCCATCATATTAGGTTTAATTTTATCATTGTCATCCCATCATATTAGGTTTATTTCTATCACTGTCATCCCATCATATTAGGTTTATTCTATTATTGTCATCCCATCATATTAGGTTTAATTCTATCATTGTCATCCCATCATATTAGGTTTACTTCTATCATTGTCATCCCATCATATTAGGTTTAATTCTATCATTGTCATCCCATCATATTAGGTTTATTTCTCTCATTGTCATTCCATCATATTAGGTTTAATTCTATCATTGCCATCCCATCATATTAGGTTTATTTCTATCATAGTCATCCCATCATATTAGGTTTATTTCTATCATTGCCATCCCATCATATTAGGTTTATTTCTATCATTGTCATCCCATCATATTAGGTTTATTTCTATCATTGCCATCCCATCATATTAGGTTCATTTCTATCATTGTCATCCCATCATATTAGGTTTATTTCTATCATTGTCATCCCATCATATTAGGTTTATTTCTATCATTGCCATCCCATCATATTAGGTTTAATTCTATCATTGTCATCCCATCATATTAGGTTTATTTCTATCATTGTCATCCCATCATATTAGGTTTATTTCTATCATTGCCATCCCATCATATTAGGTTTTTTCTATCATTGCCATCCCATCATATTAGGTTTTTTCTATCATTGCCATCCCATCATATTAGGTTTATTTCTATCATTGCCATCCCATCATATTAGGTTTAATTCTATCATTGTCATACCATCATATTAGGTTTAATTCTATCATTGTCATCCCATCATATTAGGTTTAATTCTATCATTGTCATCCCATCATATTAGGTTTATTTCTATCATTGCCATCCCATCATATTAGGTTTAATTCTATCATTGTCATCCCATCATATTAGGTTTACTTCTATGAAGATCATATGTTCAATATTAAGAAATTTCAAGATTGCTTTTATAACTGCCATCTTAAATGTCCAACTGCAGCATTTTCATATATCCTCAAAAAAACAACAAATCATTTAGTCAAACCCCAAACTCACTTAAGTTTCTTCAGAAGAAAGTAAACCAGACCACAATAACCATGATGGGGATAAAATTAGGACCATTTTTGTTAAGAACCAAATAGGCATAAGAAAAAATTTTGTGCAAAAGAGAATGCCAATATGGCCATCTTCTTCTGCAGAAGTAGCAATAATATTTTTAAGATAAATTTTGATGTTTAATGAGTTGTTGTTGTTGTGGTGCTTAACACCATTTTTTCAGCACACAATAGGCAGTGAGTATTAATGGTAGAGGAAGAAACCCAAATCACCCCACTTTCTCACATATCCAAATCTTAGACTCAACACACCCAGACAGAGGTGAGATGGCAGTGATTGTAATGGACAAGCTTTAGACCACTCAGGCAGATGTTTAATGAGAACCAGTTTTGATTATGAGCAAATAGACTGAATCAATGTGTGTAAAGCTTCAGGACAATTCATTCATAGAATTTGCAGTAACTCACTTCTGGTAATGGACAAATGATAGATGGTCAGACTGATGACAAGCCTGTGACCAGTAGAGTTAAACATTGCAAGCCTGTGACCAGAACAGCTAAAGATGACATATATATGACCAGTAGAGTTAAACATTAGCAGTCTGTGACCAGTAGAGTTAAACATTACAAGTCTGTGACCAGTAGAGTTAAACATTACAAGCTTGTGACCAGTAGAGTTATTCATTACAAGCCTGTGACCAGAACAGCTAAAGATGACATATATATGACCAGTAGAGTTAAACATTAGAAGTATATGACCAGTTGAGTTAAATATTACATGCCTATGACAAGTAGAGCTAAACATTACAAGTCTGTGACCAGTAGAGTTAAACATTACAAGTCTGTGACTAGTAGAGTTACACATTACAAATCTGTGACTAGTAGAACTAAACATGACAAGAAAAGCTAACTGCAGATTCTGTCACAAATCAGCAAATATTGTGCACAAACCACAATTTGCAGAAAAACATTGCACAGGTTTGGTAATTATGAAACTCAATACTGAGGTATCTATTACCCTCAAACACCTAGTCCACCTGTTCAGGTATATCACTGAAATTATCTACCAGTTCATAAACAACTAAAAGACAAGCTAACAGTCAGATGTGACTGATGTGTCCATTATGGAAATGTGGAGCAATACAAATTTATACCACTGTTAACTAAACAGCATTATATTGCAAAACCTCCTTAATTACCAAGCTTATTCAATTGTAAAATTCTATTCCATGCAATTGTCATTTGTTGTAATTATAAATTCAAAAATGCATAATGGTCTATTTTTTAAAATGCAATGTTCATGTACATGGCATAGTATGAAATGGTAATTATCAAATTATTTAGCCTGGCCTATAATGCTTTCAATAGTGATTATCAATCTAATTTACCCAGTGGCCTATAATGCATGTAATAGTGATTACCAACCTAATTTATCCTGACCTATACAACATGTAATAGTGATTACCAACCTAATTTATCCTGACCTATACAACATGTAATAGTGATTACCAACCTAATTTATCCTGACCTATACAACATGTAATAGTGATTACCAACCTAATTTATCCTGACCTATACAACATGTAATAGTGATTACCAACCTAATTTATCCTGACCTATACAACATGTAATAGTGATTACCAACCTAATTTATCCTGACCTATACAACATGTAATAGTGATTACCAACCTAATTTATCTTGACCTATACAACATGTAATAGTGATTACCAACCTAATTTATCCTGACCTATACAATATATAATAGTGATTATCAATCTAATTTACCCAGTGGCCTATAATGCATGTAATAATGATTACCAATCTGACTTACCCAGTGATCTATACAACATGTAATAGTGATTATCAATCTAATTTAACATTGCCTATATTGCATGAAGTAGTATTTATCAATTCAATTTAACATGGTCTATAATGAAGTCATATTATTTATCATTCTAATTTAACATGGTCTATAATGAAGTCATATTATTTATCATTCTAATTTAACATGGCCTATAATGCAAGTAATAGTATTTATCATTCTAATTTAAATTTAAATTGGCCTATAATGCAAGTAATAGTATTTATCATTCTAATTTAACATGGCCTATAATGCAAGTAATAGTATTTATCATTCTAATTTAACATGGCCTATAATGAAGTCATATTATTTATCATTCTAATTTAACATGGCCTATAATGCAAGTAATAGTATTTATCATTCTAATTTAAATTTAAATTGGCCTATAATGCAAGTAATAGTATTTATCATTCTAATTTACCCAGCAGCCTATAAAGCATGTCATCATAATTATCAATCTAATTTACCCTAGCTTATACAACATGTAATAAGTGGCTATCTAATTTACCCTGGCCTTTAATGTATGTAATCATGATTATGAATCTAATTTACCCTGGCCTTTAATGTAGGTAATCATGATTATGAATCTAATTTACCCTGGCCTTTAATGTATGTAATCATGATTATCAATTTAATTTACTCTTTTCTTTAATGTATGTAATCATGATTATGAATCTAATTTACCCTGGCCTTTAATGTATGTAATCATGATTATGAATCTAATTTACCCTGGCCTTTAATGTATGTAATCATGATTATGAATCTAATTTACCCTGGCCTTTAATGTATGTAATCATGATTATCAATTTAATTTACCCTGGCCTTTAATGTATGTAATCATGATTATGAATCTAATTTACCCTGGCCTTTAATGTATGTAATCATGATTATCAATTTAATTTACCCTGGCCTTTAATGTATGTAATCATGATTATGAATCTAATTTACCCTGGCCTTTAATGTATGTAATCATGATTATCAATTTAATTTACCCTGGCCTTTAATGTATGTAATCATGATTATGAATCTAATTTACCCTGGTCTTTAATGTAGGTAATCATGATTATGAATATTATTTACCCTGGCCTTTAATGTAGGTAATCATGATTATCAATTTAATTTACCCTGGCCTTTAATGTATGTAATCATGATTATGAATCTAATTTACCCTGGCCTTTAATGTATGTAATCATGATTATCAATTTAATTTACCCTGGCCTTTAATGTATGTAATCATGATTATGAATCTAATTTACCCTGGTCTTTAATGTAGGTAATCATGATTATCAATTTAATTTACCCTGGCTTATACAACATGTAATATTGATCATTATGTAACATACCATAATCAATGTAGAATGTAATAGGGATCTAAATCTAAATACTGAGTGGCCAGTGTAGTATGCATAAATTATTGTTCAAATAATATACCATTGTCAATGTAGCCTGTAATAATGATCATAATTTTAGCATGCCCTAGTGTGTGTAAGTGATAATCATAAATTTATAACAGCATGTTCTATGTAATATGTAATAGCGACCATCAATTAAAGTTATCATTATCTATATAATATTAAACAGTGATCAATCTGATATAAAAGAAAACTACTGCTGAATGCTGGTGAAGCATGCATTACAAAATTATTCTCTTTTAATACAAATTACAATAAGATACATGTCTAGCCTCTGTGAGGACTGATTACAAACTGCAAAGTCTAAGAAAAAGAAAAATAATGATGGAATTCAATGCAAAACTTGACTTGCAAAATGCACCAGTTGAGCTAGCTCTATGCAGTCTGTCAAGAGTAAACAGCAAAACAAAGCAAATATAGAACCTAATCTGCTGGTACTTTTTGATGGTAGATCAGGGTCTGTGCTGTGTTTGTATGTATACATACATGGCAATTCTGAATATAGCAATTAAAGTATCAATTTGTAATTTATGCTTCACCACATTGAGCAGTGTTTTATTTTACATTAGATTGATCACTGTTAAATATACATAGATGTGATAACTTTAATTATATATATATATATATATATATATATATATATATATATATATATATATATATATATATATATATATATATATATATATATCTTTGATATATCTGTAATTTAGACACATTCTTTGAACTACAGGATTGAAGTCCATAAATTATGGTTCTAAAATCTAATCCAAAACAAATTCCAACAAACTATATCCATTTGCTGGGAAACCAAATAAATGTTACAGACACATACATCATTTTAACAAGCATGTATTTATATAATTATTTCTTATGCCTGAACTCAAAATGCTTTTAAACAAATCAGATGAAGCATCAAAAAAAACCTAAAAGTAACTAAAGTAAAGCAATTTTATCAAATTTTCCTGTGTATTTACATTCAAAAGACTTCCAATGATTGAATTCTTAATGTGCCTAGCTGCCCAAAGGCAGAAAGATCTGAAAAGCTGATATTAAATAAATCTATTATCAAGTAATATTACTCCATATTGGTCCATCCATATAACAAAATCAAAAACAAGCTTCCTTCATCTCTTAATGTCTGAAGCACTGAACAAAAGAAGAGTCCCAGTATGGGAATGACACTCTTCATCTCTAAAAATAACTGAAGCACTGAACAAAAGAAGAGTCCTAAGACATGAATGACACTCTTCAGGAATGACTCTTCAGCTCAACATATTTTATAGATTTTTCTCATAATGTCATTGTCTTCATAAAGTTTAAATTGTGTACCATTTGTACTGTCTGAGAACCTGGAAGGTTGATAAGTATGTTAACATGATTATTTTTTATGACCATGTCACCTAGTAGGAATTCAGAAGAATGTATATTTATGTAACTTCAAAGTTTAACAAATTACTACCTGGCAAGAAAAATAAATATTTGCAAAATCTGAAATTAATGTAGTATTTTTATAAAATGGATATAAAAAAATCCATACCCCAAAACATGGCATAGACCAAATTGTGCACTCATGAACTAAAAATTAGTACATGTTCAAAAAGTTATGAAAGCAATATGTAATAAATAACTTTCTGGAAATTATTACTTCCAAGTTGTCCAATCTATTACATGTAAATTGGGTTTATCCAGTGAACGGTCTTAGAGAATTCAGGGAAATCAAACACAGGATTCTCAACACTTAACTACTCAAATAAATGATGCATTTATGAATTCTACTTAAATAAAACAACCTTTCCTTTCTTGTCACAGGTCGATGCTATTTATTGCCAGCCAAAAATAAAAGGCCCTTGTCATGACAGGAAGCAGGAAAGTCATTTCTTCATCTTAATTTTAATAAAAAAATCAATATTCACATTAAAACAAACATCACCACAACCAAGCTTTGATTGTCTGTAATTATACTTTACTCTAACAATACATTAGAATGAAAAGTAAATACTTCTGCCAGAAATTTGTATGACATGTTTAACCATACAACACTAGGGAACTGAAATTTGTGTCAGCTCTCGATTTAAATAAGTTATTATTTCTGAGTAAGTGGGGGGAAAAAAAAATTAATTCACTGAAACAGTATTTCTGAAGATAAGTGGGTCAGTCAAATCAATTACATAGAGACAAACAGCTACATATACAATTGTATATTTCTAACTAATATAAATGTATGCAAGATGTCAATTCTTTCATTAAAATACTATATAAAGTAATGCTTTTATTGTTAGGGCCATTTAAATACAAAACAATGACACCAGTAACTTTCTTAATCAATCTTCCCATTCACAATATCAATTAGTCTGAAAGTAAAATTATGTGAAGAAGGACTATTTGTATTGAAATGTATTGTCACATTTGAGGAGAACCAAAGATCCATACAAATAATTTAAAATGGTAATTATGTGTTTGTTCAACCTGCTGCACATTACATTTTTTAAGATTATCAAATAAGTTACATGTTAATAAGCAAATGGAGAAAAGTTGGGAAAATTACCATTAGGTCTCTAAGTTTATTAAATGTTTTTCCTCAGACAGACAGACAAAATGACAGACAAAAAGTAATACCTGCACTTCTTGTCTAGAATTTGCAACAATTTATGAATTAAAAAAAACTTTTTTTGTGACAGCCATAATGGACATCAGATTAGCACCATTTCCATTCAAGACCAACAAAACATCAAAGGAAGTCTTCTGGTAAAGCCGAGAATGTCAAAATTTGGGAAATTTTTCATTTAGTCAGCCAATGCTATAGTTACTGCAGGTAATTATAAGAATGAACATCTACTGAAATATTGCCATACCATAGGGAAAAGCCAGCAGACAGTTCTATTAACAAGTGATTACTTTTCACAAGAATAATTTTGCCAACTCACATCTGAAATGAGTATTTTAAGTGGCTCAACCAATTCCCACCAACACTCACAACTTGAATGCTGCTGTGACCTATTTGTAAAGCAGATAATGTTCAGTCAAAAGTTATCTGGTCAAAATCACCTAAAAATATTCAGATTCTTTAATCAATTAGCAATCTTCCTTTTTAAGGTGCATGTGTGAAGCTTTATAAAATGCACATTTTACCAGAACTGAATATTTAGTGTGAAAAAATTGGAATTCTTTCAAATGCAAGTCACTTACATTTTTCTTGTGAAAAGTAATTACAGTATATATTTATACATATGCTGACAGCTTTACCTTGGCATGAAAATAAATAAATAAAATTGCAGGCTTGACAATTATGTTGATCTGAAGCACAAATTACCATGTCTGTCTTGATGAAAATCATATCATTTTGACTTCCCCTTATCTTACCTCATCCCTAAATCTAACTCATAGATGTGTAAAAGGAAAACCATTACAACTATATTAATAAAAGGCTTCAGTGTAAATTTAAAAATATATATCTGAGACATTGTAGCTGGGTATATGCAGTTTGTTCTGAGTAATAAGTAAAACAAACAATAAAGACCCTGATCTGCAAGTGCATTCCACAATAGCATATGAGAGTCTGTTTTTTGTGGTCTGATTTGATGTACAAGCAATGATTCATAATAGGCATATCAACTGCAAACTGCACAGACCCGGATCTTATGCTGCATAATGCACCAGATTTGTACAGTTAGTTATGAGCAGTCAATTGAATAAACAACATAGACCCTGATCAGCTGGGGCTTTATGCTTTGTTCAGTTTGACACTTGACTCAGTTTAACAAATAAGTGAGTATATATGGTTATAACCTTTATGTACATCACTCCAAAGGTTTTCTTAACTTATTAGAAAGTAAAAAGTTTTAAAAGAAAACATCATTCAACACAGTTATTTGTTGTGTCCTAATGGTAAAACAGATTCTCCTTTGATCATCTGTGCATACCTTAAATGTATGATACATATGAACTGCTATACAAACCTAGAAATTGCTTCATCTGTAAAAATGATGAAATGTGTAATGCTAGGTTAGTCAATATTTAGTTAATGATTTCACTCACTAATTAACTATATTTTCATAAAAATGCTATTATTAACTTATTATTGACAGCAAATGCAGTAGAAAAAACAAAGTGAATGAGCTCAGCAAGAGTCATCAAAAGATAGTATATACATGTATTCCATTTCCCTAGTTCCCAACTTATGTAAAGACTGGCCTACTGAAGGTTCTCATTTATATACTGTACTACCTATATATACTTCCTTTCAATGGTAACAGATGACCATTTGTCTTTAATGGTACTGAAATAGAGGCTAATTGGTTTTTTCAAGGACACCTGGGCTGATGTGTATCCAACCTATAGCTCTTGGATATTAGTCTGATATGAGCCTAATCAGCCACTGGAGAAAGGTTCCATCACACTCTGACAACTCACCATCTAACTTGAAATCTAATGCAAGGCCCTGCAAGTGTGGCTGGTAGATTTGAATAAACAATGGCTTGTGAGTTATGTTCCTGAAGTAAAATTATATACAGGCAAATAGACAAATATAATGACCAAGAGATAACTCCACCCCCAAGAACATTGTCAAGAGAAAAAGGCATATTCAGCCCCCTTGTCTAACACCAACATTCACAGATATGTTTCAGAATTATGGCCTGGAAACAAAAGTATAAATGATGGATGAACTAACAAAAATGGATAAAAAATGGCAAACATACTAAATCTGATAAAGTGAATTGGAAAGAGGACATCAATATCACTGTTGAAAAAAGCACATAATAAACAAAATTATTTCTGAGAGGTCTTTGTTTTGGAGTTTTGCTCCGAAAAAGCATGGTTAATTGATGGAGAAATTGACAAAAACGTTAAAAATATTTTAATAAAATTGTAAAGAGCAACAGGCATGTCTAATGCATGCACTAGTTTTTCATATTATCTTCAATGATTTATACCTTAAATCCACAAAATTGAAGTTGGCATGATGGATGGCTCAATGGTTAAAAACATTTTAAAATATTGAAATTAATGAATTGTGAGGCAAAACTGAGTTTAATGCACATCCTGCATTTGTTAAATGTAGAAAGTGAAAATGATGGATGCCATATAAACAGGTTGGTTTTATGCAGCATTTGTAACACATTGTTTTTTTGTATCATGCTTAAAAGAGTGAATCAACTGCCTTTTCCTAGTGCATATCAAATCTACAACCCTTCAATTTTGAGTTTGATGCTCTACCAGCTGACATAGAGGCTCCATAGAAAACATAAAAACATGAAAAACATTGAAACTTTCAAATTGTACATAGCAAAAGGTGTGTGCGTTTGTGTGATTTGGATTTTTAATGTAATTTTAACAATTTTTCAGTCCTATCACTATGATGCTTGCAGTGTGGCAGTTTATAGTGATGACCAACACTGGGCATCATGCTGCAGACATGCATAATTAAGAACATGGATGACTGTGCCACTAACACAGATATTGATACATGATGCAAAATGGGTCAAACATATCAATACACACAGGAATCAGTGGAATCATAGTTTTGCTACTTTCACTTATGACTGTGTTATTATGTGTCCTTTAAATGTCAAAAACTCAATACATCCCAGCTACCACAAGCTGTCATTCAACAACTTGTTTATTCAGCATTTTTCTAATATCAAAGAGCAGGCTATGTATGAATTGTGTAATGAATTGGATAGACCACTTGTATAACTGATGAAGAACAGAGCAAGTAATTATACCAGTAACTTTTTCATCCAATTACATGTATTCAGACATTTTCACAAAAACCTGGTAATGTCATCTTTATAAAATGATTCTTAGATGATGTACAAATTAACAATACCTAAGTTACATGAGTTATGTAAGTAACCTGCATAGTGAAGAAAACCAGGGAAATTTTGTATTCATTACAAATCTAACCCAATGCAAAATATGAAACTGTAGAGCACCATCATATATGTAAATGTGGTTACCTCATACTGAGTTGGAAAAAATGATTAAAATTATAAATTACCTTGGTACTGGCCAATGTGGACTCTAATCAAGAATGACCTCTTTTGTGAGAGGGATACTGTGTAACAATGTTTAATGATACAGTGTATCATTGTATCATTAAGGATTTTAAATTCTACAGCTCAACATTCAGTATTACCTACATATGACTTAACCTTCTTACTGTGACACCAACTCTTAATGACCAAAGTTAGATTGTGGTTGTAGTTACCAGCCTAAGAATACATTGTACCAATAAGCTTTGTTGTATTATTAGGGGTTGGAGCTACCATCCTAATAATACACTGTACCAATAGGGTTTGTTAATCACTAGGGCTTGTAGCACCTAATAATACATTGTACCAATAGGGTTTGTTGTGTTATTAGGGGTTGTAGTACTTGTAGTACCTAATAAAACATTTTAACAGTAGGGTTTGTTTTACCATTAAGAGCTCACAATACATTCAAATCAAAGAGATTCCTCTGAAACAACTTTACATAGAGTGACTGATATTCATCAGAAAAGCTTTTGACTCAGATTTCACTGAAAATTATAAATGGACAACAAAGTTGCTGTACCACAAGACCAGTCTCAATCAAGTCTCTGGTGACCTTGCCACTTTGAGCCTTTACCAATCAATGGAATCACATTTCTGTCAGCATTGGTTCAAGTCTTGGCTTCAGCCAATGTGGGCATGTGAAAAGCTACCAGTAGCTTCCCATGGTTGGTGTTTCTTTACAAGAGTTCTCCTAAGTTCTTCCTCTACCAGTCATACTAACCACCATCTGTAGCCTTTATTGGCACTGAGAAATGACCTTAAAACCCCAAATAACAACAATATATGAATTGCCAAATATACCCCTTAAGTAATGAGAGCTCAGTAATGACCCTGCTAAACTTGATCCAAATCCAATTTTATTGCCATGCACACATCTGAATTTTAAACCTAGTCCAACTTATTGCCATACATACATTAGGATTTGACTCCTAGTCCAATTTACTGTCATACATACATCTGGATTTGACTCCTACTCCAACTTATTGCCATACATTCATCTGGATCTGAACTGTATCCATCTTCAGGATAATGTTCATTCTCATGATTCTAAAACATTGTGTAAATTGAGCAATAATAATTACAATTAACACATTAACCCCTGGAGGTTTCTGTCATTTTCGCCTGAAATGCGAGTAGGAAATCGATTTTGGGAGATATTTTTAAATACATCAAATTGTTAGACATTTCCGGCTTTCTTGATGCCTATTTGTGTTAGAAACATCGATTTTCCTTGGCTATTTCGCCTGAGCATGAGCAAAAGGGTAAAAACTAGACTTCATTTTTTTTTTGTTAAACAGACCCATCATTTTCGTGTCGAGACACTCTACATTCTAAATGCCCATCTTATCCTAATTTTTGCAAAGGTTCACAAGTTTGTGTGCAATTCAGACTGGTCTGTTTCGATATGAAGCCAAAAAGTCTCAAATCCGGACACAAAACTAGATCACGAGCTCTAGAGAATTTCAGCTGGAAAAAACTCTGGTCGAAAAAGTGAATTTTTTCCCTCTGTATTTTCTATTGCAATAAGAACATCCATATTATTTGGTATCATCGTAAAGCTACATCTGTCTACCTTTCTATAATACCACCCACTTTAATGTGTCGCACATGTCCTTAACACTACAGAGCTAGAGGTAGGCTACCACCTCCTGTCCCATAAATATGGCACTATGGGTTAATGAGTTAAATACACTTATTGAAGAATAACAAGTACAATTAAAGATAATTATTGAGCAATAACACTCACAATTAAAGATAATTATTGAGTAATAATAAGTACAGGTACAGATAAGTATTGAGCAATAACAAGTAAAATTATACATAATTACTGAACAATAACAATATGTAATGATAATTATTGAGTAATAATAATTATTGAGTGATAACAATTACCAATAAATATTGAGCATAGTAACTGCCTAAATAGAATGAAAGAGTCAACAGTCAAGATTTAGTTTTCTTAACAGATTGCAACAACCTTTCTAATATTCGTGAGAAGAAAAACAAAAACAAACTTTAAGTCTTTTAAACTCCCATTATTAAACTCATGGTCTGTAATTTAATTTTTTATATACCAAATGTCTGAGAATTTTCAGTTCTCAAATTATATAACTTTGACAAAAACAGAAGTTATATTGATTTACCAAGAAACCTTAACAATCAAAATGTTTTCAAGAACAAAAAAAATAACAAGTTAACAATACATTTTCTGTAAATGGCATTCACAATAGCTATCATATCCACCCATATCTGACATAAAGCCATCCATGAATAGCATGGACCCAAATCTGCACTGCATATTGCCTCAACAAATTCAGTCTACACAGTTTATTATTGTTAATGGTATACAGAAATCTGTAAAGGCATTTAGGATGAAAGATTTGGATACAATTTTATATTGTTGCAAGCTACATGTAACACTGTAAAGACATTGGTCAAATTATTTGTGATGACAGATTTGGATACAGTTTATTACTGTTGCAAGCTAACAGCATATAGAAAAAATGTCAGGGCATTTAGGATGATAGATTTGGGTATGGCTTTTTATTTTTATAAGCTAACAGTACATGTATATAGACATCTGTCAAGGCATTTAGGAGGACAGATTTGGGTATGGCTAATTATTTTTGAAAGCTAACAGTACATGTATATAGACATCTATCAAGGCATTTAGGATGACAGATTTGGGTATGGCTATTTATTTTTGAAAGCTAACAGTACATGTACATAGACATCTATCAAGGCATTTAGAATGACAGATTTGGGTACAGTTCCCTCTAATTATAATCTAAAATTATACACTTCTCTCAAGGCATTTATGAAAACTGACATGGATCTATACAGTTCTATTAGGTTACAGCAAATATTAACTGACAAACCTCTGACAAACCTATGTGTTTGTGTGTGTGTGTGTGTGTGTGTGTGTATGTATTATATATATATATATATATATATATATATATATATATATATATATATATATATATCAACAGGTCCTATGGTATGATACCATGCAACAAATCAATAACATGACATTCCAATAATCAACACAGGCAGCAAGAGAGATTCTAAAACAGAAAGCCTGAAAGGCTATTATACTTGGGAAGCCTTACAGGCCATACAATAGACATATTGACATGGAGTCTTCAACTGACATCATATTGTCTAATTGTGACCTAATACACTTTTTTGCCACAATCAATTCGTCTAAAAACTGTTCAGAACCTGCACAATCCACAATTTGGGTATCAAATCCAAGTCATAATCATTAGTGATACTGCTGACTACAAAAGTGGGAGTCAAATACAGAAAGCATGAGAGTTTCCAATACTAAAGACACTATGAGCTGGGAAGTGAACAATGAAGGTATTCATAATTTAAAGGTCACCTATATTGTACAAATATGCAATATTATTATAGTCATAAACAAAATGCATTTGTTATGTATGCACATCGTAAAAAATACTTAAGACTTAAAAATCCACTTTTGTAAATGAAAAAATTATTTGGCAATTTTCATAACAAATCCGTAGTTTCCACGTTTGGCACAGATATGACGTACTTTATTTCTTCTATTCAACCTAGCCATTCAAGTGTTTACTTTTCTGATGTAAATGTCTATGTGATATATCTTACAATAGTGCTTTTGAACAGCAAATATGATGCACTGTGTTGTATTTGGATGTAACCAAAAGAGTGATGATGGGAAAAGTAATTCTTTCTTTTTCCGAAAGACTCTGTTGACCAGAAAAAAGGGAACTCAAGCTGCGAGATAGAATAATGTAAGGGGATGGGAAAGTTGTTTCATTAACACTGGATTATAGTCAATTTGGCCTAAGACAATTCAGCCTATTCGACTTAACAATAGTTTGAACCATCTCGTTTTCTTAAAACAACCAGCAGATACCATGGAAGATATGTTTTAGGAATAGGTTTTAGAAAAAAACTACTTTTCAACTAAATTGATATTATTTCAAATAAAATAATCATAGTTTGCAATGTATGTATGTATGTATGTATGTATGTATGTATGTATGTATGTATGTATGTATGTGTGTGTGTGTGTGTGTGTGTGTGTGTGTGTGTGTATGTATGTATGTATGTATGTATGTATGTATGTATGTATGTATGTATGTATGTATGTATGTATGTATGTATGTATGTATGTATGTATGTGTGTGTGTGTGTATATATATATATATATATATATATATATATGAGAGAGAGAGAGAGAGAAAACACAAGCAGATATATCTTGTTTGTTCCAATTAAAATATTTATATACATTTTGAATGCTAAAAACATATGGATCTGCATGACATTCTGAAAGTAAATCTTCCAGTCAAATTATCAGTATTCATTTATTAAACAATAAAACAATAATTTTCTACAGAATATGTATACATTTTTCTAAGGATAGTGTACATGAGAAATTAAAACAAATATATTTAATTTTAGGCTTCACGTTGTAACATTTATGGATGTCAATTTTATTGTTTGTTTTCATTTTTCCTGTTGCCTTAGTGCATACCTAAATTATAAAAAAGCTTGTCCTTACTAGTCAATATTGTCAATCATGTTTACTCCATTATTCCATACAAATAAGAAAGGAATTAATTTCATGTTTAATTTGTGTCCCCCTTCTTTCCAAGGTACAAAAAAATGATAAACATACACTTATTTCAAAATAAAATGAAATAAACTAACTTTGCATTGTTATCATTTATTCCTTCTTTTTTCATCATGCAAATTTATTAAAGAAAGAAATATACCCATAAACTCCATAAGTGCAGTGGATGCCAGTTTGCTTTTGGTCCTTACTGTAGTATATATCACTTATGTCAAATAACAAAATCACCAAAGAGATGAAAATATCACCAGATTCCTTGAAGAAACTGCCATTCACGCATGACCCTACAAGGTGAAAACTGACCAAGATTTTATTGTATCCAGGTCAACTATAGGACAGTATTTCACTTATAAAAATCATTATTTTAAAATACATCCACTGAGAGTGCAAATGATAATCTTTTCGTTAGCAATCGATACAAAAGTGTTATTAAAACATGTTAATGTTGTGTGTACTATCTGCCCTGCACAATATAAATTATGATCACATCTGGGAAAAAATAGAAGCCTGAGTGATGGATAAACACAACTTGGAGCAAGCAATAAACTATTTCCTTAAACTTTCTGACAGGATATCAAATAAAAAGGTTATTTTATTACAAAGCAAACAACCATGAAACCGACTTTGGTATCTTTTAAGTGTGCCGATTTTTCTTATGAAGTTGGCTGACATAAGGAAGTAAAGTTTGGTTACTTTGGATTCTTTTAAGTGTGCCGATTTTCTTTCTTTTCTTTGTACAATAAAGTTGGCCGACATTGAGAAGCCAACATTGATTCCATTTCACTTGTATTAACGGGAATTTTCAAAATAAATTGAAACAATGGAACAGTTTTGAAAACAACACAATCTAGTGCGTCATGAACGCATAGCGATATCAGGATGAACAGTAAGTTAGTGTTCAATAGTTTCATCTAAATGTTCCTTTTCAATGGTTTATAATTTTTTATTTTTCGACAAGAAGCATGTGCTTCGTCTTGTGGGGATAAATGTACGTCATTTCTGGCTGGTGTCCTCTATAGGTGGGAAATTGTAACTAAGGGGTAATAACTGTGTTGTATATGTTTTTCTAGAGTAATTAAATTATTATTTCTTTTTTACACTTGATAATTTTTTTTGTGCAAGTATAACCACTTTTCATCATATAATGCAAATCTGATGCAAACAGAAAAAAATGTTGGAGCGTGGCCGGTGATCTTTAAGGTTTTGGAAATCAAAATCTAAAAATAACAAGCACATTTGTATCACAGACTATATCAATAGTAGGGGGGTAAGGATGTATTTTTAACATAGCATTTAACACTTTTTCAGTCATATCACTATGATGTCTGCATAGTGGCACTTTATAGTGATGTCTATCACTGGGGCATCATGCTGAGTGGACAAGTAGTATCATATACCTCCCATACACATTATCCAGACACCAGGAATACTAGTCCTACTGCTATTCTCTTAATGCTAAGTACCATATGTGGAGCTGCTAGTAACACTGTAACAAGTCTTTGGCATTACTCAGCCAGGGTTTAAATCCATGATCTTCCATCTCTGTTATCTGTATGAATAACTATATGAACTGTAAAGCAAATCTAGAAATATTACTCATATTTTTATCAATGACTGAGGATTGTGAAGCAAATCAAGAAATTTTTCAGCATCAATGACTGTGAATTCTGAAGCCAACCTAGAAATAATATATTTGTATCAATGACTGTGAATTGCGTAGCAAATAAAAAAATACTCATATCAATGCTTTGTGAAGCAAATCTAGAATGAATACTAATATCAGAATCACTAACTATATGAACTGTGAAGCAAATCTATAATATCCATATCTGCATAGGTGTGAACTTTTACGGTAGGTTTACCGGTAATTTGTACACTTTTTTCCATCTTTGTCAGTATATGGCCATACAACTGTTTTGTACAGTTTTTTTGCACAAAATGTTATTTATTTATTTGTTAAATTTTCTTTTTCATTTTGTATGTATCCAGAACTCTGGGCATAACTTTTTTAGAATGAGAATTCAACCTGATCAGGGTGGCCCACGCCAACCAATCAAATCATACTCAAAATCCAGCTTTTCCTTTGGAAAATGAAACAGTTTCATTCATGATTCAACTCCTGTGTGAAGATTTTGTCATTTATTGCTCTTAAATTTGACGTTCTTTCAGATTTCTAATGTTGACTAACTACCTGCATGCTATGTTTTCTTCTTTCACACATTATTATTTTATTATTTATGCCTTTTACTTTCAAATGCATAAAGTTTATATTAATTTTCATCCTTTATATAGTGTGGCAGTCATGTTGGTGTAACCACAATTCGTCTGATTTTTCTGTGTGGAGACAAAGTTGATTTATTAAAATTTTAACAATAAAAAAGTCTGCTGAAATTAGCACTGGCATTTTATCATGCTGTCATAGTTTTGAACTAAGTCTGTCAGATACGTAATGCAAACAGGAAGATGCAATGAACATAATGAGGAAAGTAATATAGATGCTGAGTGACATCATTCTTGTGGCTTGAAAATACATAACACTATTAATTTATATCAAGTTTCTGACTAAACTTGGCACACCACATAGCAAATTCCTAACTTTTCAAACACCAGATTCGCAATATTAATATAAATGATCAACAGCTTACAAGGTATAAACTTTTGGACAAGTACTTTGTCAATTCTTTTTATTTATTATTAGATTTCAATTTTTGGGATAGCTCCTGGTGTAATATCTCGGGGTTAATGGGAAAAATATAAATTTGTAACACATTTGTAATTGGCAGATCTTCCTATATCACATGATAAATTTAAATCTATAAATTACTTTTTTATATTTCTTTCATCTAGTTGAAATATTCCATCCATCAAATGACTGAGCTGAACTTGAAGACACTGACAGAGGTAGTGTAACTTGAAGTTACACAAGGTCTGTCATGTTTCACTCTGATTGGATTAAAGCCTTCCCTGGCACTGTAGATATATCCAAGTTAGGATCTTCCCATGCTTTTTGTAAAATAAGCGTAAAGACATTAAAGTGGTGGCATGGGCATATAAGAACAAAACTGCATGAATGAAATTTTGAAATGAATACTGAAGCATCCTTCAAAAGCTTCTTTGCTCAGACAAAGCAGGAAGATGAAAATGTTATAAGTAAAAAGAATGAAATAAAGTTTTAGAGATGTAAATAATTATGTAAATATGTGTAAAAATACTGTCTGTATAGGATTTCTTGTTATAAAACTGTTGATCTTATAGAATGTATGAATACATTTTTTTAAGCAAGGTATTTTTGGTCTTTGTAAGGTTTTTATTGGTCTGGTGAATAGGTTTTCATTTTGAAGCATATCTATAAATACTACTTGTATCAGTACTATATGAACTGTGAAGCAAATCCTGGAATAATAAAATAAAATATGTTGCAAACAACAGGAACTGGCAATGAAATCCAGAACTACATTTATTTCAGATATTACTGACTATAAATTCTGGGATAACAATGCAACACATCCTAATGACAGGAAAAAAAAGGGAAAAAGCCATCAACTAGCAAAACATGAATTTTTGAGGCTGAATTAGTTCATACCACTGGAACCATCTGATAATGTCTATAATGACATGAACATTAAATGAAGTAATTTTGAAATACTCTAGTAACTGATTATGTCTACAAAATGGCTACCACAAATGGATTTTGCTCAACATTGCTAACAAGGTTTAAAATATTTTCAAAACTGTATCCCAAGAAAAAAGTGATGGCCTGAAAATTTAATCTGGTCATTTACATATGGATTACTAAATTACACTACCATAAAGCAAACTGTTCATTTAGAAGCAATCTTACTAAAATGCTTCTTGTGTCATCAGTGTAACCCAATTTATATAAACAAGTCTTTCATTAAAGATTCATCATCTACGATCATCCAAAATGCTGCAGTAGATGTCCATCCATAAGGAACAAAGTTTACTATGGTCAGTATTTATAACCTTCAGTGGGCTTTAGTACTTTTCTCTGCTTGTAAATAAAAACTTTACAGCACTCATATAATGTAATTGTGCTGTGCAATAAATTACATCCCATGCAGCTTACATTACAAACAGTTAGGAAAAACACAGTAGAATGTGTTAAAATTTCATGAATTTACAATAATGTAATTTTGAATCTTCTTGAAAAATATATCAAGGCAACAAGAGTTCTTTATTTGGTGAATGTAAGACATCTGAATGACAGAAGTTTCTTGTTTTGTTATATATAAAGTAATGCATTAGTTCAACTCTGAAAGCAAATACATGATAATTACACAAAGTAGAGATTTGATGATTACACATAAAGTAGACTTGATTACACATGATGATTACAAACAGGACTGAGATGAATGATTGCACATAATGCAGTCTTGATGATTGCACAAGCAGACTTGATAATTACACACAGACTTGATGATTACACATAATGCAGTCTTGATGATTGCACATAATGCAGTCTTGATGATTGCACATAAAGCAGACTTGATGATTTCACAAGCAGACTTGATAATTACACACAGACTTGATGATTACACATAAAGCAGACTTGATTGCACAAGCAGACTTGATGATTACACATAAAGCAGACTTGATGATTGCACATAAAGCAGACTTGATGATTACACATAAAGCAGACTTGATGATTGCACATAAAGCAGACTTGATGATTGCACAAAAAGCAGACTTGATGATTGCACATAAAGCAGACTTGATGATTGCACAAAAAGCAGACTTGATGATTGCACATAAGGCAGACTTGATGATAACACATAAAGCAGACTTGATGATAACACATAAGGCAGACTTGATGATAACACATAAAGCAGACTTGATGATAACACATAAGGCAGACTTGATGATAACACATAAAGCAGACTTGATGATAACACATAAAGCAGACTTGATGATTGCACATAAGGCAGACTTGATGATAACACATAAAGCAGACTTGATGATAACACATAAAGCAGACTTGATGATTGCACATAAGGCAGACTTGATGATAACACATAAAGCAGAGTTGATGATTACAAATAGGACTGAGATGAATAATTACACATAAAGCAGAATCATGATTATGCATAAAACTGAGACATGATGATTACACATAAAACTGACACATGATGAAATTATTTGCGCATAAATGTCGTTTTCATTTAATATTAACCAGTCCTCAGTGTAATAATAACTGATGATTTGGTACAAGCATGGCACAAGATATACAACTATCCAAGCCATTTTATTAAAGAAGAATTATTATCGTGCTCTTTTAATGGTTGACATTTGTAAATGTTCGTTGTCTGGAATCTCTAGCTTGAATGTTGACTCTGAACTGATGGCATGGCAATTTGTTAGGCTATGTTTGGTTGGCTTTTGTTGGCACTCTGGAAGTTTCTACTTGATGTGTATAGTAGGAAGCTATATTGATCCAGTCATTGCTAATACATTATGTGGCATTTTAGTCTGTGAATCTAGAAGATCTCTCGCATTTTAATCCTATTAGCGAGATTGTATGCACTAATCTTAATAAACAGGGATTTTAGTAATCATGTATTTGCAGGCAGAGGAGGAACAATTTAAATTGTGTAATCAGTGTGTAAAATTTACCAGTTTGTTGAAATTTTCAGAAATTCAAAGAAATATCAAATTATATGTTTTCCATTTCATACTACTAATGTTAGAGATGTTCAGTGTGTGTGTGTGTGTGTCCTTTGATGAAACCATGTGGACCACTGATGATGGTAAAATATGTATATTTTATTTCCTGTAAAAGACTATTACTTGAAAACAAGACTGGATTTTTATTGGCTCATGTACAAGGAAAAACCATGTCTGATTGATTCATAATCACATGACCTGGCTGAGTGTGAATCAGACTCCTCAAACTGAGTGCATACTCAAAGTTTATACTTTATACACCTGTTTTATTTTCATATCTAGTCAACTTGTTATTTTTCTTCTAAAATGCATCTTTATTTGCAAGCATGGCGTAAATGTATACAAGCCTTATTCCTAGCAAATGCAGAAGTATAACTTATATACATATTTACTGCTAAGGCAATTTTTGTGAAACTATAGTATAGCTTCCCTGGGCATATACTTTTAATTTTACTTGACTCTAACCTTCCAATCATTTTATTCCTCTAATATATGACAAAGCTGACAACAATGTATCTATGGAAACAGATAATATGCCCCCCATAACGCTTTAAACTAAATAAAATACTATGAGAGTGATAGCTTGAACTTCCACACCAGTAGTGATAGTTTGAACTTCCACACCAGTAGTGATAGCTTGAACTTCCACACCAGTAGTGATAGCTTGAACTTCCACACCAGTAGTGATAGTTTGAACTTCCACACCAGTAGTGATAGCTTGAACTTCCACACCAGTAGTGATAGTTTGAACTTCCACACCAGTAGTGATAGCTTGAACTTCCACACCAGTAGTGATAGTTTGAACTTCCACACCAGTAGTGATAGCTTGAACTTCCACACCAGTAGTGATAGCTTGAACTTCCACACCAGTAGTGATAGTTTGAACTTCCACACCAGTAGTGATAACTTGAACTTTCACACCAGTAGTGATAGCTTGAACTTCCACACCAGTAGAGATAGCTTGAACTTCCACACCAATAGTGATAACTTGAACTTTCACACCAGTAGTGATAACTTGAACTTCCACACCAGTAGAACTTTCACACCAGTAGTGATAGCTTGAACTTCCACACCAGTAGAGATAGCTTGAACTTCCACACCAATAGTGATAACTTGAACTTTCACACCAGTAGTGATAGTTTGAACTTCCACACCAGTAGTGATAGCATGAACTTCCACACCAGTAGAGATAGCTTGAACTTCCACACCAATAGTGATAACTTGAACTTTCACACCAGTAGTGATAGTTTGAACTTCCACACCAGTAGTGATTGCATGAACTTTCACACCAGTAGTGATAACTTGAACTTCTACACCAGTAGTGATAGCTTGAACTTCCACACCAGTAGTGATAACTTGAACTTCCACACCAATAGTGATAACTTGAACTTTCACACCAGTAGTGATAGTTTGAACTTCCACACCAGTAGTGATTGCATGAACTTTCACACCAGTAGTGATAACTTGAACTTCTACACCAGTAGTGATAGCTTGAACTTCCACACCAGTAGAGATAGCTTGAACTTCCACACCAATAGTGATAACTTGAACTTTCACACCAGTAGAGATAGCTTGAACTTTCACACCAGTAGTGATAGTTTGAACTTCCACACCAGTAGTGATAACTTGATCTTTCACACCAGTAGTGATAGTTTGAACTTCCACACCAGTAGTGATTGCATGAACTTTCACACCAGTAGTGATAACTTGAACTTCTACACCAGTAGTGATAGCTTGAACTTCCACACCAGTAGTGATAACTTGAACTTTCACACCAGTAGTGATAGTTTGAACTTCCACACCAATAGTGATAACTTGAACTTTCACACCAGTAGTGATAGCTTGAACTTCCACACCAGTAGAGATAGCTTGAACTTCCACACCAATAGTGATAACTTGAACTTTCACACCAGTAGAGATAGCTTGAACTTTCACACCAGTAGTGATAGTTTGAACTTCCACACCAGTAGTGATAACTTGATCTTTCACACCAGTAGTGATAGTTTGAACTTCCACACCAGTAGTGATAGCTTGAACTTCCACACCAGTAGTGATAGCTTGAACTTCCACACCAGTAGTGATAGTTTGAACTTCCACACCAGTAGTGATAGCTTGAACTTTCACACCAGTAGTGATAACTTGAACTTCTACACCAGTAGTGATAGTTTGAACTTTTACACCAGTAGTGATAGCTTGAACTTCCACACCAGTAGTGATAGTTTGAACTTCCACACCAGTAGTGATAGCTTGAACTTCCACACCAGTAGTGATAGCTTGAACTTCCACACCAGTAGTGATAGCTTGAACTTCCACACCAGTAGTGATAGCTTGAACTTCCACACCAGTAGTGATAGCTTGGAACTTCTACAACAGAAGTGATAGCTTGAACTTCCACACCAGTAGTGATAGCTTGAACTTCCACACCAGTAGTGATAGCTTGAACTTCCACACCAGTAGTGATAGTTTGAACTTCCACACCAGTAGTGATAGCTTGAACTTCTACACCAGAAGTGATAGCTTGAACTTCCACACCAGTAGAGATAGCTTGAACTTCCACACCAGTAGTGATAGCTTGAACTTCTACACCAGAAGTGATAGCTTGAACTTCCACACCAGTAGAGATAGCTTGAACTTCCATACCAGTAGT
The DNA here is from genome assembly GCA_016746295.1 of Potamilus streckersoni. Taxonomy (NCBI): domain Eukaryota; kingdom Metazoa; phylum Mollusca; class Bivalvia; order Unionida; family Unionidae; genus Potamilus; species Potamilus streckersoni. The sequence continues at coordinate 694,600 of JAEAOA010002117.1, read as the reverse complement.
GATAGTGATAGGTAAACATCTTTAATTTTCCAGCTATCAATTCTTTTATGGCAATGGCATGGAGTACTGCCAAATGAAAAACCCAACCATTGACTACACACCTAAAATGTAAACAAGTACTCCCTGACCCCTTGACCTTTTAGGCAATCTGTTGCCATGAATATTGCCCCACCAATCTCCAATGCAATGTCAGCAGTCTGATGATGATCCACTGATGAAAATTGAAGAAAGTGTCTTTTAAAAAATACTACCAAAAGTGGATGCCAGAGAGATGGATATGCATTGTGACAGCAAGTTCTTGTTGTACTTTACAGAATTCTGTGATGCATACAACTCAAACAGTCTCATTATTTACATGTATATTTATAACTCATCTGTATCAATGTTAAGCATCATGATTTTACACCTTCTTGTTTGTTACCCATGCAAAACAAGTAAACTGTCAGTGGCTGGGGATATAAGAGAAAGTTGTGTTCAGATGAAGATGTAAAACTGGTGTATGAAATTCAACGTGGCAGGAATTTAGAACTTTACAATAACGATGATGAAAGAATGAAATAATCAAACATTGCACAGAAAAGCCAAATTACAGAATATTCAATTATGATTTTCCACAAATAAAAATAATCACATTTTTCTTATTAAGAATATATTCTTAATGTAGACATGAATGGTATAGCAGTTAAGACATTTCTAGACTATCAATCACAAGAATCCAACCCAGGGGCTATTCAATGACAAATCAAGGAATTAGCTATAATGTAAATAAAGCTATAACCTTATGATTGCAAGGAGAAAAAAAATTCACAAAGAGGAAATGATTTTTAAAGATATTACTTTTCCCCTAAAATTTATGTTGATAAAATCATGAAACCTTCCTCAAAAGCAAAAAAATAAATAAAACTGGTTCATATAGCCTTCAGTAACTTATCATAATACAAGCCCTACTAATATATGGCAGGTGAATAACAGAATCCTTTTGTTAGTGATACTGTGGTAATCTCCCTCCCCCCAAAAAAAAATTTAAATAAAAATCCACCCCTTTTATTAGTACAATCCAACATGGTAGATAACAAATGTATAACTTTAAAAAACATTAGCAACTTGACCAAGTTGATGAAATTTATCTCAATTTGTTAGATCCTTCACTTGTCATATGACCCTGACCTTTAATAACAGCAACCCAAACATGTAGATGCAAAATGCAATGATTTCAAAAGATTGACTTGTAAAGCCTGCCATAAGATTTCTTCCTCAAAAGGGGAGAATGTTAGAGTGCAGGAAGGTCTGTGCTGATAAATTGTATTAGCATCTAATACTTTTTTTGGAAATCACAGAGGTGGGTGGTTTGGGGCTTGTTATTATTATAGTGTAGGGTGTTGGGTATAGATAAAGTTTTAAAAAAATGACCTGGAAAGAGGGAACAAAAAAAAAGTCCTCAGAAGTTACCAATGAATACAAAATTCCAGATCACAAGACAATGTATACCCAATCAGATTGCTTAAAACTCAGTCAATCATAAAAGCTGGAGATATTGGAATATACTAGTCTTTTGTGAATTAAACCATATTTGTTTAAAACTATTTGAGAGCCATGATTGTTTTTTTTTAAATTAGAGGCATCTGCATCAATAAAGATTATATATGACCTGATTAATCTGCATACTGCAATATGAGCAAAGTAAGCCAAAATGGTTGCTTTGTCCCAATCAATTACACAGATTAACAACTGGTCCTGCAGCATGCATATTTATTGTACTGACCTACCCAGACATGATAAATTGCAGATTGAACTAATACTGTCAAACCAAAATGAAATTTCTGGTGTTCAAAAAGGAGAGCCATAATTATTCATTCTGAATGCAACATTACATCATCAAGGGACCACACACTCTTGTGACAAAAAAAAAATCAAATCAGAGACTGGTATGCCATTTTCCTAATGAATCATCATTACTTGTTGCATTACAGAATGCTATGTGAGACACAATCCGTAAGAGTTGACCAATTCCTCGGGCTCTAAATCTGGTCAATTTGGTCACAGATTAATTTAAATATATTATTTTATCAAGTTCTCCCATAAGGGTACAACCTTTTCCTGGCAATTTCTATGAAGTCTCCCAGAGGCTGCTTTTGTTTCACCTCTTCATGTCAAATGTCTAATATGGAATGCACTGTTAAGGTTTGTAGGAAATCAAAAGCAGAATAAAATTACCAATTTTGCCATCTGAATTTAGAAAGACCACTTCAATCAATCTAAGACAAAGCATTCCTATTTTATTCTTTTCATATTTCATGAAGCTTAAGGGGTAAAAAAAAATATGATTGCTGAAGAAAACTATCTATTTGAGACTCAGACCCCCAAATAACATTTGATTGCTGAAATTCATATAAATTGCAACTGTCTGACTCCAAATAACACTTGATTGCTGAAATCCCTTCTAAATTGGGACAATCTGACCCACAAAAGACATGAACTTAAGCATGCCACAATGACCCAAGTAGAAACATACTGTAGATGGCATATAATAAAGCTCAATACAAAATGGAGTGCTGCCTTTACAAGACAAGAGCTTATGGGGCCACATGCATGGCAGAAAATTGGTAAAAACACTAAATGGGCACCTGATGACTCATTTTATTACTGGGATTAAAAGCCAGGTATCTGAGTACAGGTGTATTAAACAAGCTTTCATTGATTTTGTTAAAAGAGTATACTCCAACAAAAAAAACAAAAAAAGTAAAATAAGATTAGTCATCGGATCTATTCTAAAAACCCACCAAAGGCTTCAAAATGGTCAGATTAGTTTGGTTTTATTCAATTGTTTTTTTTTTATTTATCTCACAAGAAAGTGTAATAGAAAGCACAAAACCAATATTTCCTTTACTTGGGAGAGGTTGGTGGGGAGGAAGGCATAAATACTATTGTCTATGAAAAGCTTTGTTATATAAGTTCAACTAATTATTTTCTGACAATATTATAGGAAGGTCTACTAACAGTTCCTTATTCTGCATCACCTTAGAAAAAGCAGGACCGCTTTATGACATTACGAGAGTGCCCTCCCTTTACAATAAGATACAATAGATCTAAACAAATATATTTTTTCTAATAATTATGCATAAATGCACAATTAAAACAGCAAATAAAGTTTGAAAATCTTTAAATAATGATAAAAGTCTACTAAACTATGCACAAGTCATCACAAGATAATTGAAGATTGCCTTTAAGTTTACATTGTACATATATGTATCAAGTCTGAATAGAGAAAATTAGTGATAATTACAGACTGACTTTAATTTCATTGTATTTATCCAATCTGAATAGAGAAATAGAGATGACTCCTATGACGGTGCACAAAAATAATGAAATACAACAGTAATGCTAACTATGTAATGATGATGATGATGATAATAATAATAATAATAATAATAATAATAATAATAATAATATTAATAATAATAATAATAATAATAAGGTCTTTATTTAGAGAAGGTCACTCAATTAGTTACAGATCTACCTTGAGGCCTTTGATCTGTTATATACAATATATACAGTATATACAACATGATGTGAAGAATCAGGCATGACACTAAATAATTAATTGATTTTAAAAGTCAAAGTATCAAGGATGTGGGAACACATGTGCTGGCATCTGTGAAAACATAAACATATTTAAATATAAAATATCATCTTGCATTCAAAAATTCAACTGTGAAAATGATGCAAAATTACAGAAAAGCAGGCTGTACTTAACTGTTCAATTTTTTAAAGGTTTCATTCATCTGAGGCACTGATTATGTAAAGAAGAAATGCTAGGACTTTACCTTATGTCACTGGGAATGTTGGTCCATACCAGTGGACCAGAATATTGAAAATGTTTTTTAAACAATTCCTTCTTTGGCCTTGGTATAATGTAATTTTTTATTCTTATGGACCATAAATGTGGAGTACCATCAGCATCTCTTTGGTGACAGATATTGCTTAGATAGACAGGAATGGCTTTTATGGATACTTTATACATCAGTTTGGCCTTTCTAAAAAGTATTCTTTCCTTTATTGTCATGCATCAATAAATCAAATGAAACTCAATTTCTGCCAACTAGGTGTCCACAAATCTGATTAATTACAAGATTATTGCTAACAATGTGTGTCCACACAACTAATGAAATATAATATTACTGCCAATTAAGCAAATCCACACCCATTTAGGACCTGACTTTGACTTTGCATCAAGTTAATTTAACATAAACACATCGCTGTGTGTCTATATATAGGCCAGGATATTCAAACACATCATGAGTATATAGATGTGTTGTGTGTCTAGATATAGGCCAGGATATTCAAACACATTGTAAGAATATTCATGTGCTGTGTGTCTATATAAAGGCCAGGATATTCAAACACATCTAACAATTATCTATATATAGGCCAGGATATTCAAACACATCAAAAGAATATTCATGTGCTGTGTGTCTATATATAGGCCAGGATATTCAAACACATCAAAAGAATATTCATGTGCTGTGTGTCTATATATAGGCCAGGATATTCAAACACATCATGAGTATATAGATGTGTTGTGTGTCTAGATATAGGCCAGGATATTCAAACACATCATGAGTATATAGATGTGTTGTGTGTCTAGATATAGGCCAGGATATTCAAACACATCAAAAGAATATTCATATGCTGTGTGTCTAGATATAGGCCAGGATATTCAAACACATCAAAAGATTATTCATATGCTGTGTGTCTATATATAGGCCAGGATATTCAAACACATCATGAGTATATAGATGTGTTGTGTGTCTAGATATAGGCCAGGATATTCAAACACATCATGAGTATATAGATGTGTTGTGTGTCTATATATAGGCCAGGATATTCAAACACATCATGAGTATATAGATGTGTTGTGTGTCTAGATATAGGCCAGGATATTCAAACACATCAAAAGATTATTCATATGCTGTGTGTCTATATATAGGCCAGGATATTCAAACACATCAAAAGAATATTCATGTGCTGTGTGTCTATATATAGGCCAGGATATTCAAACACATTGTAAGAATATTCATGTGCTGTGTGTCTAGATATAGGCCAGGATATTCAAACACATCAAAAGAATATTCATGTGTTGTGTGTCTAGATATAGGCCAGGATATTCAAACACATCATAAGTATATAGATGTGCTGTGTGTCTATATATAGGCCAGGATATTCAAACACATTAAAAGAATATTCATATGTTGTGTGTCTAGATATAGGCCAGGATATTCAAACACATCAAAAGAATATTCATGTGCAGTGTCTAGATATTGGCCAGGATATTCAAACACATCATAAGTATATAGATGTGTTGTGTGTCTAGATATAGGCCAGGATATTCAAACACATTGTAAGAATATTCATGTGCAGTGTCTAGATATAGGCCAGGATATTTAAACACATCAAAAGAATATTCATGTGCTATGTCTATATATATATATATATATATATATATATATATATATATATATATATATATATATATATATATATATATATATATATATATATATATATATATATATATATATATATATATAGGCCAGGATATTCAAACACATTGTAAGAATATTCATGTGTTGTGTGTCTATATATAGGCCAGGATATTCAAACACATCAAAAGAATATTCATGTGCTGTGTGTCTATATATAGGCCAGGATATTCAAACACATCAAAAGAATATTCATGTGCTGTGTGTCTATATATAGGCCAGGATATTCAAACACATTGTAAGAATATTCATGTGTTGTGTGTCTAGACATAGGCCAAGTTTTTCTAATACATTATGAGAATATACAAGTGCCATGAATACAAAAACAAGCCTAACTATTCAAACAAAATAAAGTGCATCACTAACAACTTTAAACACCATAAAAGAAGTTCCACTATTAACTTCCACTAACACATTTTTTCTTTCAAGTCATATAAAAGCAGAATCAGCATACTGTGTTGAAAGCTGCATCATTTATTATGTATATGCATCAACTAATCACTGTTGATATTATGTTTCCCATGACATATGCTAATACAAGCTTGAAATGTACTACACACCAATGAAGCAAATTATTTTAAATCTGTTGTATCATAAATCCAGGAAACCATCATAGATTTAAAAACTAGGAATTGCAATGGCTTTTAACTATAACTAATGTTAATATTTTCACCACATATTCCAAACAACCCTTCAACTTAAAAAAAATACACCCACAAATAATGAAGCAGAAAATATTATGCAAAATCCATCACATGTATGATGTGTCTCCTGCTATTGTTTTTGAATGGCCCTTTCATGGAAATCCATGTATGGAATTCAATGACAGCCTTCTTGCAGATGGTCAGCCTAGAAGCAGTACAACTACAAAGTTCATAATTTTCATTGATAAGAAAGATGTGTGTCAATGGACAGACAGACAGACAGAACATAACATGATGTCCTTTATATGTTTTTAAAAAGCCTGTGGATAAGAAGATGAGTAAATAATGATCTCCACCGTTTATCACTGATGTAGCTCAGTTGGTAAAGTGTTAGTTATTGCTGATATTGTTGTAGGCTTAGTACCATTTTTCTGCACATTACAGGCTATATGTGGCAGCCATTATATCTGGCAAAGGAAGAATTCTGGAAAACCCCTAGAAGAACCATTGACCCACAGGAAGCAACTGACACTCTTTCTCACATGCTCATGTTGGCTGAACCCAAGACTCAATCAATCCAGTAGATATGAAATGTGCAATCTGACTGTCCAGGTTTAAAGCCCAACCTGGCCAACCCAAAAGTCTGCACTCTGTGTGTCCTTGGAAAATTACTCCACTTTCCTTCCATAATTTAGACAATAATGAGTTTAAAACCAACAATAAAACAACAACAACAAAACTCACCATGATAATATTTTCAAGTGTCAATATCAAAACTAGTATCAACATTTACTGAATACCATCAAAATGTTTTGTTTACATGAACACATTGGTGAAGTTACTGAACCCTTACCCTAGTTGGTTGGTGTTATTAAAATCTACAATTTATTTCCCTGTACAGTACAACCAATTCATGGTTTTATTCAAATGACCATAAAGAGAAATTCCCAGGGAACAAATTTTCAGTAATACCTCAATAAAATAGCAACTTCATTGATTTTTCAACTCTATGAATTCCACAATTACAAAATCAAATATTTATCACTATAAGGGAACCAAATATATATAATATAAACAAATCTATATTAATTTTACATTCTGTTTTATAAGCTCTAACAATTATCAATAAGAATAACAAGAGATTAAATCTACTTACTACTTACTAGTGTATTCATGTATGCCTGTTAAACAGAGTATGTATATCCTTATTCTTGAACATGCTATTGTACAGTAAAACGTGTATTAAAAAGATATGATCATATCAAAGTCTTTTCTGTTAATACCAACCAGATTTAGTCTCATAAACTGATCAAGAACATCAACATGAAGCACAGCATTGCAGCTTTTTGTTGCATTGAAATTCATGAAAATCCAGACTAGACATAATACCTTTTGAATTTTAATCCTATGGATCACACTTGGGTACTGTCCTATCACTGAATCTAGACTGCAAGAAATTCAACTGCAGACATTCCTCTGTAATAGTAGTGCACAAATGATTGCAATTCATCCACTCATAACTTCATCAGTATTGATGACCTTATCATTGGTCTCTCCAGACCTGCTATAAGGCAAACTAAAAACTAGTGGTATATGTGTTTCCAGTTGGCTGACCACCCTTATTTTTGTTGCTCATCTTAGAACACACACACACACACACACACACACACACACACACACACACACACACACACACACACACACACACACACACACACACACACCCTGGGCAAGAAAAGATAACAAAAACTTTTAAAAATTCCCAAATTGCATTTAACTGAGCTGGTTTAGCTCAGTACTTAAAGTACTTAGTACATTATGTATATTGGTCATTGTAATATAATGTTTAAAAAAGAGAGATTTTAATTTTTTTTATAAAAAAATCCTAAATTTGATTTGTGTATCTGATTGAGCTTATTTAGCCCAATACTTAATATATACTAATGTATGTGTGTGTGTGTGTGTGTGTGTATATATATATATATATATATATATATATATATATATATATATATATATATATATATATATATATATATATATATATATATAAAATGTTTTAAAAACAAATACATACATACCCTGATTTTAAAACCATTTCAGTAAGAAACAAATATTTTCTTTGTGTGTCTTTGTGGCATTATGAGATCAGAGTGTTCATGTGAGCATTACCAAACTGGCATGTCATTGAGAGGGAAAGTGTGAATTAGGCCTGAACACTGTTAACCTTTAAAAACTGCCTGGTCAAGGAATCTACCATATACATTATCCATCCCACTGTATTGATTTGAGTGGCAAGTCATTGTTAAGACAAACACTTAAGTGACCACTGTCATGTACAACTGAACAATAAACTTGCTGCAGAGGGGGCTAAATATGGACTGTATCTCCAACTGGTACTTGACTTCCATCAATGTTAAAATCCATCAATATGGACTGTATCTCCAACTGGTACTGACTTCCATCAATGTTAAAATTCCATCATGTTGCTTCATTGTATTGCAAAACTCTTGTATGCAAACAAGTTTAAAGCTGTCTATATTTCCCAAAAACATCATGAAGTGGGTGCAGCAGAAAAATGAATTTGTGTAGTGTCATATTAAATATATTTACCCTAATGTCTCGGATGCTCTTATAATGAAAAGAATTATGGATGATTACCAGATACCATGGAACTAAAAGAAGCTTAGTCATTTAGTTAACTTTGGTCTGCAATATCTTTTTTAATGATTGTATGACTAACCCACAAATCTTGTAAAGTAGACTTTTTTATAATGAATTATTTATTATCCCCTTAAAAGGTTGACAACTAGGTCACAAAACACCATCCCATGGTCACCTTACAATCAAAGCATTTCTGGTTATCAATTAAGCTTAGAACAATAAACAATACACAAAAAAAGGAAAAGACACACATGAATATTGCAAGCAATCTCATTTGACACAAGTAACAGTGTATAGGTGATATAGAATATACAACATTACAGTAACATTTCCTGTAATAGACTTACTGAGACTTTAATTTTAATGTCTATTTTGCAGCTTCATTGATAAACTATGACAATTTAAAATAATAACATTTGGACTTTCCTATGACCAATGTCCAGTTGCTCAGAATATGTTCCAGTCAAAACTTTTGAACTGCCAGAATTGAAAGATAACAGGAAGCCTGGGGTGTATTTACTGGACTTAAACGTACATCAGGACAATACTGGCTATATTGATTATTGATTCAAACTGCAGTCTAAAATGTACAGATAAATGGAGGGGGGGCTTTTCAACCAAAAATGAATAATGCAAGACACATAAACAAAACAAAAAAGATTTTAAAATTTTGAAAAAGACCTTTAAAATGTGAGACAAAAGAAAAAAGTAAAAAATATATAATAATTAACATAAAGAGTAATTCCAAGATAGAACAGATTCTGCATACCTCTTTAGATTCTTTAAATTTGGAAAATAAAACAATGAAAGAAAAACATTAAATACTGAAGTCCCATTTTTAAAAAAGATTCAGAATGTGGACTGAGCATTTTGTAAGAAGAACATAGAATTAGGTAAAAAAAAATTAATTATAATATTACATAATTTGAGGTAATATTCATTAATGGACACTTGTGTAAATGGTCTTCAAGAAAAGCAATTTGGTGTAAGTCTCTGATTTCTATCATTAAAATCTCCACTAGCTGCTTCTGAGATTAAAACAGGTTTGGTTTCTTTGGGTATTTATGGCACAGCAACAGAAGCAGGTTATTTAGTCCTGAAGCAATGAGAGTGAAATGCCTTGCCTAAGAATACACCATAATAGGTTATTTAGTCCTGAGGCAATGAGAGTGAAATGCCTTGCCTAAGAATACACCATAATAGGTTATTTAGTCCTGAGGCAATGAGAGTGAAATGCCTTGCCTAAGAATACACCATGATAGGTTATTTAGTCCTGAGGCAATGGAGTGAAATGCCTTGCCTAAGAATACACCATGATAGGTTATTTAGTCTTGAGGCAATGAGAGTGAAATGCCTTGCCTAAGAATACACCATGATAGGTTATTTAGTCCTGAGGCAATGGAATGAAGTGCCTTGCCTAAGAATACACCATGATAGGTTATTTAGTCCTGAGGCATTGTGAGTGAAATGCCTTGCCTAAGAATACACCATGATAGGTTATTTAGTCCTGAGGCAATGGAGTGAAGTGCCTTGTCTAAGAATACACCATGATAGGTTATTTAGTCTTGAGGCAATGAGAGTGAAATGCCTTGCCTAAGAATACACCATGATAGGTTATTTAGTCCTGAGGCAATGGAGTGAAATGCCTTGCCTAAGAATACACCATGATAGGTTATTTAGTCTTGAGGCAATGAGAGTGAAATGCCTTGCCTAAGAATACACCATGATAGGTTATTTAGTCCTGAGGCAATGGAGTGAAGTGCCTTGTCTAAGAATACACCATGATAGGTTATTTAGTCCTGAAGCAATGAGAGTGAAATGCCTTGCCTAAGAATACACAATGATAGGTCATTTAGTCCTGAGGCAACTGGAGTGAAATGCTGATCAATGTCACTGTCAAATACAATTTATTAATAATGCTACAACAGTTACCATCATTCTAATATGAAAATATTGCTGTCAAATAAAATTCAGTACTGATGCTATAACAACTGCCATTACTACAAAGTGAAACATGTCACTGTCAAATAAAATTTAATATTGATGCTATAACAATTACCACATTGCAATGCGAAAATATTACCATCAAATAAAATTTAACATTAATGCTGTAACAATTATTGCATTGGAATGTGAAAATATCATTATCAAATAAAATTTAATATTGATGCTATAACAATTACCACATTGCAATGTGAAAAGGTCACTGTCATTTAAAATTTAATATTCATGCCATAACAATTGTCACAATGCAATGCAAATAATGCTGCTCAGAGAAAAAATATTTTACAAACCTTGTTAGGAAATTATCCAACTACTTATAAGATTTTCTTTGTCAGAATTAACATTGTTAACCAATGTCCCAATCTAAATTGCTTGTACATTTCCTACTGATACAAAAGCCTCTGGTCAAGTTACTTTCTCACAAGAAGAAAAGAGGAGCTGCCTGTGTACTGGCCTCAACTGACAAGTAGTGCAATCAAATCCATTCCAATCAGACCTATTTCATTACTTCCATAATCCCTGTTCTACATTGGTGTTATTAGTATTTACTACTCCACTCCTGTTTCTGACTGGATTTCTTTTGTTGGACCAATTTTGATGGATTGTACTCCAGTTAAAGCCCATGTGAGTTAATGTAATATCTGAACCAGAACAGATTTGAACATCTCATTTTCTCACTGAACAACAAAAATAATACCCCTTTGATTCTGCTGGTCAATTATGCCCCATCTACTATGTGGCACAGTATTTTGTTATGCAGTCTGTAGAATACCATTCATTAAATAAACAAGATTTGAAACCATTACTTTAGGTTCTACATGGCTTACAGAATATTCAACAAACTGCAATAACTCCTTTTTAAGATTTGAAGTTCAAAAACTTCCTTTTTAAGATTTCAATTTGCTTCTTTAATAAAGTCTGAAAAAATGCCTTTAAAAATCCTGTCCATAAATTGCCCTAAAAATTGTAATCCTAATCTATTTATATGCATTATTTTGACAAATCTCCTCTTAATACAGTAACAAAAAAATTCCATTTCCCTTTCCCACAATAACATTTGCCTTAATAAAAACAAGATTGATTAAATCTTGTTAAATCTTAACTCTGAATATTCCCAATTCCTGTCAAATCAGAAAGAAATGCTCTGCCCAACAATTTAAGTTTCAATACAAATATATCTCCCTGACCAATGCAAAGGTGTTAACTACTTAGCCATTTAGACCAGTCTAATGGCATGCTGATGTGTAAATTAGCCTAGCTATCAAATGAATAGTTATTAAAGATCAGTCTAAGGGTATGATGATATACAAAACTTAGCCTGGCTGTCAACTGCATATTTATTAAAACCAGTCTAAGGGCATGTTGATATGCAAAATTGCCTACTATGAAATGAATAGTAATTAAGATCAATTTAAGGGCATACAAAGGCTACCAAACTGCAAAGTGATGTGACCATTTTGATTACAAAACACTATTGATCCTAGTGAATACATCATTTAAGGTTTACAGTTTGCACATCTCAAACAACATCTTCCAAATCTGTAAGTTACTAACAGTTGTTCTTGCTGATTTTGGGGCATAACAAGTTTTCAGCACATGACAGGTTATCCATGGCAGCAAGTATAAATGCTAGAGGAAAAACCAAGGAAAACCCTGGCAAGAACCACCAACCCAGAGGAAGCAACTGTCAAGCTTTCACACATACCCAGACTAGCTGACTACAAAACTTTAACTGCACAGAGTAAGCAGAGATGGCAGTGATTAATTAGCAAGTGCTTTAGACAACTTGGCCACCCATTATTCTTGAGGCATTAAAAAAATTGGTTTCCTTTGAAGACATTGAAAATGAACATTTAACTGACATGATGGATTAAAATATCTTCTTTAAAGGTGTCCTATTATCTAACAGGAAAATTTCAGGATTTCCTGAATTTTTTAATTCTTCAAATCATTAGGAGAATGGTAAGGCTTCATTTTCATTCTCATTTATTTTCCTTGATAAAGATTCTTTAAATTATATTTTCAAAAATTTATAATATATACTTTTAACAATGGTTAACCTAAACTGTAATAATACCTGAATATTTCTTACAATTCAGAAGGAAGCACAAGAGACCCTAAAAGGGAATGACACTATCCTTGCTGAAAAGAAATTACAGGACTCAAAGATTACGCATTTTCTTCTGCATTTTAATCTTTTTAACTGCTGAGTATTAAAACTATGTAATTTCTAAGAAACTCATTTGGCAGCAGTAATTATTTATGCATGTATTGGTTAATATGTTCACTAGATAACTAGAATTGTAGTATAACATATATGTGTTCACTACATAAGTAGAAGTACAGTACAACATTGTATAGAAGTGTGTTCACTACATAACTAGAAGTGCAGTACAGCATGGTATGTGAGTGTTTAATATATGTCATGACCACTGACTTGTAACATTATATCATGGATATAAAAAAATCTCTCTGCCTTACTCAGATAATGTCATTATACCAACATGCTAAGGTCCAAAACAAAATAGTTTTCAGAGAAAATTAAGTTATTTCATCATGCAAGGTATTCATGGGATTTATAAAATAAAAAAGATCTAAACATAGGTGTGCTATAACAAGCCAATACATCTAGAACCTGGAGTCTGACTTTTTACCTTAAATCAGTGTCAGAATGGGGAGCATGCTGCTTGAAACACAAACTACCTTGTATCTTCACAAGTCCTTGTCTTCATAAGTTCACTTAAAATGTCCTCTGACTTTGACCAAGCATGTTTGGTTTTCAAAACCTCTCCATACAATTGTTCATACAGCTGACAATCCTATTAGTACCATTTTCCTTCAGAACCAATTGAAAATTTTATTACATGTACAAAACCAATTCAATATTTTATGATATGTCTATGTGAAACCCAATGTTAATCCATCCACTCATGCAAGTGTAGCACTGATAAGATTTTCAAGGTGACTGCTACAGTGCCATATTAGAGATCAGATGAAAACTATTCAATTAGAACCAGTCACATACTGTTTTTTAGAGCATTTTAGTGAAGACTCCATCCATGTTGACAAGACCTTTTCTTCAGTGGCAGACAAAAATAGATTTTAAGGATAGTTATCAAGGATGCCTTTTAGATCAACATCTTTATAACATAGAAATATCTATAGCTGAAAAAAAGTAGGGGTGTTTAATGTTGGTGTGGCAGTCCATGTTTTCTGAGTGGTCACACTGGCATCATTTTTATTTAGAACTGCTACATATATTGGAGCAGGAGGTTTATAAACGATGATACAAATACTGTTATAATTTACAAAATTAACAGAATTGTCATAAACCAAATTATGAATTATAAGTAACTGCAATCACATTTGGAATTAATTATAGGTAATAGCAATCACATTTGGAATTATTAATTTCTGAGCCATATTTCTTTTTACATAAGCCCATCATAATTTCATTTAAAAAAGAAATAATACAGAACACATTGAGCTCTTTAATCAGTCATAATCACTATAAATTTGACAAGGCTCTCACCAGACCTATGATCTGATGGAAGATAAATGAGCAAGGCTTGGCTGGATCAATAGAAGACAGGATGCATTGTCATAATTATAGAAAAGTATCAACTGGGGAATCATTTTAGGATCTAATATAATTTTACTTCCTCTTCCCTACTTAACTTCATGATGCCTTTTAACTACTTGTCCAGGAAGAATAAAAGGATATTGTATAATTACTTGAATTTGTGATAGCATTTAAATCCATTATTACTGCTGGCTTGAGCATTTAGAACTGTTACTAATGAAGATAATGTCTCTTATTTACATATTTAATCAATAAAAAATATCTTAATGCCTTTTTTAAAATCCTGAGCAAATACATGTTTTTCAAACTAAGATTATTCTTTCCACCATGATACAACCTAGGGACCAAACTAATATAGTTCTCAAAAAGTAAGGTATGGGCTTTTAACCAGATACAGATAATCTAAGGAATTATTTGCCATATTGTGACAGAAAAAGGGTGATCTTATCATGAAGCATGCTCTAAATATCAAATAAATATAGCAGCCAAAACAAGAAGAAATTGCTTTTTCAACACACAAAAAGCTGCATTTCTATGGAAACAAAGGCAAGGAATGAAACATGAATAAAAGCTGAATGGTAATAAATGAACAAAATACTAAACATAATATGATTGTAAATATTCAATGAAATCATAGCCAAACACAATAGTCATATTCTTTATGCAACTGAACACCTTAATCTGTATTCTATATAGCCACAAATGAGCTGATGTGCCATTAAATAGTACTATAAATGTATATATTCTGATAAAATTGAATACACAGAATAGTAGTCACTTTGTAAAATATTTGACCATAACAGTAGTACATGTAAAACTATTTGTTACTGGATAAAGCCAAAAGGCGCCTGCAAGAATCATATATACTTCTAGGTTAAACTGCATAGACCTAAATCTGCCATTGCATAACATACTGACAAATCTGAGTCTATAGATAATCGGTAGAACAAACAACATAGACCCTAATATGTCAGAACATCATGCAATGGCAGATATAGCCTATATTGTTTACTGTTGGACATAGGCAAGTATAAACAGTACATTTTCTTGTTGCTTACTGGCAGTCAAGTTAAGAGTCACTTACCAGCTGGAGCTTACCATTTCCTATGGCATACTGTTACTTTGAAAGTGTGATTTTAGATTTTTAATATAGCTTTAATAATTTTAGTCAGATTGCTACAATGTTTGCAGTGTGGCAGTTTATAGTGACCTCTAGTAATTTATAGTGATGGCAAACACTGGGGCATCATGCCTCAGACATGTAACATCATGTCTCATCCAATCACATTTTACTGACACCAAGATAACCAGTCCTGCAGCTGCTAGTACCTTTGGTACAGCTTGGTCAGGGTTCAAACCTATGACATTCTGCATCAGAAGCAGAATCAAACACCAGTGGAAGCTTATCACTGTTATGGCTTACTGTTATTAAAGTTTCAGCCAAATACCTGTTAGAGGTAACCATATGTTATGGCTTACTAGTAGTCAAGGTAGGAGTCAATAACCATTTGTTATGGCATTTCTGGCAGTCAAGTTAGAGTCAATTACCAGTGGAAGTTTACCATTGTTATGGCATTTCTGGCAGTCAAGCTAGAGTCAATTACCAGTGGAAGTTTACCATTGTTATGGCATTTCTGGCAGTCAAGTTAGAGTCAATTACCAGTGGAAGTTTACCATTGTTATGGCATTTCTGGCAGTCAAGTTTGAGTCAATTACCAGTGGAAGTTTACCATTGTTATGGCATTTCTGGCAGTCAAGTTAGAGTCATTTACCAGTGGAAGTTTACCATTGTTATGGCATTTCTGGCAGTCAAGTTAGAGTCAATTACCAGTGGAAGTTTACCATTGTTATGGCATTTCTGGCAGTCAAGTTAGAGTCAATTACCAGTGGAAGTTTACCATTGTTATGGCATTTCTGGCAGTCAAGTTAGAGTCAATTACCAGTGGAAGTTTACTATTGTTATGGCATTTCTGGCAGTCAAGTTTGAGTCAATTACCAGTGGAAGTTTACCATTGTTATGGCATTTCTGGCAGTCAAGTTGGAGTCAATTACCAGTGGAAGTTTACCATTGTTATGGCATTTCTGGCAGTCAAGTTTGAGTCAATTACCAGTGGAAGTTTACCATTGTTATGATTGCCAAGTGAATTAACAGTGAGATCTTACAATGTGTTATGGCTTAATTCTAGTAAAGTTAGAACCAATTACCAGTTGGAGGTATCTATTTGTTAGAGTCAAATTACCAGTATAAAAATCTGCAAAATGCCGGTCTTCTTTATTTCATCATTGAGTATTCTACTAAGGAAGACTAACATTTTGATTTACATTTTGATGAGAATAAGTTCTCCAATTTTACTATAATATTTAAACCCCTTTTCAATGAAATCTTCCTTTAGTTGGCATTTTCTTTGTGGGGAGGAGGTACCAATTTTTATGTTTGTGGACTGCCTCAAATGTAACCCTTTACTAAATACAAGTGCCTTTTGGCCCTCTACTGAAGTCCCTTACAAGTGCCTTTTGGCACTTTACCCTATGCCCATATAAGCGCCTTTTGGCAACTCTGTAAACAGCAGCTATTTTGAGTGGGTCTGTGTAGCACCACTTTTGGGGGAAAACCCCCCTATTAGATACTACATTCATTGGTGAGAATGATCATTATATTCGATCATGTGGTCACTGTTGATGCTCTGGTGGAAATCTGCTATTTAAAATATGTAGGTCATACATGTCTCATATTCTCCATTCCACAAAATGGCAGTCTCTGTATTGTTTGGTACTTGCTTGATTAGAATCACAACTATGAAAGCTTCAATAACTTAGATAAAGGCTCTGAGACTGATGTAGGAAGCCATTAGTTTTTATAATTGATCAAATTTAACTGATTTAGTGATGTAGACACAGACAAAAAAAATTGTAAATTTTGAGTATGAAAAATTGTCATTACAGTTGATCACGCAGCTTCACTGGTTTGATAGTGAACAAGTTTCCTCAAGATTTTAAAGCACATACAAAACTCAATTGTTAAAAATAATTATACAGCTATAATGATTATATTTTACTCTTAAATCTTTCCATACATAATATATGTGTACCAAAAATGTAAAATGGTTAAAATTGCTGTTAAACGTAACTTACACTTCACTGCTTAACAGCCCTATGTGTAGTGGACTGCACTGTGTAACTTTGCTACATGTGTAGCGAAGGGCTAAAAAGCCACTGTATGAGGGAAAGGGTTAAAGGCTCAAAGAAGAATGAAAGGGCCACAGAAGGCCACATGGTTTAAGCTACTTGCCATTACTTATCAGAGGCATCTCTCTTCTTTTTCCTATTGTAGTTGTTCTGTTTTTGTTGAAAAACAAATCCTTACTAGTAGAACAAGCTCAATGTCATATTATTATTATTATTATTATTATTATTATTATTATTATTATTATTATTATTATTATTAATGATGTAGTTATACATTTTAGTGCAATGTTTATTATTCTCATTATTATTATTTTTATTTTCTTCTTTCTTTTATCTGTCAGGTACTCTCCTTCCCAATTAGAATTATCCCAAGGATTTCCTTTCAGGTATTGTAATTTATCAAAAGGTAAGGATGCAGCAGTCGCAGTAATCGAAATGTGCAGGAATGACCTAAACTCATTACTTTAGAAATAAATTAATCATAATCACCTTTACAATTACAAGACTGATAAAACTTTTCTTAAATGCAATAGAATTGTATAAATTCATTTGGTTTCTATTGTTGTTTTATAAATAACAAAATTGTTCTGTTTTAATTTTAAGTTTACTGTTTTAATATTACTTTCTGACCTAAAGCTGAATGTTCATACTTACACAGTATCTTGCAGAGGGTTTTTGCTAAAAGTTCCATTAAGTATCCTGACACAGAAAATATTCAGATTAATCCATAAAAAATAACTTCTTCCAAAATTGTTTGTTTTTCACAGCAGCATCATGAACTCCTAGTGAATTACAGATGTTCATCTATACGGCATTTTCAAAAGCATCTGGAATAGGCAAAGTCAATTCAATTGCATGCAGTCATATTCAAATGATTAATAGTCAAACCTCCAAGCAAAGCATGGCATGTAAATCTGGCACCCATCAATTCTCTTCGATAAGGAATATTTATTTAAACTATTACAGAAAACAGTTCCACAAATCAGACAATATTGGATTTTTATAGGAGAACATTGGTCTCAATGCACGATCAATTCTTTTGAAAAGAAAACTGAATAATTCCTTATGAAGACAATGTGAAACCAAGTCAGAATCTATAGCTGACTGGTACTTCTTCCTCCACAAAACAAATTAAAATACAGCATCACATAAGAAAACTGTAACTATAATACCAGTCCAGAAAATGATAACAAGCTCTTCTATTGCCAGCTGTCTGATATTTTCATTTCCTTCTACACAATGGTTGTCCAACTGAAGAATACTTAAGTTACACTACTGAAATAGTTATCCTTTTCTGTTGACATTTTTTTAAAACCTTCAGTCCACAATTAAATTCTTATAATTCTTTGTTTCTCTTCTTTGGTAAGCCAACAAGAATATCTGAATGTTTACCTAGAAATACTACCACAAATCCTTTTTCTTAAAGCCAACAATAATATTTGGATGTTTAAATGGAATTAGTACCAAAAATCCTTTTTTTATAAATCTATAGTTACAAGCACAAATTCATTTTTTTTAAAGCCAACAATATCATTAAGATATTTAGCAAGAATTACCACCACAAAACCTTTTTACTGAAGCCAACTGTTTGGATGTTAACCAAGAATTACCACCACAAAACTTTTTTTCTGAAGCCAACAGTTTCGGCTTACCAAGAATTACCACTGCAAAACTTATTTTCTGAATCCAACAGTTTCAGCTTACCAAGAATTATCACCACAAAACCTTTTATCTGAAGCCAACAGTTCCAATGTTTACCTAGAATTAATGCCGTAAAACCTGACTTGATGGCTTGCCACCTGAGAAAGCACATCTGAGACTTTTGTCTCCATTCCTTAAACAACTATAATGCAGAGATCTGGAAGATACATTTGGTATACTCAAAGCTTTTTTTCTTTTTCCCATTTCTAATCAAGTTCACTGTATGCTGTATCTGAAGGATAGAACTAGTAATTTGACCCTTAATAAAAGACTAGCTAGGGGGAAAAAAAATCAATGAGTGGTCTAGCAACTTGTTGCTGGTAGAACCATCATAAGGACTTATGAAGAATGTTCAAAGCAACAACCCTATAAGAACATTGTTGATCATGATAACATTACTCCATTCAATGTCACTAAACAAGGAAGTACAGCTCTAACCATTTTTATTTTCAAATCAACATAAGATTAGGTTCTTGGTTAGCTTGTTGGATTCCACTGCAAGAGTACCAAGTTTAAATCCCAGACCAACCCGGGTCAGCTGTGATGTTGCATAATTAGGCAAGACATTTTACTCTCATTGGCAAAAACAACTTATCAAAGCCTCCTGGCAAAAACATCTTGAACACCAAACCGAATAAAATCTTAACACCAAACCAAAACACCTTAAACAACAAGCCAAAACACCTTAATACCACCAAGCCAAAAAAAAACATTAAACAAGCTAAAACACCTTAAACAACAAGCTAAAACACCTTAAACAACAAGCCAAAACACCATAACAACACCAAGCAAAAAACCCATCAAACACTAAGCCAAAACACCTTAACAACACCAAACCCAAACACCTAAACTATACCCATCAAAACACCTTCAAAACAAAAAAAAAAAACCATACACCTTCAACACCTCAAACCAAAACACCATCAACACACCAAACCAACATCTTCAACACACCTAGCCAAAAGAAGCCTAAACATGCTAAATACATGAATCCCAAATGTTGATGTGCATCTCTTATGCACACTAATAATTTTAAATGCAAAATTGGATCTGATGTGGGATGGACTGATTCATGGAGACACTGACTGATAGACAATATTAACACTAAGCCTCATCACAACAGTCATATAACAGAATTAAGAGTACACTGCTTGTTGGAATGAAACTTCACGATTGAAGAAGGGAACCTGGGTAACTGAAACCATATCTGAATAAGTCTATCAAGCTAGCTTTTGGTAGAGATATACTTCTTGATATAAAATGGCAACAATCCATTTGAAAACTACAAATAGGGATATACATGTACAGTCAGAAGTTTTTCTACCCTCTGTTCATATAGAAAAATTAGTTTTAAAATTATAGTATAAATAATATATCAAGTGTGGCACATGAACTTCACATTCTTGGTCCATGCAGTAAAGATGTTGGACCACTCTACAATTCAAGACCATACACCACACTAGCAATGATGTTGGACCACTCTACAATTCAAGACCATACACCACACTGGCAATGATGTTGGACCACTCTACAATACAAGACCATACACCACACTAGCAATAATGTTGGACTACTCTACAATTCAAGACCATACACCACACTGGCAATGATGTTGGACCACTCTACAATACAAGACCATACACCACACTGGCAATGATGTTGGACCATTATACAATACAAGACCATATACCACACTGGCAATGATGTTGGACCACTCTACAATTCAAGACCATACACCACACTGGCAATGATGTAGGACCACTCTACAATACAAGAACATACACCACACTGGCAATGATGTTGGACCACTCTACAATACAAGACCATACACCACACTGGCAATGATGTTGGACCACTATACAATACAAGACCATACACCACACTGGCAATGATGTAGGACCACTATACAATATAAGACCATACACCACACTGGCAATGATGTTGAACCACTATACAAGACCATACACCACACTGGCAATGATGTTGGACCACTATACAATACAAGACCATATACCACACTGGCAATGATGTTGGACCACTCTACAATACAAGACCATACACCACACTAGCAATGATGTTGGACCACTATACAATACAAGACCATATACCACACTGGCAATGATGTTGGACCACTCTACAATACAAGACCATACACCACACTGGCAATGATGTTGGACTACTCTACAATACAAGACCATATACCACACTGGCAATTTGAAATGCCATAACTGCTATGAACTAAATGTTGAAGACCATGATGTCCTTTAAAAATACTGATATTTCCTTACTTGCAAAAATAAACACATTTGATTCATGAACTAAATGTACCACACTGCCCTTTTATGACAAAGAAGGTGCAATTTAAAGAGGTTATTATAATGGGCCTATACAGCTCTTTCTAAACTGCCAAGTAGATAAAGCCACATGGGTCCTGTATAAGACTCTGTATAAGGCACTGTATAAGGTCCTGTATAAGACAATGTATAAGATCCTGGATAAGGCCCTATACAAGACTTTATATAAGGCCCTGTATAAGACCCTGCAGCAGATCATGTATAAGGTCCTGTATAAGACAATGTATAAGACTCTGGATAAGGCCCTATACAAGACCTTATATAAGGCGCTGTATAAGGCACTGTAGCAGATCATGTATAAGGTCCTGTATAAGACAATGCATAAGACCCTGTACAAGGTCCTATACAAGATCCTATATAAGGACCTATACTAGACCCTGTATAAGGTCCTATACAAGAAAATGTATAAGGACCTATACTAGACCCTGTATAAGGTCCTATGCAATACCTTAGATAAGGTCCTGTACAAGACTCTGTATAAGGCACTGTAGCAGATCATGTATAAGGTCCTGTATAAGACAATGCATAAGACCCTGTACAAGGTCCTATACAAGACCCTGTATGAGGTCCTATACAAGATCCTATATAAGGACCTATACTAGACCCTGTATAAGGTCCTATACAACACCTTAGATAAGGTCCTGTACAAGACTCTGTAGCAGATCATGTTTAAGATCCTGTATAAGACAACATATAAGACCCTGCATAATGCCCTATACAAGACCCTGTACAAGGCCCTATGCAAGACCCTGTATAAGGACCTATACAAGACCCTGCATAAGGACCTATACAAAACCCTGCATAAGGACCTATACAAAACCGTGTATAAACCTCTATAATCAGATCCTGTATAAGGACCTGACCAAGTAAAAGAATTTATAAAACCATACTTGGGCCAATAGGAATGATCCCTGACTTCTGACAATATTAAAACACACATTCAATAACGTAATATTTACATTCAAAATTGCTGTCAGGAGGGACCATAATATGGACAGCTACAAAATTAATCAGACTGATTAAAACATGAGAAGTTGGAATGTGAGGAAATTACTAGACAAGTTGTGAAAATTTAATTAGGAAAAAGATTAGTTTAATCCTTGTCCATTTGATTGTGCTTTGCAATCAAGACCAAACTGGACAGCACTAACTGAAAAGGTCATAGATGCAACAGAATACATCAGTTTCCATTATTATCATCTGTGACAGGGACATTATTGTTGTTGTTGTTGTTGTTGTTGGGCTTAATGCCATTTTCAGCACACGATAGGCTATTCATGGTGGCCAGTATTAATGGTGGAAGAAGAAACCGGGAAATCACCTGAAAGAACCACCGACCCACGAGAAGCTACTGGCAAGCTTTCTCACATATCCACATTCAGCCGAATCCTAGACTCCCTAGACTCAACACAGAGGTGAGATGGCATTGATCCCCGACAGCGACAGCCCTTTAGACCACTCCACTCGGCCAGGCCACTCGGGGCCCCACAGGGACATTAAGTGTCTGCATAAAAAGACAAATTTGATTTTGTTTTCTTTGACTTATAGAATAAATGCAAGTCTAAACCATTTGGTCAACAAGGTTTCCTTTAACAGTTAGAAACCAAAACTAACCCAAGAGCTTGCTAGTCAAACAGATGTGACCTAGCTGAACTGATGTGACATGGTCAAATGTATCTGACATAGTCAAACATGTATTCTAGTCAAACAGATGTGACTTTGTCAAACATATCAGACAGTATAGAAAGTTTCCATATATATTCCAAAGACACATGGACAAGCTACATACATAGAAGGCAAAAAGTTTGGTAATCAATAGAACTAATGAAAAATTTACCATGACTCATTCATTCTGCAGACCATTATCACCTATATTCTGGTTCTCATTAAAAAGCCTAGAAATGGTATTTAGAAATCAAAAGGATCTGATGACCTCCTGTCTATTAATGCCTGACAGTGACTGATATTATTCTTAATGGTGAATTAAGATTTCTTTATGTGCTGAAATCTGACACTGGCCCAATTTTCTTTTTTGTTGTTTTTAATAATTACGAAATAATGCAATGCATCATACATACCCACTTACAAGACCAACTGAAAACAGCACTGGCCCTGATCTGCCATTAAATGAATCACTAGTTTGTTCCAATGACTGCTAACAAACTGAATAGATTTTGATCTGACAATTCAACATGTGAAGCCAGATCTGTCTGAGTAGTCTGCCCTTGAATCTGACTTATTAGCAAGTACATGTATATATGGTAGCTCCAATGAAATGATGCTATGTTGTTCTGACATGCTACTGCCATTTCATATCTTCAAATTAAAAAAAAAAAATTCTTCTTTGATAACGCCCATTCCAACTTCTGCAGAATTTTCGATGAAAAAACTTTGCCTGATGATGTGCATGCCCTCGA
The DNA here is from genome assembly GCA_016746295.1 of Potamilus streckersoni. Taxonomy (NCBI): domain Eukaryota; kingdom Metazoa; phylum Mollusca; class Bivalvia; order Unionida; family Unionidae; genus Potamilus; species Potamilus streckersoni. The sequence goes on along the minus strand of JAEAOA010002117.1, from coordinate 670,507 downwards.
CTTGTAAAAAAAAGTTTGTTGCTCCTTAACTTTATTTAAAAGAGATTTATTACACTTTCTCACTTTAATGTACCTCATTATAACAGTATTTCATATGACACATATAGAAATGACTCCCATTCAATTGGGATTTCTCCATGCAATGTATCTCAGCACAATGCAACCTCATCGGCAGTGTTATAGTAAGAAAATAATGTTTAACAAAGATGATCTCCTGAAAATTCATACCCACATGAATAGTTAGTAGTTCAGCTACAAAATCAGTCTACATTTAATTTCTGCATATGCAAAATACATCTCATATTTCAGTTATGTAAATAACTGACATTTTGTTATCCTATGTGCACATCACTTTTTACCCTGCCAACACCCCTTCCAGACAACAAAAAAAAATATGGTGGATATCTCAATCCTGACTTTCCTCTTTCTGTCTATTCATCCATTAGTACACAAGATGAATTGATTGTTAAGTCCAGAGATCAAGGACACAGCCACTGGAGCTAAAATGGTCATTTTGGGTTCCACATAAGTTTACTTTTGCCAAGTTTCTCACAACCAATGTTAATCATCTTGAAGGTCATTGGACATGAAATTGCAAAACTTTGATCTAAGCAGTCTTGGACAAACCTTTCTTCTGGTAGTTATATTTCAGTTTCCATCACTCTTCTATGGGCCCAAATATTTTTTCTTTTAAAGTTTTCTTATCTAATGTCTTTTTTTTACTGTGAGAGAAGTGTAATAATACTGAACCAGCATGAGGTAAATCTTTCCCATGGAAATACTGTGTTCCTGATAGCTAATTTTCTAACAGGCACATACAGACAATTCCTCTGAGATAATGCTGACTCCATTTTCGATTAATTACTGGATGTCAATACAGTGCTTAAGTTTGAGATTAGGTCAAATTGCAAGCTAAACTCTGTTGGTGCCAGAAATGACTAGAAAGTAAAAACACACAAGAATATGCATTCTGAAGATGTGATTCATGTCCATAAGTATCTTAATTAATGTCTTGCAATAAAATCTATGAAACAATGACTCAACATCCAGATATTACCATGTAATCTAAAATGTTCATTTAAAAACAAAAGAAAAAAGGAAAATATTAATGGGTCCATTATAAAGTGGAAGAGATCCTATTGAACAATAAAACCACCAATATGAAGAAGGGATCATAATGAATATTACTATGAACATGAGGCCCAAGTGGGTCTGAACTCGCTCATCTCACATCTACATATTGCTAAAAGTAATGGATAAGAGAGATCTGGGTCAGTATGATGCTCTCAGTTGAAATTTCTTCCAATGCTGTTGATTGCAAATGTTATAGAAACATTGGTTTTAAAGTTTCTTGTTTTACTTGTATCTTTACCCAGTTTTATTTGTATCTTTACTCAGTTTTTTGTATCTTTACCCTTTACCCTGTTTTATTTGTATCTTTACCCAGTTTTATTTGTATCTTTATCCTTCTCTGAGGGCTCTTCATGTTGAAATTTGGCAATATTCTTTTGAGAAGTTATCAGTAAATAAAATTATTCAAATGCTGTGTTTTATATTATTTTTTAATTTTCAGTAATTATTTCAAGATTTTATGGCAAATCAGCAGCAGAAACCAGAAAGACTTTTAAGTAAGGCCACTATTTTTATAAAACAAAAAGGCCTTTAAATTAGGCCACCATTTATATAAAACAAAGGCCTTTAGTTAGGCCACTATTTATATAAAATAAAGGTCTTTAGTTAGGCCACTATTTATATAAAACAAAGGCCTTTAGTTAAGTCACTATTTATATCAAACAAAAGCCTTTAGTTAGGCCACTATTTATATAAAACAATGGCCTTTAGTTAGACCACTAGTTATATAAAACTGAAAAGCCTTTAAGTTTGGACACTATTTATGTAAAACAGAAAGTTGTTATTAAAGTTAGGCCACTAACAATGAAATTTTAATCCATTTACATCATTATTTTTATCCTGGAATGGTAAAGACTATAAATATAATATCCGTAAATAATAAACCCAACCACCAAACCCAACTCTGATGATGACAATTAATGTTACCATTTTGTATTATCTGTCCTTGTCTTATGTAGTATCCTCTTACAGTGAATTTGTCTTATGTAACATTCTTGTTAGTGTATCTGTCCTTGCCTATTGTAAGTTTGTTACAGTATATCTGTCCTTGTCTAAAGAAGCAAACTTGTTATAGTTTCTAGTCCTTGTCTCATGCAGTATCCTTGTTACAGTGTATTTGTCCTTGTCTCATGCATCCTTGTTAATTGTATCTGTCCTTGTCTCATGTAGCATCCTTGTTAATTGTAACTGTCCTTGTCTCATGTAGCATCCTTGTTAATTGTAACTGTCCTTGTCTCATGTAGCATCCTTGTTATAATTTCCAGTTCTTTTCTCATGTAGCATGTTTGTTACATTGCATCTGTCTTGTCTTATGTAGCAATGTTATTACATTGTATCTGTCCTTGTCCTATGTAATATCCTTATTACAGTGTATCTGTCCTTGGCTCATGTAGCATCTTTGTTACAGTGTATCTGTCCTTGTCTATTGTAGCATCCTGTTTACAGTGTATATATCCATGTCTCATGTAGAATCCTTGTTATAGTGTATCTGTCCTTGTCTGATGCAGTATCCTTGTTACAGTATATGTACTTTTCTCATGAAGCATCCTTGTCAGTGTGTCTGTCATTGTCTCATGTAGCATCCTTGTCTCAGTGTCTGTCCTTGTCTCATGTAGCATCCTTGTCACAGTGTCTGTCCTTGTCTCATGTAAGCATCCTTGTCACAGTGTCTGTCCTTGTCTCATGTAAGCATCCTTGTCACAGTGTCTGTCCTTGTCTCATGTAGCATCCTTGTCACAGTGTGTCTGTCCTTGTCTCATGTAGCATCCTTGTCACAGTGTATGTCCTTGTCTCATGTAAGCATCCTTGTCACAGTGTCTGTCCTTGTCTCATGTAGCATCCTTGTCACAGTGTCTGTCCTTGTCTCATGTAGCATCCTTGTCACAGTGTCTGTCCTTGTCTCATGTAAGCATCCTTGTCACAGTGTCTGTCCTTGTCTCATGTAAGCATCCTTGTCACAGTGTGTCTGTCCTTGTCTCATGTAGCATCCTTGTCACAGCATCTGTCCTTGTCTCATGTAAGCATCCTTGTCACAGTGTGTCTGTCCTTGTCTCATGTAAGCATCCTTGTCACAGCGTCTGTCCTTGTCTCATGTAAGCTCCATACTCCTTTCTTTTCAAGTCAGGCATAATCTGCATCTCTGCATGCTTTAAATCCTAAATTTGCCTTTTAAGTTTAATTATAACCCCTTAATATAAGCAAGCCATCCCTTATATTTCATTATTCTTATTTCTTTTTTCTTCATCCTTCAGATCATCCACACCTGTGATGTTAAAGTTACCTAAAAACTAAATTCACTTTTAATTACTGCTTTTGAAAATGCTATGCTGGATTATATCTTAACCTATACACTATATGTTTTATCCAAATGTATCAATGTATTCATTTTAAGAAAGTTATTACACTGAAAGCATAGTGATTATTTATACACTATATGTTTTATCCAAATGTATCAATGTATTCATTTTAAGAAAGTTATTACACTGAAAGCCTAGTGATTATTTATTTTACAGAAAGCTATGAACATAGTGTTTATTAGTTTTAAAGAAAGGTACCACACTGGATTATAGTGTTTATTACCGAAGACTTGCATTACAGTACTGAAAAACTGAATCATGCTTTCTAGAAAATAAATGCAAAATTGTCGTAAAAGAGACATGTCACCAGGTTAATACATCTTTATTAAAGTGTGCTTTAAAGACTTTTTCTTACAGACTGTGACAAATATGTACTTCAGCATGGATGAATAAAAGCAATATACAGCAGTATTTTTTCTTCCATTTTGGGGTTAAGCAAAAACTACATTTATTACAAAATTGATCTCAGTATTTTTTCTTCCATTTTGGGGTTTAGCAAAAACTACATTTATTGCAAAATGGCTCTCAGTATTTTTCTTCCATTTTGGGGTTAAGCAAAAACTACATTTATTGCAAAATGGCTCTCAGTATTTTTTCATCCATTTTGGGGTTTAGCAAAAACTACATTTATTGCAAAATGGCTCTCAGTATTTTTCTTCCATTTTGGGGTTTAGCAAAAACTACATTTATTGCAAAATGGCTCTCAGTATTTTTCTTCCATTTTGGGGTTAGGCAAAAACTACATTTATTGCAAAATGGCTCTAAGTATTTTTTCTTCCATTTTGGGGTTTAGCAAAAACTACATTTATTGCAAAATGGCTCTCAGTATTTTTCTTCCATTTTGGGGTTTAGCAAAAACTAAATTTATTGCAAAATGGCTCTCAGTATTTTTCTTCCATTTTGGGGTTAAGCAAAAACTACATTTATTGCAAAATGGCTCTCAGTATTTTTTTTCAATTTTGGGGTTAAGCAAAAACTACATTTATTGCAAAATGGCTCTCAGTATTTTTCTTCCATTTTGGGGTTTAGCAAAAACTACATTTATTACAAAATGGCTCTCAGTATTTTTCTTCCATTTTGGGGTTTAGCAAAAACTACATTTATTACAAAATGGCTCTCAGTATATTTTAGTATTAGTCATAATGCCTGTGTGATGTTGACAATTACTTCTTTAAAAAATGGTGGGGAAACTCTCTTACAGTTAATTTGTTCTGTGTGACTGCGATACAAAAACAAGGTTATAGCAGACAGACAAAATTGCTAATGAAGTTTGACATGACAAATCTAAACCAGTCTGTAATTTTGCAATGATCACATTTGCAAAAGCCAGAGATTTACATTCTCCATCAATAGATTCCAAATATATATCCCTGTAAAAAGACAACTGAAATAAATTTATCAATTAAATTACAAATAGCTAATCACATCTTCTGGACTAAGTACCATTCAAGCCATTCACTTTTGCTATAAATTAGATCAACTCTTTTGCATGATCACTAAATTGCTTTACATGCAAACAAGGTTAAATAATTAATAAGCCAACAAAATGAGGTGTTCCCTTTTTATACAACAGCCATATAAATAATCCACATTGTAACTGAAGAAATTTAAGACCGAGGTTTGCTACAATAAGACTATAATAACAGCCATAGCAACACATAAAATGGGTACTGAATGACACTAAATCATGACTCATTCTTACTAAGCAAAAAATAAAACTGATCAAAAAAATTAGGTCACAATCATGATCAAACAACATCAAACCAAATTAACTGCAACCATAAAAGCACCCTCACTACAAGGAAGGCTTCAGAATGGTGTTAAAATGAGGGACCACTGTAGAAATGAGCTATTTGATTGACATGTTGGCATATGAAGTACACATTAAGCTTATCAGAACTGTACTGATGATATGGAAAATGGGAACCATTCTAGAAACTGGTGAACATAAAATAGAGTTTATGTGGATTTAACTGGCTAAGACTGTTTGATAAAGAGTTGAGTAAAATGGCTAAGATTGTAACTGACACCAAAAAAAAAAACCAAGAGAAAATGTTATATTGATGGAAGTTTTCCTTCTTACAGACCCGAATATGTAAGACTGGTTATTGAATGAAATCAGCACCTGACTCTATGGTGCTCCTTGCAGTATGATTTAAACAGAAATAGATGCAAAAACTGTTACAGCTCATCTGGTTTTTTAGACAGCTGTCAAGGATACGATAAATACAAGTTTGATCATAAGCACTCAGAAATTTAAAGTAAAAACCATATATGACCAGTGCATTCTCTCTGCTACAACAGGCCCAAGCATGAAAAAAACTGGAACAAGTGGTAGAGATTCTTACAAAACATGGTCAGGCAAGTATGACATAGAAAAAGGGACAAATGAGTGAGGGATGAAAAAAAAAAACAAGGACAAGTGAATAAACCAAAACACAAAATCTGCTTTACTATTCCTGAAAGTCAAATTTTTACACATCATTACATTGTGTGTGTGTGTGTGTATATATATATATATATATATATATATATATATATATACACACACACACCACTCCCTCGATAACTCGCTTCCAGATAACTCTCGCGAACCCACTTATAATGCACGAACCCACTTATAATGCGGTGTCCAGCATGGCCACCGATTTTTTTCAAAGGAAATATATTTTAAAATGTGTTAAACGGGAAAAAAATTTGTGATAAGAATTAGTATATTGAACCTTGTTACATACTGTATATTATGTAAATTTTCGTACACAAAACAAATAATTATAAATCATTAATTTTTGTAAAAACAAAATGGGAATACGATATTTTCGATCTTTTTTTGCAAACGTAAATCTTCTTAGTGGAAATTGTATGTCCGATAACTTAACCAATTTTTCAAATTTAAAGACAACTATCTATACAAATAATTATCATTCGTTTAAATATTTATTATTTTGATAACTGGATTGTGTACGAAAAATTAATAGGTACGAAAACAAACATGAAATATGGTAGCTCATTGTAGCATCCGAAATGGTGATTATTGCTGTAAACATAAAATCTATATCATGAAAGTTTCAAGTTCTAATTAGATGTCTCAAATTATGTTTGGGGATTTTTGAGAGAAAAAGTTGTTAATGCTCTGTAAATAATCAGTCTGGCAGAACAGGATCAATGAAATATTATGCTAAGAGGTGGCAACAGATAATAAAATAAACACCACTTAAATGTCTTGCTAGGTGAAATTCACGTTCCATCCTTAATTTCGCTTCAGTGTAAACACTAGAATTGCAACATATTCTCTTCTATGAAAACACGAAAATAGTCAATCGTTTGTTTCATCGAAACCCATGAGTACTTCTGTGAGAACCTAATTAAATGCCTGCTTTGTTTTGATCAACAACTCTGGGAAGTGTTTGTTGCATCAAACAAAAATCAATTAAAAGACACCTGTGTTGTTTTATTACTTTGAATATGTCTTTTGTATCAAATCAAGCAAGGGAAGTACAATAAAAAAAATCAAAGGCAGCATGCCAATAGCAGTATAATTTCTTGAGGTCATTACCGTTTTCAAAATTCATTTTATTTGACCAGTCGAAAATGGTTTCACATTTTTATGTGGTATATTTAAAATATTTTTATCACTTTTGGAGATCCCAGAGCCGACATAGAATTAAACAAAATTCATTGTCGGGAGAAATACGCTTAGCGAATCAGGAAGCCGCATGTAATTATCCAAAACAGCTCTGAGAGAAAATCACCCATGAACAAATATACAGAGGCGGCAGAGAAATCAAAGAGTAAAAAAAATGAGCAGATGTTTTGACAATGTGAAGTGATATTTGTCAAACGTGCCACAAACTGCAAGTATTATCGTGTTCTAATTTACGTTATTTTAAATTTGTAGACCCATTAAATTGATGTCGGTAATGGTTAACCCTTGTAAAAAAAATCATTTTACTTCTACCGCAATCAAATCAACCTGTCCTGTCGTTAGATCGATATTGTGTTTCTTTTGTTTTGTTTAAATGGGTGTCGATCTTGTGTATAAAAAATCTACTTTGAATCAAACAAGAATTTATCCAATTTAACACATTTGTGACATAGTACACAACGTGCGAAATCATACATGTGTTAAGCCAATGGAAAACGTGTGGATTATTGTTTTGATGTTCTCCTCAATATCCTGTAAGTTATCCTGAAATTAATGTTACTCTGTGATGACAAAAGTAAACAAAGTACACCACTATGAAGAAATATTTAATCATAGTTAATCATAGCACGATTATTGAGTATTCAACACTAACATGCCAAACCAACCCACCCACCCCTTTTTTTGCCTGTGTATGTCGATCCGTTTGTTTGTTTTGTTGTTTGTTATAGGTCCCTCAATAACTCATAACTCGCAGCCTGGCTTATAATAATACGGTTGATGTTTTTGGACCCGTTGTGCTATCGAGGGAGTGGTATATATATATATATATATATATATATATATATATATATATATATATATATATATATATATATATATATTAATCTTATAATAATAATGCTCTTTTATAGAGGATGACTCATTATTCAAGCACTATTATCCATGTCTATTTAAGAGTATAATAATGCACAATATATGTAAACAGCAATAATTACTGTCTGTTTTAGAATGTTTTTAGTAATAAAATACTAAATTGCATTCTCTATTAGAAACATATCTGTTCTTCAATGCTGTTATATTTTCAGCAGATTTTAAATGTAGTGGAATTTGTTCCACTAGAGTGTACCTGAGTATTGGATGTTCTTTTTAAATTGCACTATGCTTAGTTATCATACTAAAAGGTTTCCATGTAATATTGATCTCAACTGGTATTGTGTTGAAAAAGGACTGAATAAGTCCTAAGCATAATCTGATGCAGTTCCATGTAGACATTTTATAAAAGAACTGCCTGGTGAAAATCTATCCTTTCATTTATTGTGAACCATTTGAGTTCTGTAAACAATGCTTTTGAGGGATGATCAATAGATGCATCTAAAATTATGTGTGCTGCTTGTTCTGAAGTGTATATATCCTGTCAAACTCAGATTTAGCACAGTTTCCCATATATTTGAACAATAATCCATTGTGGAAGAATACATGACTTGTAAGTAGTTTCTCATGAGTTGTTGGTTTTCTCCACAGATTTCCCAGTTTCTTCCTCCACCATTAATACTGGCAACCATTTATAGCCTATTGTGTACTGAAAAATGGCATTAAACCTCACAAAAATATAACAGCAACCTACAAGCTTTTCATGTTTCACATTTTTTACCAGATGATTATTTATTGCAAGAGTTAGTTCTGGGTTCCCTGACTTGTGTAACTTCTGAGATGTCCCCAAAATCATACATTTTATTTTGCCATCATTAATTACCATCCTATTTTGCTGTGCCCATTTTGGACTCTAATATGGTCTGAGTTTAATATCATTTGAATTACTTCAGTATCAGAACTAAATGTATAAAAGGTTGAATTGTCTGCAAACAAATCTGTATTTGTGGATTCATTATCTAATGGCAGATCATTTATATATATTAGGAAGAAGAGAGGGCCTAAAAATAACCCTTGAGGGACCCCTGAACAAATAATGCAGTCTGTGAGCTAATACCAATGCTTACTTGTTGAGTCTTTTGGGTATGATTTAAACCAGTTCAAAGAAGAATTGTTGAACCTGTAACAGTTCAACTTTTGCTGCAGAATTTCATTATCAACAAGATCAAAGGCTTTCTTGAAGTCAAGGAAAATAAACCCTGTCATATGTCCATTATCCATTTCTTTCAGCCAAAGATCAATTAATTTGGTAAGTTCTGTTTGGCATGATTAGTACTTGATAAATCCTGAATTCGATTTATAAAATAGGGTATGTTTAACAACTATTTGGACCCAAATGGCTACATGCTTTTCAAATATTTTTTGACAATACAGGTAGAATTGATATTGGTCTATAATTCCCTTGGATCCTCCTTTTCTCCTTTCTTATAGATAGGTGTAACCTTTGCATATTTCAATGTTTCTGAAAAATTACCACCTATTATACTTATGTTTATGATATGCATTTATGACTTTGTTATTACTGGTACAGCAATTTTAAGAATTCATTGCTCAATACCATCCAATCCAGAGGATTCATTAATATTCACCTTCATTAGCATATCAGAAACATCAGTATCACTGACATTAGCTATTGAAAAATAATTATCATCAGGAATGTTAGCTTTTATAAATGATAGAAGAGCACCAGGTTCAAGTGAGATGTTAGTCTGGTTCTGAATACTGTTACTGGAGATGCTTATGAAGAAATTGTTGAAAAGTTTTATAATGTCTTGTACAGATGTTCCTATATTCTCATTTTGCTTAAGTCTAGGGGGCGAAACAACTGTTCTTGGGTGGGTTCAGCTCTTTTAGATGTTCCACAATGTCTTGGTACTCCTACTATCATCAATAGCCAGTTTATAGTAGTTTGCTTTTACCTTATCTATCAGGCGCTTAGTTTTATTCCTCCACTTGCTATAGCTTTTCCTGTATTTCTTCTTGTGTAAATTATCTCTGAGGTGCCTAGCTCATTGATCTCATGGGTAATCCACTTGGGTGCAATTTGGTATTTAACCCTTTTTGTTTTAATTGGAGCATGCTCTGAAACATACTTACTATTTGTGTAAGGTAGTGATGACATCAGCAAACTGATTGAAATGCACACTAAATCATTTAAGATCATTTCCTCATCTAACTGTTTGAAGTCCCTGTATAGTATTTCAATATGTTCATAACATGTCTAGTTTTACAGACTGGGTAGTGGTCACTTAGTGGTCACTTAGTACACACACTGGCACATTAATTTTACTTATGTTTATTAGTATAGACATGATCAATGATAGCTGCATTTTTATCTGTTACTCTAGTTGGGGTGCTAATTGACTGAGCAAAGTTGTAAGTTTCCATGTTAATGGGAGTTTTCATGTAATCAATGTTAAAATCAATGAATATGATAGTTACTAAAAATTCCGTTAGTAATACCATTTGAATTTGCACCTCAAATCTAACCAATCAGCTGACCCCAGTGAAAACAAATTCATGACTTCATGAACATTCTTGAAATGATTATGATCATTGAGTTCATCACCTAAGTTCATGTACACTTCAAAAATGTTGATGAATCATGTACTCGAGTTCATGAACACAATGATGAACTTTTATGAACTATTAGGATATCTTTGAAGTTTCTTAAATGTCATGAATTTGCTTCAAAAACAATTCAAGTACTTTGATTCCCCACCAAGATATTTCTTAAAAATGTATATCAATTTTCTATATCATTATATTCATAAAATGTTTATGAAAATTCATCTTTCAAACTTCTCACAATATTAGTAGTTCTGGATTAATATGGGAAAATATTTTCTGGCCAGCATGAACAAAATGTACTTGCTACAAAAGCTTTCAATGTTCTAACGTTTTTGTCCATTACTGTCATAAACTGCATCTATTGACTTTGTAACTGGTTGCCAAGTTGCCATAAAAACCGAAATATATAAACAACGATTATCCTGATTGGATGACTGTGAATTCATGATTATTTCAGTGGGAATTATAAAGATATTTTATTGGTTTTTATGTCATCATATCAGTTTTAACCAAACTAATATACCTGGTTTTTGTCAAACCCAATTTAAACATGCTCTTAGAATTTTTTAAAATCACTAAACATTATCATACCCCCACATTTCGATCTTGATACCATACACAGTGCAGCATCTGCGATAGAAATTCGGTATCGTTTTTTGATTCATGACATCACTATTTTTATGATCTGATGTAATTTGGTAAATTAAAACAAAACCAAACTAGTTGATTTGTCAAACTGTACACACATAACATGTCCAATTAATGCGATGAAATCGGAAGCAGCTATATGCAGCATCCGGCATCAGAGTGGATAAATTTTTATTGATTTAAACATTTGACTCCTGTGACTTAATACCTATGGCTAGTCAGCTTCAGTTAAAATACAATTAATGAAAAAATTCTCCAATAATGTAAATGCTCAGTAAATTGTGTATTAAGTGTATGGGATTGAATAATTTTGAGTTGGATTGGTAAATAAAGTGGGGTACAAAAATAATATGCTAAAAGCTGAAGACTGTTGATCAGAGTTTGTAATTAATTTTATCTTTCTTTCAGATCAGTTGGAAGAAAAATAAAATTATTAGAGGATGAAGTTTGTAGGTCAGGGAGAAAAATTTGACAACTGGACAATCTTACAGCCAAGATGGAATAGACATTAAAAAGTGACTGCTGCAGCAAGATTCAAAATCCATACAGTAATCAGATGGTACAGCTTAAGTTGAGATGGAGACATTCAGTAGTGACAATAGGTGGAATTTGATTAAATTAAAATTAGGCCCTGACTGTCTTCACTAATAGATTTATTTGCAGTTTGGGGGTTGGAAACCAGGTCAAGTCAGGAGAAACCCCAGTGGAATTAGCCCCATGTCAATGACAGATAAATATGCCTCAGCAGTTGATTGAACACAACTACCTCATTATCTCTTGAACAATTTTCAAAGAAAAATTACAAAACATACAAAAAGTGTTGCAAAGAGTAAAAATAAAATTTTGCTTAATGTCAGTTTACATGTTCTTTGTTGCATATTAGAAATTTATCTGAAAATAAACATTTTTTATGATAATATATTACATTTTATACTTTTTTAAACCCACCCACCCCATCTAAGGTTATTTTATGATTCAGCATGAAATAGGTATTTGTGAGTTTCTCAGAAAATTATTTTTTTTTTAGGAACTGTTCATGAAGTCATGAAAAATGAGGAACAATGTTCATCATAGTTCATGAATATGTTCATTCACTAGGATGAATGATGATGAACCAGTAAGTGAACTTGTATGAACTGTTCATGAATTCAGTTAATGAATAGTTCATGAATGTTCAAGAACAGTTTGTAAAGTCATGGTTTATGAACGTTCATGAAGTCATTATTTCTTAAACTTACCATTTTTAGTTCATGCACCTTTCAATGAACTTTCAGGAATGGTTTATGAACAGGTTCATGAACTGTTCAAGAACAGTTCATGCCAGTTCATGAATTATTCATGATCATTTTCATAGGGGGTGAAACTAGGTAGCCTGTAAGCTGAACAATAGAGTACTGGCCCTGATTGGTCAAGGGTTACTTAGATCATGATACTCTCTACCCCTATAGCCTCTAGATCAAGACATCTGTCATAACTAATGGAACTGTCTACATAGAGAGGAACAACCCCACCCACCCATGGATTTCTTATCTTTTTTTTTTCAAAGTTGAACCCCTGTATTTAGAAAGCCAAATCATCAATATCATCATAAAGAAAGGTTTCACATAGACCTAGAATGCTGACTGATCTAGTTTGCTGTAGTATTAATTTAATCTCATTCAGTTTTAGGAGGACATGTTGAATATTTTGGTTGATTACTTGCAGACTTCTTTTAAAGAAGCCAAAGACATGGCAATTTTGATCAGAGGATTGATTTTCAGAACAGGCAGTATGCAATGTATTGTTTTTAGACTTGACAGATTTCATTTCATCCCCTTAATTATTTACACAGACACATGAAGAAGATAACATACAAGATCCATTAGTTCTACCATGACCACATGTAGTGGGTACATGAGAATGTTCAATATGAGACTGATTTACTTACCAACAAATTAAGACATTGATATATTAGACACTTGAGGAGCCTCAGAGGGAGAAGTAACTTGAACAGTATCACATAGTTGTTTACATGTTAACAAGTTGCACTTTATACACAAATCAGATAGTGCCTGAAACCTGTTTACTGAATTATAATTATTACACTAAAAAGTATACACATTTTCTAATGCATTTTGTTGTTTGATATGTGTTGCTTATGTCCTAGTTCATTACAAAGATGGCAATGGATATGTTTTCCATGCTGACACCACTGTGTTACATGACCATGCTCTCCACAATACAAGCAGTGCCTTATCCCCTTTTTAAGTCTATATTTCTAAGGAGCAAGGTAGTACCTCTGTTGGATAAGTGGATTCAGTCTTGCTGATATAATTAATGATTCACCCAATTGTCTTTGAAGAAAGTATTGTAATTTGGAAATTTTCACACAACTTACTTTGCAGTCATAAGTACATCCCTTCTCAGTGGTAGACCTGAGATGATTATTTTACACATTGTGTTTCTGGACCTGATGGCATACAACAAGTTTTCATAATCATCCTCACCGCCCTTTAAAGATTGGCCATTACTGCAATTATTGCAAACAATGAGAAGAATTACAATGTGACATATTCATTTCCAATATTTTTCTGTAATACTATTAATAGTTGCACCTCTGTGGGGTTTTATTTCAGTGTCTTCTTGTTCTTACTCCTTTAATTATTGATGATCCCATGAGATCGGTCTTTAATTATGTTGATGATCTTCATGTGGGGAGTTTGGAGTGCAACTTCTTGATATCTATGACTAGACGTGTGTGTGTGTGTGTGTGTGTGTGTATGCGTGTGTGTGTGTGTGTATGCGTGTGTGTGTGCATGCATGTGTGGGGGTGGGGGTGTGTGTTATCATTTAAATGCACCTGGTTACAACAATCCACAAATCTGAACCTAGATGCAAGAGCTGCAGTGGCTCAGTTGCAGGCATTCGTGACACATGCCTGAAAGGGTCAGAATTTATATACCACTGGTCAGCATCATAATACATCAATGGGTAAGGCACCTTACTCTAAATAGCCACAATGTGTTGATGTCCTGTAAATACCAAAATCCCAGAGTGTGTTTATTCTAGAGTTAAAAATTTCAAAATTAGCATAGTAGTGACCAGTCACTCAACTACATCATATGTTATTTTCAATTTTTGAATGGTTGATCCAATTTTTGCTTTGTGACTAACATTATAAGCCAAGACCTACATTCTGTAAAAATATTTAGAAAAAATTCAACAATGGTTCACATGTCTGTGTGCAATTCAGACTGGTCTGTCTTAGATCTGAGACCAAAATGTCTAAAATCCGGACACAAAACCGGATCACAACCTCAAGCAAATTTTGGCTGGAAAAAACTCTGGTCCAAAAAGTGATGTTTTTCCCTTTGTATTTTGTAGTGCAACTAGAACATCTATATTATTTGGTGTCATCGTAAAGCGACAATGGGGCACATAACAATAACCATGTTGTATCCAAGGACCATGTTAATCCAATATGCATCATACTGTAACAGTACCAATATAATGGATGCACTATAAAATCTCCTTGTGCCAGACTAAGCTTTACAATTACAATAAAAATCCAAAAATCCAGTATGATGCCATAAAACTTGTTCACTGAATCTGCCTTCAGCAAGACTCAAACTCAAGTCTCTGATTCCTCTCCATTCCTCCAGCACCAGACGATTATTTAGTCATCAATCCTTAAACAGGAGACAGGGCATCACATACATTTCCCAAAAGAAATAATGTGAAATGTAATTTCTCTGTAATCATTACTGTAATACAAAATAACAGTTCCCAGGATAGTAATGAATTCTGGGTAACTGAAGAGGCAACAGTATTCCTGTTCAGCCAATTTGAAGTCTTGAATTTATTATATTTAAGAGATGTGAGATAGGATGGTTTGACACATCAGATCTGTCAAATATTCATAAAAAGAAACTTGCATAAAACAAAACCCACAATAACCTTAATGATGTATTATTTATAAACAAAATTTTATTTTAACAAACATGAAGAAAAAAAATCTGGCATATTACAATCATGTTGTATGCAAGAATGGCCCAAGAAAAATGTGTTTTAAAAAATAGCCATTAGAACAATGGCTAATTCCCCATGCTGACCAAAACTATTACAACCCAAAACATCAAAACAGTTTTGGAGTTTCCTTTCGATGACCTTGGTTGTGATCTACCAATTGCAGACTCAACTGGATCTGCCATCCATACAAAGTAATGTAGCTACAAAGCTGATACAAAATTGGCTACCAGAAAACTTAAGTGTAGAAGCTAAAAAGTCATTTTCAGCTAGATATATGACCCTGACCTTTGACCTCTGTAATTTGAGGATCAATAATGATAGGCCCCTATGAAACTTTAAATTCTATATCTGCCAGACCAACATACATTTTATATTCCCAAACACAATCATATTAAAAAAAGGAAAACAACAACAAAAAACATCATTTCCAGTGAAACATTTTTGGAAAAAAAGAAGAGGGAGAGAAAAGTTTCTTGACACTGTGATATAAGCTTAAAACCTTTAGACTGTTGAACAACATGACTAAAATATCTTTATGCTCATGTAAAACTTAACAGTAGGAAGTTTAAATAGTCAATTATCATAACGGCCATCGAAGATAACCAGCCACCCTAACTCACACAAATGACCATAACCAGTATGATTCCGTGTTTGCTTGTCCTTTAAGCTTTACTACAAGATAACCTATTGGGTTGGCTGATCAACACAATTCATTTCAAGTTTGGTAAATCAGAGATGGTGAGCTGAAGAAACAGGAGTTATTACATTTTGTTGCACTTAATGAGAATTCTTAGTCCAAATCATCCATTAGCTTTTGGCAAATTTGTTTTAGGATGCAACATTTCTTTCAAGCTGGATTTTACTCCATACATGAAATACAAAAGACGATGGGGTGGTTTGAAATGATAAAATTAAGACCTGTGTTAGAGAGTAATTTGTTCTCATTTCAGTATGTTGATCTGCGGTTGTAATTTAGGGATGGATGGGCTACACCTAAAGTGCGAAAATCCCAGCAAAATAACTCCATAACTGATTTAAGAAAATTTACTTCTTCAGACACACAATAGCTATGGGAAATCCTGCAAAAAATTTCAACAGTAGTAGTCACTCTACAGCATGCATGCTCAACTTCATTGGAGGGGTTAGCATGATAAATAATTTTGAAATCCACTCCCTATGATGTAAATTAATGGATAAAACCCAATTCAGCCACCAGGCCACATTTTGCCCACCCTTGCTTTAAAGTGTACAACATCTTTCAACACAACTTACCAACATAAGACATATTGAAGTATACATCTGACAAAAAAAAAACCTATAAACATTAGTCATTCTAGAATATTCAACACAATCAACATTCATCATTCTAGAGTAAACAACATGTCAGCACAACTTACAAAAACAAGATATAATGGACAATACATTTGCAACACAATCAATCAATATTCATCATTCTGGAGCATACAACATCCGTGAGTGTACAACATCTGTCAGCACAACCTATCAACATTAGGGCATACAACAACTGCTCCAGTGGAACAAGTGGTTATAGCGTTTGCCTTGGATGATGGAGGACATGGGTTTGAACCCTGTCAAAGTCATACCAAAGACTTGTTTAAATGGTACAAGCAGCCGCCTCACTTAGCGCTCAGCATTAAGAGGTTAAGTGTTAGGACTGGTTGGCCTGGTGTCGGGATAATGTGACTGGGTGGGACATGCTACTTGTCTGTGGCATGATACCCCAGTACTAGACATCACTTTAAACTGCACACTGCAGATATCATAGATATATGACTCAATTATAGCTGCTTAAAAAATCCAAAACAAAAACTCAGACACACACTAGGGTATATAACATTTGTCAACACAACCTATCAACATTGGTCATTCTGTACTATATAAAAATATGTCAACACAACCTATCAACATTGGTCATTCTTGATTGTACAATATCTGTCAAAACATCCTATCAACTTTAGTCATTCTAATGTATACAACATTTGTCAATACAATAACACCACAATGCAGCCTGGTAATGTTTAGATAAAAACTGGCTTGTCAAAATGACTTAGACTTTCAAATATTATACCACAAAAATCCCCTTTACCCCAAAGTCAGATGAAGAAATCCCATTGATTCAAAGATGCAACAAATTCATTTGTAACACAAAGACAAATCGGAAAAGATCTTTGAGGGAAGTTTAACAACACCAGTAAATGTAAGACCAAACAAGACACCTAAATACTCATGATATCTACATTTCCTCAACACTTAACTCATTAACCTCTAGCGCCGTATTTATGGGGCAGGAGGTGGTAGCTTACTTCTTAGCTCTGTAGCGTTAAGGACATGTGCGATACAATAAAGTGGGTGGTATTATAGAAGGGTAGATAGATGTAGCTTTACGATACCAAATAATATGGATGTTCAAGTTGCACTACAAAATACAGAGGGAAAAACATCACCTTAAGGACCAGAGTTTTTTCCAGCCAAAATTTGCCCAATGTCGTGATCCAGGTTTTTGTCCGGATTTTAGACTTTTTGGTCTCAGATCTAAGACACACCATTCTGAATTGCACACCTTTGCAAAAAGTAGGATAAGATGAACATTTAGAATGAAGAGTGGTCTCGACACAAAATGATGGATCCATTAGGCAAAAAAAAAAAGAACTCTAATTTTTACCCTTCTGCTCATGCTAAGGTGAAAGAGCCAATGAAAATCGACATTTGTAACACAAATAGGTGTCAAGTTAACTGAAAATGTCTTGGAAGTTGATGTATTATAATGTATTCAGAAATATCTCCCAAAATTGATTTCCTACTCGAATTTCAGGCGAAATGACAAAAATCTCCAGGAGTTAATGGGTTAAGACATTTGTTTTTCATAAACTTTTATGATATCTGTATCCCCTTAACACATGATATATGTATTACATGAAAAATTTTCTGTGATTTACTATAGGATTATATCAATAAATATATTGGTCTCAATTGTATTTCACTCATTTGGCTGATGAGCAATGACCTCCCAGAGAATACAAAATACCTAGCCAATATCCTCAACATTGCCTGCAAAACAGGCAGCTATCAGGCTAATATCCACTGTCACATGAAACTGAGAGTATCTGGATGGAAATTTCTCAAAATATGCAAAATCATTCCCAGTTGGTTTCATTTATAGGTCACATTCCTCCAAAGCAATTTGGAATGATAGCTTTTATGAAAAAAATGGAAAATGTTCTTCCATAGGAGAGAGAAACATACACTCAGGGATATAATAGGACCTTCTCAATACTCAAATAAGGATGGAATTTATTGAATCAGTAAGCCTAGTCCAGCTGTTGAATGAGCCCACAAGGGTAACAGAAAAATCTGGCACTCCAATTGATTACATTTATACCAACCAACCAGATAATTTGACTTGTGTTATTGTACCAAATGTTGGTCTTAGTGACCACTATCCTACTTTTTTGACAAGAAAGGTTAAATGCAAGAGAAATAAGAAAAATACACACAAAAAGTATCACTTACAGATTGTTCAAAAATTTTATGAAAAACATTTTTTCAATGACCTATATAAAGTTCCATGGAATATCATCCATAATTTGAATGACAAAGATTAAGCCCCAAGGGAATGGACTGATTTATAGATGTAGTCTCTAAGCATGCACCACTGAAAGTACATCCTGTGAAGAATGAAAAACCTAATTGGCTTACTACTGAAATCCTATACAAGACCAATTCAAAGCTTTGGGAAACCATGCACAATATAAAGTATGGAGAAATAAAATAACAAGTATGATTAAAAATACTAAAAAAACATAGTATCAATCATTGCTTGAAAACAAAAAGAGCAACACAAACTCCACTTGGAAAGACTTCAATGAACACACTGAAGGAACACACAAAGATCAGATAAATAAAATTCACTCACTTTTTATTTGGTTTGGAACTTTTGTAATGTTTGGTAGACATTGATCACAGGTGGGGAGTATTTCTGTGTAGCTTATACTTAAATAGTGACTATAAATATTCAGGAGCACTATTATTGGATATCCTGTACATTAATTTGGCTTTTCTCAAACAGATTTGGTCTTTAATAGGTAATATTTTTAACTTACCAGCTAAATTTTCCTTGCTTTCTTTCTGAATTAGACATGTAGCATGATGTCCAACCCAGTCACATTATCCTGACATCAGGATGACCAGTCCTAACACTAACCTCTTAATGCTGAGCACAAAGCATGACAGATGTTAGTATCATTTTTTTAAGTCTTTGGTATGACTTAGCTGGGGATCAAATTCTTGACCTCTCACGCCCAAGGTGGATGCCCTACCACTAGGCCCCCGGAAAGGTTGTATGTGTCAATAATATGAATGCTAACATGACAGAATCTGCACAGAGTATGAATTAAAATTTTCAAAGCTGTATATTATTATTACTGAAACTGAAATATTCTGCTAATGGTATCAAGTATTCTCTTGTAAGGTCCAGGGATATCACTGTGTGTGTGTGTGTATGTGTGTGTATGTGTGTGTGTGTGTGTGTGTGTGTGTGTGTGTGTGTGTGTGTGTGTGTGTGTACACACGTGCATGTGCATGCATGTGTGAAGAAAAAACAGACATGTATATAAATGCAACTTAATCTATCAATGATCCCAACCTCCCAAACAATAAAGATAAAACAAAATAAAAATTAACATTTGAACAAAAAATAAAAAGCAAGAATGAACAATGCACAAATCTACAATATCAGTGAATTTTCAAACCTAATGTCACCTCACAATTAATCCAAAATTGTTCCCAGTTTCTTCAAAAGACCTTCCAACTCTTAACAAGACCTTTCTCTGCAAGGCAGCTGATATTTTCTCATCAGGAAGGTGAAGTATCATATACAGCTATTGCTGACTGCAACACATGTATTTATAAGTGTCAGAAGGCCATGTGACTGATACAGCCAAAGCAAACATTAAGGTTTGTAAAGTACACTAACACCCTAATTAGATCCAAAACAGAAACTGCAGTTTAAAATTCTATGGAATTCAATGACTTCTTGCTAAGTTCTCTCAGCCTGACATAATCGTTAGGTCTTTTATTTTTTTAAGCTTCTAATAGCAACGTAAATCAGCTCTCCCACATTGCAGCATATTCAAGTCAATACAACATGATGTCCAATAAACTGATTGTTTCCTTCCCTACTTTCTTATCCAAGAATCTGAATCTTTATTGTTGTACTTGTTTAAACTTTTTAAGACTTCTATGCTTTTTTATTTGTTAGACATTTGGAGAAAAACTCTATTAACAGCAGCTTGATCAATCATGGATTTTGTATTAACAATATGTGCAATTCTTGGCATTTGAGGTACAGCTGGCTTTACTTGGACAAGCCTGTATCCAGATCAGATCGCAACATTTATATTTTCAATATTTTTGCTATTATTCCATACAACAGCAATTTAAGGTTCATTTCAGCAAGATTTATTGTCAAATAGTATGAGTAAGCATGTGTGCTTCTATTTTTGACTATCTGATATTATGCTCAATGCCAATCACTCACAAAGGGTTATTATTACACTAAAATGATCTACACTACAGTCTGTATTCAACTGTTGATCTTGTTGGTACTCAAATGATCTATACTCAACTTATCTTGTTGGTACTCAAATGATCTATACTCAACTGATCTTGTTGGTACTCAATTGATCTATACTCAACTGATCTTGTTGGTACTCAAATGATCTATACTCAACTGATCTTGTTGGTATTCAAATGATCTATACTCAACTGATCTTGTTGGTACTCAAATGACCTATACTCAACTGATCTTGTTGGTACTCAAATGATCTATACTCAACTGATCTTGTTGGCATTCAAATGATCTATACTCAACTGATCTTGTTGGTACTCAAATGATCTATACTACAATATGTACTCAAATAATCTTAATACAGTTTGTACTCAAATTTTCTATGATACAGTTTGCACTCAAATAATCTATACTTGCTAATACTAAAAAAAATCTATACTACAGTTTGTACTCAAAATGATCTTACTAGTTTGTACTCAAATAATCTATACTTAAGTTTAATAGTTTGTACTCAAATGATCTTACCAGATTGTACTCAAATGATCCACATTAGTTTTTACTCAACAGTTTGTTCTCAATAATCATTAATACAATTTGTGCTTAAATGATCTATACTAGTTTCTACTCAAATGATCAAAAGTTTGTACTCAAATGATCTATAATACAGTACTAAAATGTTTTGATAGATGTTTTATTTGTTACTTCATTCTTGTGTCCAATATATACATTCCTTCATTCTAACACATATATTTCTTTCAGTTTTGACTACGTATTGTTACATCATATATTGCATATTACATGAAATGTACTGTTTAACATTTATACCTGTTTTCATGATTTTTATTTTGAACTAATTAAAAAGTCACACTGCTTACAACTATTAAATTCACACTTAAAACAACCAAGTTTGTCCATATTCACTAGTTATGGAGCTCACTAAAAAATCCATTATATTCTTATTTCATTTGAAAGCCAAAACCTGGCTTCTAGAAATTTTGTTGCAAATCAATACCATACTTTCACACAGAAGCTGAATGTCTTTGAAATGAACAATTAATTAAAATTAAAACTTAAGTGTGCTATGTGGTGTAGATTTCAAAGCAGTAATAAATTCAGAAAAAAAAACTGCAAAGGGAGATAATATGGATGTTAGGCTACATGATACAGAAGTTGACACACCAGTTGCTTCATAAAAAAAGTTTTCATCCATGGATTATGTTCAGGATCATTGTTAAATCCCAAATTCTGAGATTCTGCTGCATTTGCAATAATGAAAAAAACTTTCTTTGTCAAATGACCTCCAACTTTCAGAATGGCGTAAGCATAATCTATGAGGCAAAACAATGTAACGTGAATAAAGAGTACAGTCTATTATATTGCACAGTATAATTACAATAAACCTGAAAAATATAAATCATTGTTTGGTACGAACCTGCTTAAAATTCCTGATGCTAAAGATAATGTTTATAATACAAACATAAAACATATCAATAAGCAACACAGTTAAAGACGTCTACATGTCTAACCTTCCACGGAGTGATTGTAAAGTAAATTCTACAAATCATCTCAACCTGATTGTTGTTTTATGTAACAGGAAAGGAGACAAATTCTAACTGTTGCTGGTGGGAATCAAACCTGGTTTATCCATTTCACATACCACTAGACTAAAAGGTCCAGACCAGCTATGTGGGTAAATAAGGGACCTAACATACCTACACTACTACAATAATATTATTTTATATCCTTATGTCCATTTTTCTGATCCAACATGTTAAAGATTTTATTCTTCAGTTCTTTAACATCCATGAGATACACTGATAAAGCCAGTTACATTTAACAAATTGCTCCATTATCTTTCCAGCTACAGACCAGTCTACAAATTGATTCTTGTCTTTCATTAAATAA
Organism: Potamilus streckersoni; assembly: GCA_016746295.1. Taxonomy (NCBI): domain Eukaryota; kingdom Metazoa; phylum Mollusca; class Bivalvia; order Unionida; family Unionidae; genus Potamilus; species Potamilus streckersoni. Next base: position 647,724 of record JAEAOA010002117.1, on the reverse strand, counting down.
ATTTGAAAGATCAGTTTTCAAATGGACGAAACCATTATCTGTTTTCTTGGAAATCTGCCATTTATAGCTGCTGTAAATATAACATAATGATATGTCTTCATAATGCATCTGCCTTCTGTTATAGAATACTTTAAAAATTAATGGAATGATTAAAAGAAAAATTCTTTTTTCTTTTTTGTAAAATAATTTTTTTTGTACCAACTAATCCAAGACAGGCAAGCACAGGACATAATTCTGCAAAACAACATTATTATGATCATGCCAAAAATTTAATGGTTGCCAGGTATGGATATGCCTCAAGGGAGAAAATAAAGCTTACCTAAACTTTCCAGAAATCATTTGTACTCTAATTCAATATATCTATACTTCCAAGCATCTGTATAAAACTAGGACCTTTTGAAAGTGAGGCATGCATTGTACATGTCTCAATGAGATGCTTGGGAATATCTGAATCTTGATTGCAGCCTATAAAAAATATGCACCAGTTCTGAGTGTCTGATTACTGCAGGTATCTTCTGCCTATCATTTTTTCTGATGTCTAAAATAACTTTCTTCACATTGATTTGTGGCTCAGAAATTTTGGCCAAAATATGTCAGGTGCTGTGTATTGGCAAAAGGAAAATATTCTATCTCGGCATTTCCAGTATATCTACTATGGGAGAGATTCAATGAAACAAAATTTTCAGATAGTGACCTGAAGACTAAGGCGGCTAATGTACTAAAGCCACACCTGATAAATTTGGTTGCTATGTGGCTTAAATTAGTTGGGTGGTCAATATGCTTATTCTATAACAAATAATGGGAGTTTCCTGGCAAGGAAGACTTGTTATTATGGAATTCTCCAATATCATTATTCCAAACAGGCCCATGTATAGTGGGAAAATGCTGGCAAAATTATTAATATAAAAATATAAGTTTCATAAAAACATTTTAAAATAATTTAAATAAATATAATAAATTAACAATGTGATATTCATATGATCATGTTTATACTGCAATATACTGATATTCAATGTATGTATGTATGTATGTATGTATGTATGTATGTATGTATGTATGTATGTATGTATGTATGTATGTATGTATGTATGTATGTATGTATGTATGTATGTATGTATGTATGTATGTATGTATGTATGTATGTATGTATGTATGTATGTATGTATGTATGTATGTATGTATGTATGTATGTATGCATGCATGCATGCATGCATGCATGCATGCATGCATGTATGTATGTAAGTATGTATGAATGTATGCATGTATGTATGCATGCATGCATGCATATATGAATGTATGTATGAATGTATGTATGTATGTATGTATGTATGTATGTGTGTGTGTGTGTGTATGTATGTATGTATGTATGTATGTATGTATGTATGTATGAATGTATGCATGTATGTATGTATGTATGTATGTATGTATGAATGAATGTATGTATGTATGTATGTATGTATGTATGTATGTATGTATGTATGTATGTATGTATGTATGTATGTATGTATGTATGTATGTATGTATGTATGTATGTATGTATGTATGTATGTATGCATGCATGCATGCATGCATGCATGCATGCATGCATGCATGCATGCATGCATGCATGCATGTATGTATGTATGTATGTGAGGGGATAACAGCACCTTAGCACAAGACTGGCTACAGAGTTCCAATTAAAATTTAATATCTAAAAATGTACTGTCAAGAAAACATTTCCATTGAAGGGCTACTATATCTTACACATTTTTGGTTATGCTTGATCAGAATGTAAGATGTAATTAGTGATAAGAAGTGGTAATTGATGAAGTGGTCATGAATGTATGGTAGATTTAAAATGTTGATGGATGCAGAATTGGTCCATGGGAAGGGATGGTATGGGATGAGAAATCCTTGTCTGTGGATTTACCACTATGACAGATGCAGAATTGATCCATGAGAAGGGATCGGATAAGAAATCCTTAAATGTAGATTAACCACTGTCACAGATAAGAATGGGTTCATCGGAAGAGGTCGGATTAGAAATCCTTGCATGCTAGATTTACGAAGCCAATGGGCATAGAATGGGTTGACAGTAATATTTTTAAAAAGGGTCTGATGTGATTGAATCCAGCTTACCTTCAAATAATAGACAAGCAATTCATTAAGGGAGGGATCAGCATTCAGGTTCACCAAAAAGTATTTTCCTTGCTCCACTTTAATACCTGAAGTCTGCACTGATATCCCCATTCTCTCAAGGGCCTGATGGCGATCCTGTGACAAGAAAAGAATATCTTTTATACGTAAATGTTCTATTACATTTCATTATCTAGCATTTCTTACAAATTTAAATTGTTTGGTAATTTAATTTTTTACAAATTTAAATATTTTGGATTATTTGCATCATGATATATTGGTAAACAAAATGTATGCTGTATTCACATACTGAAAAGTTTAAACTATTTTTAAACTGAATTTCCTCTAAAAGCATGGTAATCAAATGATTGCATGTTAAATTTGTGTAACATATACAGTAAGAAATTATCAGGTTTAAATTTTGTGCGACTTCAGAAAATTAAATTTCTGAAAATTCTGTAATATTAATAGCAGCAGTTTTTTTCTTCACATTTTGCTAATGAACAAATGGCAAAAATGTTATGTCACATGAAGGATAAAATTACTGACTTTGTAAAAATTCCATATTGCTAACACATTATGTACATTAATTCCATACCAATAATATGTCATGTACATTAATTCCAAGTTAATGTATCATGTACAGTAATTCTATTCCATTAATTTGTCATGTACAGTAATTATATGCCTTTAATGTCATGAATTCCATGCAACTAATTTGTCATATACCGTAATTATATGCCATTAAGATGTCATGTACAGTAATTATGTTCCAGTAATTTGTCATGTACAGTAATGTATGCCATTAAAATGTCCTGTACAGTAAGTATATGCCATTAATTCATGTACAATTGTATGTCATTTGTCATGTACAGCAATTCTATTCCACTAATTTGTCATGTAACGTTATGCCATTAATGTGTCATGTACAATAATGATATGCCACTAATCTATCATATACAGTAATTATATGCTATTAATGTGTCATGTACAGTAATTGTGTTCCATTATTAGTTTATTCACAGTAATTTGTGACACTAATCTCGTGCTCATTACTTCCATGTAACAAGTATAATGTGTACAATAATCCCATGCTATAAAAAATTCATGTACAATAAATATATGCCACCAATTTATGTCATGTACAGCACTTCTATGGCACCAATTTTTGTCATGTATAGTAATTCCAGGCCAAAAATATGTAATGTACAGTAATTCCATGTCACAAAAATGATATATACAATAATTCCATGCCATAAAAATGTCATGTACAACAATTGCATGCCACAAATCTCTCATTTACAGTAACTTCTTGTTTTTATTCTGTCAGTTTATTAAATATTAAAGATACAAATGAAAGAAATTATACACATTTTAATGTGATGCATATGCAAATTTTTACTACACAATTGAAAAGTTTTTCAATTGTTTCATGTAATACTCATTTTTTACCAAAATGATTTCTTTTTTGTTCTAGCACCAATGAAAAGACTTGTCAATTACAATCCATGTAGAGTTACCTCCCATTAACAATTCAGAAGGTGTTATTATGCCTATACATGCTATCATTAACAATTTTCTTATTTCATGCGGAATATCATCTGTGGGGATTTTATGCAACCTGTGCATCTGAGATGTTAATAAAATGTACATTAGAGGTAACTAACTTTATGAAAATCAGTTTTAAAATTTTAAAAATATTTGCTTGCTGAAAGAATGCTACAGGACTCGGGTGAATTTCATAAATTCTTTTTCTTCTAATAGCTTAAATATGTAATGATATTTATCCACCATCTTTGGTGATTTTATGCAACCTGTGCATCTGAGATATTAAAAAATTCTAAATCAGAGATAATTAACTTTATGAAAAATCGGTTTTAAAAGTTCAAAATATTTGCTTCTTGAAAGAATGCTACAGCCTCAGGTAGGTAAATTTCACAAATTCTTTTTTCTTTTAACAACTTAAACATGCTATGATATTTATCCACCATTTGCTGAGTCTAAAGAAAGTCATATTTTTTTTATCACATATTGAGTGAAAGAACGTGAAATGTATCCACTCATATGGAGTCCAAAGAAAGTGATATTTATTCAATCATGTGTGGAGTTCAAAGAGTAGAACTTTAGAACAATAGTACAACTAACTTTTGTCTCTTGGTTTGGAAGTAGAAATATCATACCAAGCTTGAGCTCATTACCACAAAAAATTTTGTTCCACATAATAACGCAGTATATCTGAACTAAATGCCTTACATACCACAGTGTAGCACAATATTAGGGACAATTAAATTTTCTGGAGCACTGGCCTGATACATCTTTTTTAAAATTTCAATCTGTCAATATCTTACTTTGATTTATAGCAAAATAACACCATATTATATCCATTATTACATAAAAAAAATATCTTCAGATAAAAGAAATTAAGACAGTTCAAAAGAAAATTGCAGCCGCCTCAAAAATTAAATAGTCTGCATATTATAGCAAATGAATTTACTACACAATTTATATTAGTTCTTCAAGTTGTAATCTAAAACTGTAATTAAAGTGGGATGACTAAGCTTCAACTATAACTGACACACAATGAATGACTGGTGCTAACATTAGAGAGGTCATTGATAAAACAGGAAGTCTTGAAACTGAAGCCTACATTTCCCTGGATAAACTATTGATATAATAGGCAGGGAAACCTTGAGTGGAATGCCAACACTGGGGGAAGATATTTATCTGATAGGGACAATATATAAAAAAACACTAAATCAACAAATGAGAAAATATCTCATTGAAATCATGTAACATTCAAAGAGAAGATAACTGTTTGGTCTTTACAACATCCCTTGCTGGAATATGTGACATGACAAATGTACATGGGTATCTAATTATGTTTATAATATTCGATATTAACTTGTGACAAATACAACTATTTTCTTCATACAAAAAAATTGTTTTAAATTTAAATTTAAATTGTTTCGCATGAAAATGAAAACTTTCTGTTAATATTGTAAGATCTGTAACAAGATTACTCAGGCAAATAAATACATTGCATCCTTACATAAACTATGTGAGTACCAGTAAGGTGCATACCACAGGAAAAATTACCATAGTAAACCAGTATACTGGTATTAATGCACACCTGAAGGTAATACTGCATGTGTAAAACTGGCTGGTGTGAAAACTGAATGTATGTACAATTTTGTTTGAAGTCAGGTATGTGTAAATCCACATAAATTATGCATTTAAGCTGCATGAATGTGTGAGTGCATGTGTGTGATTTGAATTTTGAACATAGCATTAGCAATTTTTCAATTATATAGCTATGATGTAGTGTGGCAGGTAATATCGATGTCTGGCACTGGGGCATCATGCCACAGACATTTAGCATTATGTCCCACCTAGTTACATTATCCAGACACTAGGCCAACTTGTCCTAACACTAACCTCTTAATGCTGGGCGCCTAGCAAGGCAGCTGTCAGTACCATTTTAATAAGTCTTTGGTATGACTCAGCCAGAGTCTGAACTCGTGACCTCCCACATCAAAGATTGATGCTCTAACCACTATGATAATGGAGCATTTGCATGCATGAACTTGCATTTTGTTTTTAATTATCTATTCATTAACAATTATGTGAGACTGCAAGTACCACTGCATTAATTAGTATGTAATTTTTCTTGTACTGAATATTTTTCAAATAGTGTTTTTAAATTATTAAATTTTTCAATTATTAAATCTTTAAATTATGAATTATTTGTACAATATTGTTCAAGTGGTAGTAATTACTCTAGTTTAATTCAAACAACCACCTCCCTAAAACTAGCAGGTCACTTCCACCTAACTGTCATATTTGAAATCCTGTACCAGTTCATGTGTCTTTTTCAATCTGTCTGTCCAAGGCAACTCCTGTGTTCTTTCATTTTATAATGTAAACACCCTCCCTCTACCAAAATCATCCAAGTCCAATGTTAGGTGCTGAATGCCCCAGTTAGTAAATAAACAAAGCTTCACTGACATTTTGATTCTGGTACATCTCTAACTTGAGCTTTGAAATCTGTACTTATACCAACCAAGACCAATCAGTTACGAACCTGGCATATCCTTGAATATATACTTATACTGACCCAGACCAATCACTTACAAACCTGGCATATCCTTGAATATGTACTTATAATGACCCAGACCAATCAGTTACAAACCTGGCATATCCTTGAATATGTACTTATACTGACCCAGACCAATCACTTACAAACCTGGCATATCCTTGAATATGTACTTATACTGACCCAGACCAATCAGTTACAAACCTAGCATATCCTTGAATATGTACTTATACTGACCAAGACCAATCACTTACAAACCTGGCATATCCTTGAATATGTACTTATACTGACCAAGACCAATCAGTTACAAACCTGGCATATCCTTGAATATGTACTTATACTGACCCAGACCAATCACTTACATACCTGGCATATTCTTGAATATATACTTATACTGACCCAGACCAATCACTTACAAACCTGGCATATCCTTGAATATGTACTTATACTGACCCAGACCAATCAGTTACAAACCTGGCATATCCTTGAATATGTACTTATACTGACCCAGACCAATCACTTACAAACTTGGCATATCCTTGAATATGTACTTATACTGACCCAGACCAATCAGTTACAAACCTACTGTATTCTTGCACATGATGCTTTCCACAGACCTTGACCAGTCAGCTTACAAACCTAGTGTATCCTTGTAGACAATGCTTCCTACAGTCAGTGACCAGTCAGCTTACAAACCTAGTGTATCCTTGTAGACAATGCTTTCTATAGACCCAGACAAGTCAGTTTACAGACCTAGTGTGTCCTTGTAGACAATGCTTTCTATAGACCCAGACAAGTCAGCTTACAGACCTAGTGTGTCCTTGTAGGCAATGCTTTCCACAGACCTTGACCAGTCAGCTTACAAACCAAGTGTGTCCTTGTAGACAATGCTTTCTATAGACCCAGACAAGTCAGCTTACAAACCAAGTGTGTCCTTGTAGACAATGCTTTCTATAGACCCAGACAAGTCAGCTTACTGACCTAGTGTGTCCTTGTAGACAATGCATTCTATAGACCCAGACAAGTCAGCTTACAAACCAAGTGTGTCCTTGTAGACAATGCTTTCTATAGACCCAGACAAGTCAGCTTACAGACCTAGTGTGTCCTTGTAGACAATGCTTTCTATAGACCCAGACAAGTCAGCTTACAAACCAAGTGTGTCCTTGTAGACAATGCTTTCTATAGACCCAGACAAGACAGCTTACAAGCCAAGTGTGTCCTTGTAGACAATGCTTTCTCGGGACATAGATAAGTCAGCTTACAAACCTAGTATTTCCTTGTATAAAATGCTTTCTATATACCCAGACAAGACAGCTTACAAACCAAGTGTCCTTGTAGACAATGCTTCCTATAGATCCAGACAAGTCAGCTTACAAACCAAGTGTGTCCTTGTAGACAATGCTTTCTTGGGACATTGATAAGTCAGCTTACAAACCTAGTGTATCCTTGTATAAAATGCTTCCTATAAACCTAGACAAGTCAGCTTACAAACCAAGTGTCCTTGTAGACAATGCTTCCTATAGATCCAGACAAGTCAGCTTACAAACCAAGTGTGTCCTTGTAGACAATGCTTTCTTAGGACATTGATAAGTCAGCTTACAAACCTAGTGTATCCTTGTATAAAATGCTTCCTATAAACCTAGACAAGTCAGCTTACAAACCAAGTGTGTCCTTGTAGACATTGCTTTCTATAGACCCAGACAAGTCAGCTTACAGACCTAGTGTGTCCTTGTGGACAATGCTTTCTATAGACCCAGACAAGTCAGCATACAAACCAAGTGTGTCCTTGTAGACAATGCTTCCTATAGACCCAGTCAAGTCAGCTTACAAACCAAGTGTGTCCTTGTAGACAATGCTTTTTCGGGACATAGATAAGTCAGCTTACAAACCTAGTGTTTCCTTGTATAAAATGCTTTCTATAGACCCTGACCAGTCAGCCATAGACCTAATGTATTCATCACCAGTCAGCCATAGACCTAATGTATCCATGACCAGTCAGCCATAGACCTAATGTATCCATGACCAGTCAGCCATAGACCTAATGTATCCATGACCAATCAGCTACAGACCTAGTGAATCCATGACCAGTAGGCTACAGACCTGGTGTATCCTCTCCGTCTCCATCAGCTTTTCCTCCCACGTCTTTGTCATCTCTTTAATCAATTTCTCAGATTCTTCCAGTCTGTCCTTAAGGTCAGGGGCCTTCATGCTCTGCAATGTACACAACAATCATATTCATTATTGTTGTCATCAGTCTTCTTCATCAGCAGATGTGTCTACACCACTGTAACAACCACCACTACCAATATATTCATATTATCTTCATAATTACTGTCATCGTCATCATCATAAGAAGCAATAACAATGTCATTATTATTGTCATTATTATCTCCCTTTGCAATCAGATGCAATAGCAAACAAGTCCAAATTATCATCTGCATTACAGCCATGTAAAATAGGATGCCTTCATTTCCCTAAAATCTTTCTTCATTGGTACTTTATAGGTATAACATAGAAACAAATGATATTGTATCTATAAGGGGTATAACACATAAATAGATGAAATTGGTTCTTAATGGGTATAACATAGAAATAGATGAAATTAATTCCAAATGGGTATAACACGGAAATAGACGAAATTGGTTCCTAATGGGTATAATACTGCAAAATTGGCTCCTAATGGATATAACACCATAATAGTTGAAATTGGTTCCTAATAGGTATAGCACAATAACAGATCAAATTGGTTCTTAATAGCTATAACACAGAAATAGATGAAATTGGTTCCTAATGGGTATAACATAGAAATAGATGAAATTGGTTCCTAATGGGTATAGCACAATAACAGATCAAATTGGTTCCTAATGGGTATAACATAGAAATAGATGAAATTGGTTCCTAATGGGTATAACATAGAAATAGATGAAATTGGTTCCTAATGGGTATAGCACTGCAACAGATGAAATTGGTTCCTAAGGGATATATTACAATAATAAATTAAATTGGTTCTTAATAAGTATAGCACACTAACAGATGAAATAAGTTTCTCATAAGTATAACACTGCAACAGATGAAATAAGTTCCTAATGGATATAACATAGAAGTTGATGATATTGGTTCCAAATAGGTATAACACCGAAATAGATAAAATAGGTTCTTAATGGGTGTAACTTAGAAATAGATGAAATGAAAATGGAGAACATGTTCTCTGTGCATTGTCTCCCTTTCTGATGTTATTGCTCTATATATATATATATATATATATATATATATATATATATATATATATATATATATATATATATATATATATATATACATACATACATACATACATGAAGAAAATGTCTCATCTGAAGCTCTAAAAGTCTGGCATATATTCATTGATAAACAAAATACTTTCTAGATTCCACTACTATTCATCATCAGAATTTAAAACGAGTGTGCATGTGCATAAAATATGCATGTGCATTTTCATTAAAACAATGTAAGAAAAAATATTTAATATGTATGGAAATGTGGTCAGACAACAGACAGTCAAACCATACGCTCATGAGGTCTTATGTCCCTAATTATGCAAAGTCTTTTTCTTTAAGCATACCATGATACAGTATTCGAAATTCTTTTGCTACTTATTGTAGTAACCCTTGATGTTGCACTATAAATTCATACACAATTTACACAAGTTATCGCTTTGTGTCCTTGGGCAAGTCACTTTACTCCAACTGATTCGGCACAAAATAACCTCCTTGTGTTGCCATGTTAAAAAGCACAAAACTAAACCAAAAATTGTGTAAGTACCCCAAGGTGATGCACTACCAATTTATACACTACTACTAGTAGTATCCCATAATGATACACTATCAATTTATACAACATTCATGTTTCACTTTGTTTCAATCATAACAAAAAGGTTACTGAATGTGGAAAATTCTAAATATCACAAAAATTCTTTAGGTAAAAATCCTATGCAGATTTTCTGATTAGGAGGAACAGTGATAATGAGATTTGCATGATGTCTACCACTGCAGACATAATGGACATCAGATCAACACCACACCATTCATATTTAGGGCCAACAATATATAAAAGTCTTTTAGTGAAAACCCCATGTTGATCTGATCATCCAATCTGAAGGAATAGTGACAAGATTTTTCACAACATAAAACAATAAAGTTCCAGATGAACTAAAATCCAGCATGGGCCTTGCAGCTGTACTAATAAAACAGTTTTTGTTTGCTTTAGCTTAAAAATGGGAGAATTACTGTTGTCCAATCTTAGGATTAGTTGTCCAATATAAGGATCAGTTTTACAATCTTAGAGATAAATCAGTTTAATATTTTGTCAAATGTATAGTCCTTTACTATTGTGGTACAAAATGGTGAAAATTACTTCTGTGCATACCAAAAGGATTTTAAGAATATTTTTTTTTTAAAAAAGGACATAATGCATTCCCCCTATGCTCTCATTTTCTTCTCAGTCTATCAATATTATAAACCTTTGAACCAAAGCAAACTCATGATCCACCATAACAAGTACTATGAATTCAATTTCAACAACTGTATGTATATAGCAACATTTGAATGTACCACATTACAAAAGTGGCTATACAGTGCCAATGAAAAGTTAAATTCAAATTATCTAAAAACAAAGAACTGCAAACAAACTTCATTAAGATAAACCCTTCCACATGTCAACATGAAGTACAAGATAAAATTTAAACAGTAAAGTTCTTAAAAGCATGTTAAAATCACTTTTAAACATTGTGCATGATCATAACAATTCAATAATGCAAACTGACCTGTGCCTCTTGTAGTTCCTTCCTAAGCATATCAACTTCATTCCGCAGTTCCCGTATGATTCTGGCATTGGGATCTTCATTGACAACAGCATGGTTGACAATGCGTTTGGCGCGATCAGCATAGCGCAGTGTTGACAATGTTTCCTCAAAATTGTCAGCAGCTGGACTGATTGTGGCTATCATCACAGTTTTACTGTTTCCTCCCAAGTTGTCCTGGTATAAAAAATAGTCTTCAATTCTCATGTATGTATATGTATATATATATATATATATATATATATATATATATATATATATATATATATATATATATATATATATAAACATAAGTGACAGATTTTGCCTGTGTGAGAAGAAAGGCACCTTCGATATGTGTATCTCACACACATGCACTCAATGACAGAGATTTCATAATGCTAATATTGCCAAAAATGTCAGCAATATCCTTCAGAGTTTTATACCAAAATGACAAATTCTGCCTGTGTGAGAATAACATGTGGTATACTGGTTTTTCACATGTGCACTCTGGTTTTCCCGGTGGTCAAATGGTCTAGGGGGAATTTCTTTACAGATCACTGACATCTCACCCAGGTTTCAAGTCTCAAGCTCAGCCAGCATGGTGTGAGAAAGCTTACCAGTATATTTTCATTAATGAATGGTTCTTCATAAGACTTCTTGTTTGCTCCCCATCAGAGATACTGTATCCTATCATGTGTTTAAAAATAGCATTATCCCATAACAACAACATATGTGCAATCAATGTCACTGGGATATCATTACATTCATGCCAACCTCTGGGTAGGAAAAAGCTAAAACCAAAGTGGACAAAAGTTGTTGTTGTTGGGCCTAATGCCATTTTTCTACACATGATAGGCTATACATGGCGGCCAGTATTAATGGTGGAGGAAGAAACCAGGAAATCTGGGGAAAGAACTACCGACCCACGAGAAGCTACTGGCAAGCTTTCTCACATATCCACATTCGACAAATCTTAGACTTGAACCCACGCAGCATTAAGAGCTATAACAGATGTCGTAACATTCAGTTTTTTTTATTTATTCTGGACTTTTACTGAATTTTATTCAGGACTTTAAATTACTAAGACTTGTGTCTGGAATTCTTGGATTATTTTGAGATTTAACTTTCAATACCATAAGTTATCTTTTTCTCATTTTCACTTTTTATTTTATGAAAATAAATTATTTGTCAAATTTTACTTTCACTTTTTATGTTAACTATTTTAAAATTCATAATTCTTTTTTGTAAGGTAAACTTTTCATGCTCCTTGTTATTGATGTAAATATTTTTAGAAATATTCTTTATTGTTGTAGCTCTATTCACACTTACAATATTCCATCCTTTTCAACAACGCTTATTTTCCCAGTAAGAAACAACAACATTTAACCCATCATTTGCATTGATATAGGATAGATAAATGTTGCATCAGACACTTATTAGAGCCTCATAACCGACACAAAAATTTTGCCCATCCAATATTGCACCTGGGACTGCATTTTTCAAATCTGTGGGACATACAATATTTGAATGGGACAAAATAATAGCAGATAGTACTTAATGTCCAGTTGTTCAAACAATTATGGATTCATATTAATTATAAAAGTTTTGCCAACTTAACATTGGTTATCTGCAATATACTGTCATGTTTTCTTTTACAGTTACTTTATAATGTTTCAATTAACTCAAGAAAACATTATCGTGTTGAATGACCCGATTCATGAGATGAGCTGCATCATGGGATTTTCCATTCAAGCTCTTGTTCTTATTAAACTTAATAGTTCACTCGACCAGCATTTATTATAATAATTCACCTTATTTTTACTTTTATTTTTAAATTATTAATTCACTGATTACATGTTTTCAAATAGATAATTAATTGAATAAATAACCATCTGTGTATTGTATTAATTTAGCCCATTTCTTCATTAATTCAACCAAAAGATAAAGTCAATCATCACAAGGTGTGCCCTTAACATTGAAAATATTTTATTATGATATATATTTTTATTTTAGCAACTGTCAAAGATTTTACATTGCAACTAAGCAGAATACCACAAACCTTGGATGTTGTGATTGTTGCCAAATATAATTTTAAAATTGATACTAATTGGCATCTCTCGATTTTGTCACCTATTGGTCACTTTGACCATTGCTATTGGTCACTTTGACCATTGCTAGTACCAACATCAACATAGATGAACAAGCACTATGAATAGTTTATAGTATGATTTTCATTTCTTTCCTACAAAAATAATGCATTCCAAGGGGCACGGAGGAGTCATGATTTAGGGGACATTGAACAAAGCATTCTGGGAAATCCCGCACACAAGGTGTAACAATGTCCTCCATTTTAGAACTCTACTTTCTTTCACCACCAAAAGCATATGACTGATTCTTTTTAGTCTTGTCTGTATTACTGCCCCAAACTCCCTGTATGTGACTCTAAAATAAGGTTGAAGTGTTCTCAAATCATTTAGATTCATCATACTGAAATTAAGTTAAGATAATTTTATGTATGTTTAAATAAAAAAGGAGGAGGAGGAGATCTGATCAAACTTGTTTTGTTGCAAAAAACATAATTCAAGATGATTATTTTTTTAAAGTTATTATGACTTTATTTAAAGAGGGTAACTCAATTAGCTAGGAACTAATCTACCTTGAGGCCCTCACTCAAAGGAATTTACCTATTTTATGCTGCATCTCTGAAGCCACTGTATATACTGGGTTTGGAAAAAGGAAATAGAGTGGGCATTTCTAATCTCAACTGGAATACTATTCCAGAGCAAAGTTCCAGAGTATTGGAAACTTTTTTTTAAATAATTCCTTATTTAGTTTTGGAATTTTGTAATGTTTGGTAGACATTGATCGCAGGTGGGGAGTATTTCCAGGAAGCCTATACTTGAATGGTGATTTAAAATATCCAGGAGCACTATTATTGGCTATCCTGTACATTAATTTGGCTTTTCTCAAACAGATTCAGTCTTTAATAGGTAATATTTTTAACTTAACTGCTAAATTTACCTTGCTTTCTTTCTAAATTAATATTAACTCAGCTCTTTTTTGGAGATGTGCCAGCTTTGCTAAGTTTTTATACTTTGAATTGTATTATAGTAGTCTAAATAGGGTTGTATTTAACTGTTATAAAATAGTTTTCTGTCCTTTTCCAGGAGAAATTGTCTTATCCTACTGAGAAGCCATAAACTTGAATTGACTTTTTACTGATATGTTTGATATGTTCAGTCCATGATAGTTTATTATCTACCAAAACACCAAGTAGACTATCGTGACAGACCATTTGCAACCTTTTATTCTTCCATGTCATAGTTCATCACTATCAAGTTTTGTTCTTTTGTTCCATGTTGGGATAAGTATTATTTTAGTTTTACCAGCATTTGCCACCATGCCATTGCATGTGCACCAGTTGTCCAGTTTGTTTAGGGCATTCCGTAGATAAATTTCCAGTTCATGCTTTGTGTTTTGAATGTCTGACAATATTGTGTCATCTGCATAGAGATCTGTAGATGATACTGAGTCCTTTAGTACAAGTGGTAGGTCATTAGTAAATAAAATAAATATCTCTATTTCTTTCTTACATATGATTCCAAGCTATTTTTTCCTGGGATGACATATTCTGTGGATTCCATGGGATTTTGCCTAGGATAAGACTTAAGAAATGGATTCTTAGGAATTTTGTTTCAGATGTGACATTTTCACAAAGGATTCTTTGGGACTGTTAACCTATATGAGACATTTTTACATTGAATATTATTATGTCTTAATGAGAATTCCATAGAATCATGTCCTCAATGACACATTTTTATCTAGGATTACATGAGACTTTGACTTGCATGAGACATTTTTACAATGGATTCCATGCAATATTATCCTGAATGGGACATTTTCACCAGGGATTCAGTGAGATTTAGTCTGGAATGAGATATTTTTTTAAATACTATTATATGGGAATTTATCCTGAATGAGATATTTTTACAACAAATAATCTATTTCATGGCATCAGATTTTGTTGTTGTTGTTTTTGTTAAGCTTAACGCCATTTTTCAGCACACGATAGGCTATTCATGGCGGCCAGTATTATTGGTGGAGGAAGAAACCGGGAAATCCGCAGAAAGAACCACCGACCCACGAGAAGCTACTGGCAAGCTTTCTCACATATCCACATTCGACGAATCTTAGACTCGAACCCATGCAGACAGAGGTGAGATGGCAGTGATCCGTAACGGACAGCGCTTTAGACGACTTGGCCACTCGGGGCCCCACCATCAGATTTTGAAAACTGAAATAAAAACTAAAGGTCAGTGTGCTAGAAATACACCTAAAGCAACATTTTAATTCATAGCATAAGAAAAAGTATGTTTAAAATAACAATGAAACAAAGATGCTGATCGGAATATTTTTGAAATTTCTATTTGCACACTTGATGTGTCATGGTTTTTTTATAAAGAATAAATAAACAGTGAAAAAAGTATAACCTACTTAAACATAATTGCATAAAGACAGGTTTATATGTAAATCCAAATATATAAAACACTTATGACCTTGAGCGTTTAAGTGAAACTAAGCAGCATAAATCAAAGAACACAGCTCAAGGGATACTATTCATGGTATGTTTGAAATAGACTGCTTAAACAAATTTTTATATTATTCCATATTATTTTATTGTTTTTATTTTACCTGAGAATGTATCTTAACATCTGAAATATTACTAAGGTGAGCTTCTTCAAAAAGAATTCTCTACCATTGTTCCATTTATTAAGAACATGACCATGATCCAAGGGGGATAACTATTCTTTATTTAAATTTAAGTTTCCTCCCTTGATATAAAATTATGAAAGACTAGTGAATCTGTACTGTCACTAATACTGGAAATGCCATACACTTTATTAATATTATTAGTAATAAAACTAGGCAATATGCGATCACCAATGAGAAATTAAAATCAATCAGAATCCCAAATGACATTATTGTGAAAGTTACAATCATCTTTCACCATTTTTGTAGCATGTCATAAAATGACAACTTCAAATATCATGTTATACTGAGTAATTTTCTGTACCATTATTGTCTGTTAAAAATGTTAAGGGTTAGAAAACATTTTTAACCATTTTATTAAAACCATAAAAGTTGGTTGTTCAGTAATAACCATGCTTCTACCTTAATAATGTTGCAAAAGAAATTATAATATATGACTTAAATGCAATGTTCAATACATTCTGCTGGTCAGAACTTTTATTAGAGGAACTTGCATTGAAAATTTAAAGCAAAGTCCTATAAATGATGACCTGGATTGTAGTTATTAAAAATATTTAAGATGTATGACAAATTTAAGTGAACTCCAACATTCCTTTGTAAAGTTTTGCTATAGAATACCATGTTGGAAGAACAGGCAATCAGGAGCCATATGTCCTTTAAATGATGTTATTGTTATTGTTATTGTTGGGCTTAATGCCATTTTTCAGCACACGATAGATGTTAAATGATGTTATAGATGCTGGTAATCAAGCTCAGTCAATCCCTCCTCAAGATAATGATACGTTCAGAGAATGAATAGACTGCTGCCATTACTACTGTAAATGATGTCATGCAACACTGAAATTCCAACTCATTCAAATTCTCATAATACTGTATAGCAAATTTTGGAGATGCAACAAACTTTGGTAAACTTTCATCACAGAAACCGAAATTTGGAAAACAGAAAATCAGGGTACATAACTTTTGTAAAAAATGTCTGATCAAAATCTAGCAATACCTGCTAAGGTGTTGCCATTGAAACTATTAAGTCTGGAGAATAGGCTTAACAAATGGAACACTGGAAATCTGGCATAAAATCATCTGTATAAACCATGTTTCCTGGATTTCTTTATACAACATTTAACTGTCTTTTATATCAATCTTGAAAGGAAAGCAGTCACAAGTGAGTGAAAGTAAAATTGGTACACAGACTATATTTTTCCATATTTTGGATAAATAAACTGATAGTAAAGTATTATAAAACATTTTGACAAGGATTCACTCTGTAAGCAGTCAAAATGACACTAGAGTCCTACAAGCAGTTAGATTCCGAGAAAGGAAGCACAATCTATTCTGAGACAGGACATAGTCTGATGTTTTAGTACAAAAGAAATAATTTCATTTAAACTGGCAATTCATTATTTACAGAAAATATTGTCATAATGAATTGTTTATTTGGCAAAAAGCTTTAAATGAAATTATTTCTCTGCATTACAGATTGCAAATCATTTTTAAACAACATAAGGAAATATTTTATTTTATCCAAGATCTTTAAAAGAAATTATCTCCCTTGTAATATAAATGCTAAATCATTAATAAATAACAAAATGAAATGTTTTATTAAAGACCTTTCAATGAAATTATTGCCCTTGCAGCACAAACAGCATATTATTTTTGAAAATAAAATAATAACATAATGAAATGTTTTATTGTGGCAAGGAGCTTTAAATTAAATTATTTCCCTTGAATTATAAATCACAAATCATTTTAATTTAACAATGAATTGTTTTATCAAAGATTTTTAAATGAAATTATCTATTTGTAGTATAAATGCTAAATAATTAATAAATAACATCATAAACACAGAGCATAATAAAATAATTACTTGAATCTTTATCAACTGAAGGGTTTAAAGATTTTCAGTATAATGAATAAATTAAGGGTATGGTCTATGATTTCTGCTGGCCCAGTCTGGAAACCACACAGCAAATGTAATGTAATATACCTCAAGCTCTCTACAACATCCATTTGTGAGAACAACCCACAATAAAACCAGGCCTAAAATAATTTATCAAATTTTATTTTTAGATAGAGTAACCCCAATGACCATGTCCCTCCAAGAAAATTATGTCAAACATTTATTAAAATTCTTGCCGCGTTGTATGCATAGGCAAGACACTTTTGCTTTTAAAATTACCTTCAGAAGCCATGTTAACACAGAATCTCGATATGGAACAAATTTATCTTTCTTTCTTCCTCCAGACTGCTCTGCCAGGGCTGAGATCACCAAACCTAAGGTTGTCAGAGATCTGGAAGAAAATAATAAACATTTAGGTTTACCCTTTTTGATGATACTCATATAAGAAGATCTTATGCTCTCCATGTTTCATCATCAAACTCCTATGTAGTCCTGTTTCAATAAAAACTTAAAAGTGGCATCAGCAATGATGCAGCTTACTGCTCAAGCTGGCAATACTTGAAATCCAAGAATATAACAGGAACAAACTCAAGCATAGAGTTAATATGTTACCAATAGCATACTATTAATACTATACCAACAGTACAAATTTTAGGCATACAGTCAGTTCTGTACCGCCAGTAAAAACTTTAGGCCTACAGTTAGTACTGTACCAACAGTACAAGCTTCAAACATATAGTTAATACATTAAAAACTTTAAGCATACAGTAATTATTGTACAAACAGCAGCAACTTAAAGCATTCTGCTAATACTGTACAAACAGTACCAATTTAAACCATACAGTTAATACTGTACAAACAGTACCAACTTAAAGCATATGATTAATACTGTACAAACAGTACCAACTTAAAGCATATGGTTAATACTGCACCAACAGCACAAACTTTAGGAATACAGTACAGTTAATACCTTATTAAGCCCCAATAACACCTATAGTCATGATCTGTTTTCAGCATTCAATGGCTGATGAAAGATATATTTGGTAGTTGGATTATGAGATTTAGACACAGACATTTATCATTCTGAGACTGAATTGTCAATCTTTAAAGGATGGACACATCAGATTTAGACCTGTACTTTTAAAAAGATGATGAGAATACTGGATAAATTAACACTGTCGATTAAAATTGAATTGTGTCAAAGAGATGGCAAAGTAAATAATCTACTTGATCTCATTCTGATACTGGTAATTATGAGTTTTGGCTCCACACCATTACGGGGAAATGGGCCTTGGTTAAAACTAGAGACGTGTCAAAACATTACCGGGTAAAGAGGGAGTTGACGTGATGGGCCCTTAGCTACAAACTGGAGATGGGTCACAGCAATATCAGGGGGTGGGGGAGACTAATCTAGAGACTGGAAATGTGTCACGGAATACAAATTCCCATTCCAAATAGGTATTTCTAAGGAGGTGGACATAACTTGTTAAATAATGATAGAAAAAAATGATAAACTTGACAAGAACATTATATGGAGCTCAAAAATGAATTCATGCTAACAGTTCATTATGTTCATCAAAAGCTACTAAGTAAAAATTCTATAAACACCAGAATGCAAAGATGGGTAAACAAATAAAGGATTAATACAAGTAGGACTAAATTGTTATAGAATATGATAGGCAGAACAAGGAACAACAAACTTAATATGTAGAGCACCTGAACTGGGTACCATACCTCCCTGGATATGTATGGCAAATGAACATTAGGTACCATACCTCCCTGGATATGTATGGCAAATGAACATTAGGTACCATACCTCCCTGGATATGTATGGCAACTGAATATTAGGTACCATACCTCCCTGGATATGTATGGCAAATGAACATTAGGTACCATACCTCCCTGAATATGTATGGCAAATGAACATTAGGTACCATACCTCCATGGATATGTATGGCAAATGAAAATTAGGTACAAAAACTCCCTGGATATGTATGGCAAATGAAAATTAGTTACCATAACATCCTGGATACATATGGCAACTGAATTATGTACCATAACTCCCTGGATATGTATGGCAAATGAAAATTAGGTACCATAACTCCCTGGATACATATGGTGCCTGAATTATGTACCATAATTCCCTGGATATGTATGGCAAATGAAAATTAGGTACCATACCTCCATGGATATGTATGGCAAATGAAAATTAGGTACCATAACTCCCTGGATACATATGGTGCTTGAATTATGTACCATAATTCCCTGGATATGTATGGCAAATGAAAATTAGGTACCATACCTCCATGGATATGTATGGCAAATGAAAATTAGGTACCATAACTCCCTGGATACATATGGTGCCTGAATTATGTACCATACCTCCCTGGATATGTATGGCAACTGAACATACCTCACTGGATATGTATGCAACTGAACATTAGGTACCATAACATCCTGGATACATATGGCACCTGAATTATGTATCATAATTCCCTGGATATGTATGGCAACTGAATTAGGTACCATATCATCCTGGATACATATGGCACCTGAATTATGTACCATACCTCCCTGGATATGTATGGCAACTGAACATTAGGTACCATAACATCCTGGATACATATGGCACCTGAATTATGTACCATAACTCCCTGGAAACATATGGCACCTGAATTAGGTACCATAACCTCTGGTAACATCAGCTTGAGTCTTACTTATTGATATTGCTTCCTTCCCTTAGCCTGTCACCAACAGCTCCTGTCTTCTGAGCACGCTCACTGCCTGCCAGGTCCACCAGACTCAGCTTGCTCACCTTCTCTCCTGACACCTACACATAAACAAGGTTTCATTGTTTAATGGTCTCTGAACAAAAATATGAAATGTTTATATTTTTATTTTTGTTTCAGACACATTTCCAGTACGGGTAAAACTAATTTTTAAATTTGTTCCAAGAATCTTGCACACAGCTAAACTATTGCAAAATGAATATCAAAAGACACAGTATCCTTCTACCACTCAGGTACATATTCAATGTCAAAGGACACTGTACACAGTATCCTTCTACCACTCTTGTACATAATCAATATCAAAGGACACTGTACACATTATCCTTCTACCACAGGTACAAAATCAATATTGAAAAGACAAGTACACAGTATCCTTCTACCATTCAGGTACATAATATCAAAGGACACTATACACAGTATCCTTCTATCACTCAGGGACATAATATCAAAGGATACTGTACACAGTATACTTCTACCACTCAGGTACATAATATCAAAGGACACTGTACACATCATCCTTCTACTACACAGGTATATAATCAATATCAAAGGACACAGTACACTATATCCTTCTACCACACAAGTACACAATCCATATCAAAGGACACAGCACACTATTCTTCTACCACACAAGTACATAATCAATATCAAAGGACACAGTACACTGTATCCTTCTACCACACAGGTACACAATCAATATCAAAGGACACAGTATACTGTATCCTTCTACAACACAGGTACACAATCAATATCAAAGGACACAGTACACTGTATCCTTCTACCACACAGGTACACAATCAATATCAAAGGACACAGTACACTGTATCCTTCTACCACACAGGTACATAATCAATATCAAAGAACACAGTACACTATCCTTCTACCATACAGGTACACAATCTATATCAAAGGACACAGTACACTGTATCCTTCTACCACACATGTACACAATCAATATCAAAGGATACAGTACACTGTATCCTTCTACCACACAGATACACAATCAATATCAAAGGACACAGTACACTGTATCCTTCTACCACACAGGTACACAATCAATATCAAAGGACACAGTACACTGTATCCTTCTACCACACAGGTACACAATCTATATCAAAGGACACAGTACACTGTATCCTTCTACCACACAGGTACACAATCAATATCAATGATACAGTACACTATCCTTCTACCACACAGGTACACAATCAATATCAAAGGACACAGTACACTATATCCTTCTACCACACAGGTACACAATCAATATCAAAGGATACAGTACACTGTATCCTTCTACCATACAGGTACATAATCAATATCAAAGGACACAGTACACTGTATCCTTCTACCACACAGGTACACAATCTATATCAAAGGACACAGTACACTGTATCCTTCTACCACACAGGTACACAATCTACATCAAAGGACACAGTACACTGTATCCTTCTACCACACAGGTACAAAATCAATATCAGAAAGACAGTACACTGTATCCTTCTACCACACAGGTACACAATCAATATCAAAAAGACAGTACACATAATCCTTTTAACTCATTAACCCCAAGTGTGGCATTTACAGGGCAGGAGGTGGTAGCCTATTTCTGAGCTCAGTAGTGTTAAGGTCATGTGTGATGCAATAAAGTGGGTGGTATTAATAGGAAGGTAGATAGATGTAGCTTTAAAAAGACCGACACCAAATAATACAGATGTTCTAGTTGCACTACAAAATACAGAGGGAAAAATGTCACTTTTTGGACCAGCTTTTTACAGCCAAAATTTGCCTGAGGCTCACTGCTTTGCCAACATGGGCCAATAAAACAATATTCTGACAGATTCACACAAAGACTTTCAAAATATTATATATATATATATATATATATATATATATATATATATATATATATATATATATATATATATATACACACACACACACACACACACACACACACACACACCATGGCTGTAATCTGTCTCTCTCACATGTCAAGATGTCAGAAAGATTTGCTAAGCAAATCTGACATAGTGAATGATCTTGGTTTATCTTGGTTGTCAAGGGTTTTACCAAGCTAGGACCAACATCATTCCAATCCCATACTCTATAATCTTGTAGTGTATCAATGGTTTTACCAATTGTAGTGTATCAATGGTTTTTACCAATTGTATTGTATCAATGGTTTTGCCAAGCTTGGACCAACAACTTTCCAATCCCCTACCCTATAATCTTGTAGTGTATTAATGGTTTTACCAAGCTAGGTCCAACATCATTCCAATCCCATACCCTATAATCTTGTAGTGTATCAATGGTTTTACCAAGCTAGGTCCAACATCATTCCAATCCCATACCCTATAATCTTGTAGTGTATCAATGGTTTTACCAATTGAAGTGTATCAATGGTTTTACCAAGCTTGGACCAACAACATTCCAATCCCATACCCTATAATCTTGTAGTGCATCAATAGTTTTACCATTTGTGGTGTATCAATGGTTTTACCAATTGTATTGTATCAATGGTTTTACCAAGCTTGGACCAACATCATTCCAATCCCATACCCTATAATCTTGTAGTGTATCAATGGTTTTACCAAGCTAGGACCAACAGCATTCCAATCCCATACCCTATAATCTTGTAGTGTATCAATCGTTTTACAAGCTAGGACCAACAGCATTCCAATCCCATAATTGTAAACCTCAAAGGATCTAATGGATGTTCTCTCATAATTACATTCTCTCTTGATCTCTCTTAAATCATATTTGCTATTTGTTATCTTCACACATGCTCATAGTAAATTTTCTGTCTTCAAATCATACGTTTTGGTGGTTTTAAAAATAATGGATTTTGGTCTTAAAAATTGTGTTGGTGTGCTTGTGCATGTACTTAAATAAAAATGAAAAAATTTTCACATCTGCCAATAAACTGATAACCAGTCAATACAAAAAATGTAATCAAAATATGTAATTTTGGTCTTATTCTTGGAACTGAATGTTTTCAATGAATTGCACTTGTCATTAATCAATTACTTTTTCTCCTTTTACAATGGTGACAAGCATGAGATATCTTTTTTTCTCTCCAAGCATGTTCTTTTTTACTTTTAAAAACATAAAGTGCTAAAGTATCTTATGAAAATTACAATAAACATATATTTAGCATTTGGAAGCAGCAAAACCATTCTTGGGAGGTATAAAGATCATCAACTCCTTCTTGTTCTCAAGACTCAGAATAGCTGATATGAGACCAGATTTATTTTTTCTTGTATTTATTTCCTATTTAGAACCAGTCATATCAACCTATATAATAGTGTCATTTCATACATTTTAATTATTTTAAAAGAAAACACCCATAAAACCCAAACAATGGATTTAAATTTTCATCTCAATCAGTCTTCCTGCCTTTGTGTGTGTGTCATCAGTTACACCTGTCAATACAGGTGATCACTCTTTGTAATGGATACCTGTCATTCCCTTTAGGGCTCAAACCTTAAGCTATATAATGTTGAATTACTCCTAAGAAATAACAATTGTAGTGTCTTAGATAAATTCTTCAACAAATTAGATTATTTATGAAAATACACTTTCCTCTAAAACAAATAAGGTGATAAAATGTATTTCTCTCACAAGTTTCCATCAAGAAATTAATATTGTACAATATTCTCCACCTAATATATTAACTTGTTAACCCCTGAAAATTGTTGTCATTCTCGCTTAAAATGTAGGTAGGAAATGCATTTTGGGGTTACTTCTGAATGCATCCAAATACATCTATTTCCAAGATATTTTCTTGAAAAAAATGTCTAAATTCTGGTCAAAAACTGCAGTTTCAACAAACAATAATTTTTGTCCCAAAAATTTTGATCTCAAAAATTACATTTTTCCTGTTATGTTTTGTACCAATGTAGAAGTCTATAATACTCTGTATCATTTTAGAGCATGATCTATCTACTGTTTTGTAATACCACCCACTTTGGCATATTGTATTACCACCCACTTTGGCATATTGTTATACTACCCACATTGGCATATCATAATACCACCTAATTGACATATCATAATACCACCCACTTGGGCATATTGTAATACCACCCACTTTGGCATATTGTTATATTACCCACTTTGGCATATTATAATTCACCCACTTTGGCATATCACAATACCACCCACTTTGGCATATCATAATACCACCCACTTTGGCATATCGTAATACCACCCTCTTTGGCATATAATACCACCCACTTTGGCATATCATAATACCACCCACTTTGGCATATCGTATTACCACCCTCTTTGGCATATTGTAATACCACCCACATTGGCATATCATAATACCACCCACTTTGGCATATCATAAATGATGTTGTTATAAAGTTGAATACAAACTCATGGTGCACAAACACGGCACATATGGTTAATGACTTAAATAATAGAAAATATCTTATGAATATTGTAGATGAACTAGATCATGTAATACACTGAAATTTTTGCAACAGATCAATGAAGAGTGAATCATCAAAGTTTCTCATTTTTGCGGAATGAAAAGTTAATTTATACTAACCAACAAGGTTACCAATGGTCTTTCCTGACAACATTGCCTTAAATTTAAATTGCCTTAAATTTAAAAAAAACAAAAAACAAAAATCAGAGCATATCAGACTACAAATCTAACAGTAATATTTTCAGATGAATATGGCAATGAACATAAAACTACAAAATAGGACATAAGAGCATATCAAAGTGTCCAAAATGAATTTCCAGGAATTCTAGAAAACCATTTCTGTGTAGTGATACCATCTCTGATATTGGATGAAGATATGTATGATCATCGTTTAGGACAAAGCTAGCAGACATCATGATCAGACTCTTGAAGAATACTCAGTCCTGATATGACAAACCATTCTTGAGAATCAGTAACAATATTTTCAATATTTTGATTTTGCAGCAATGTCTAAGGTGAGATCTGCACAATTTTCAGTCATAGCCAACTAGATATTAAAAGTCTTCAGGTGCAAATTCCATGTCAATAAGACTTTTCAAAATAGCTGCCATGTTTGCCATGTAAGTTGTCATATTGACACCATATTCATTTAGGATCAACTAAGTAATATAAAAATTCTTTTAGTGAAAATAACAGAGACTTCCATTCTGGAGGAGTAGCAATAACACAATTTTTAAAATGGCTGCCATAGTGGCCATCTTGAATGAATGAGTATCACTGATGACCTGCTTGACCTTGGGAAGAATGTGTGTGTAAAGTTTCAAGGCATGTGTCCATGTAGTACAGGAGTAGTGATAATAAACTGGTCCAGATTCCAGACAACATGCAATTACATAAGCTCTTAAGGATTTGGGACCCACAGAGCTAAAAATAAAAGCTATAACAGAATCTTGCTGCTGCCATAAATGAGACAAGAAAAAAATCAGCAGTTTCCTATATATAACTTAACATCACTCTTAAGTTAACTTTCCTCACAAGACAAACAAGTAGATTTCATCATAATGAGTAAAATGAATTATTTGTAAAAAAACAAAAAAAAGCAAAAAAAATAGTTTGTACAAATATGAATTATTCCCACTAATGCTAACAAAAATGGGGTACAATTTTTAAAGTTAACAATTACTCTTTAATTTAGTTCTTTTAATAAAAAAACAACATGATAGTGGTTCTTTATTCCAAAATAAAGACATATAAAACAACCAGTGAAAGCCCACAAGGTTAATACTAGGATGAATACAGACTTGTGATCTTGTATTAATGACATAATGGGCATCATTCATTAATTGACAATTAAACACTGACACCTTACAAATGTAATCACTGTTGCCTATGGTTAGAAAACCTTATGTATTCAATTCATCAATGACAAAGGCATACATTGGATTTTACAAATATTTTTCTTTGATCACAGATAGCCATATAATCCAACAAGATTCATCATTTTCTATATGCATCCAACTATTTAACAAACTCCATTTTAACTGCAACTATGAGGAACGTTTTTCTGTTGACAATAATGTTTCTTGTTTTCTACAAAAGTTATGGAAAATCTATATCACAAAGCACAGATGACATTGACAGGCTTGATGCTCATGAAATGGTAAGGCGTCAAGCATTGAGTCCACAAGAGGGGGCCTTGGTACCAGGATCACTAACAAAAGGAACTGAATTATATTTGACTACAGAAAATGTAACATCCATTTCCAAGGACAAGGAAGGTGAACTATTGAGAGCCATTTTCTGGGCTTCACAAAATCCTGAGTTACCTTCACATAATGAAAAGGCTGCATTAGATCTGACTCCTGATACAAGGCATAACAACGATGCTCAGCATGTTCTTGGAGGAAAGAAAAGCATGGATGCAGACGCCACATCCATTTCTCAGCATAGAACTACAGTGATTAGGCACTCTGATGAAGGCTTAACTTTTGATCACAGGACCCTTTCACCAATCCCACTACCAGAGTATTCCGATGCAAAGCACCAAGAACACAGCTGGACTCCAAATGTAGAAAGTAAATACTCACCAACCATGGTCTTTCCTCAATCACTGGCGATACAACATCCCAACACAAACGAAAAGCATACTGTACCTAGTCACACAGATATGGTTGGCTATGGACCTATCGCCCTCCCACAAACCCAAGGATCTGAGAGCACAGCTTCAAAAGGTAGATTCTAAAGACATATTTATATTAGCATGCACTGGTCTGTCTGTCTGTCTCTTTCTTTATGTATTTCTCACTTTTTTACTCAATTCAATTCTTACTAAAAGAATTAGTGTTACCAACTTTTGTTTAAAAGAAAAAAAAATTTAAATCTGAACTGAGATAACTTTTAAAAAACCATTTTAAACAAAGAATGTCCTTCTGAAGAAAGAAAAAAAGCAGTGTAATAATAAGGTCAAGTACATGTGTGGT
The DNA here is from genome assembly GCA_016746295.1 of Potamilus streckersoni. NCBI lineage: Eukaryota > Metazoa > Mollusca > Bivalvia > Unionida > Unionidae > Potamilus > Potamilus streckersoni. The sequence goes on along the minus strand of JAEAOA010002117.1, from coordinate 620,326 downwards.
GAACCTATTTTGGAATTTACGTTCAAAAGTTTTGTTCAATTTGCTATGTAAAGCAAATTGTCATTAACATACAGCTCCATACTGTCTACTTTAGCTTGGTTGTTTACATTTTGTCATTGAAAAAAAAAAGGGTTGCAGACAAAAATTATTAAGCTCAGTTTTGTGGGTGTTTTCAAAATAATGCATGCTTTCCAAAATTGTAAACAACACACTATGTACAGCTAATATTCTTGGGTTTAATTTTTATTTGGTTGAGGTGAGAGAGGTTTGCTGAGTATAAAAGGTGTTTGAAGTTGGCACAATTTATAAAAAAAAAATACAATTGAACAAGGAGCACAGGCACAATACAGTTGGCATGCATTGGGTGGCCTAATGGTCTGAGGCACACAAGTCAAGTCTTGGCTCAACAAACATGGGTATGTGAGAAAGCTTGCCACTGACCTCCATGTATAGACCATGTGCAGAAAAAAGGTGTTATATCCAAAGCAAAACTAAACCAAACCTTGTACTATGTATCAGCTGACTTTTGATGTGTCCTAATGATCTTTATACCAGTTTCTTTTCATCACCATATGCATGCCTGATGAACAACTTTCAGGAAATTGTCATGTTAGTCCTTCTGGCTGATAGTAAGGGCCCAAGAAATAGTCACATTAATTCTTTTGACTGACAGCAAGGGCCCAAAGAAATAGTCACATTAGTTCTTTTGACTGGCAGCAAGGGTCAATGTCAAGGTCACATTAATTCTTTTGGCTGACAGTAAAGGTTGATGTCAAGGTCAATACCAGTCTAAAGCAGGTGAGGTAATACTACACTTTTTTGCAAATAAAGAACTTAAAAAATAATTTTTTAGTTGAATAACTGTCCCTTTTACTGGAAATTTGTCAGGACTTCATATCATTTCTATTCATATATGCTGGTGGAAAATTTGTTTCATCCACTGATTTTTCCTCCTTGTCAAAATTTCAGGATTATAAACAAGACTCAAGATTCACCTGATCCTTAAAACCAAACCAAGAATTTTACATTAATAATACATTTATTGCTATATACAAATCCACTTGCAACAAAATCACCTGTAGCAATAATCCTTTCACAAATTTCTCAATTAGGATTAATTTGTTTAGCTGGTCTATAAATTCCCTTTTAGCTGTAAATTGCTGACTTTTCTGAGATGATCTATAAATCTCCTTTTAACTTGCTGACTGTGAAATCAAATGAAAATGCTTGGGAAAAATAGCCTGTTCTTTCTCAGTTTGAAAATATTTGCAGCAGATAGTGAAGGATAGACTTGATACCAACAAATTATGACATATTTTATAGTGATATTTCTAATGGTGAAATTGGTCCCATTTGCTACAGGTAACTTTGACTAAAGCAGAAACATTGTATAAGTTCTTATTCACCTTTGACCCTGAAAGTTATGGCTTTGTGTAATAAAGGTTGCTCTGTTACCAAACGTTTTTAAGATTTAAAAAATGAATGTGGAGGAAACCAACATCCTTATAGTTTCTTTTGTTCTTTCATTCTCCATGACTGGTTATCTCAAAATCAACACACTTTTTTCCTAAGGTAAATCAACACACTAAGCTTCCTAAGCTATTGCATAAAAAGTTTCATAAACCTACAAGTACATGCACCTAAGCATAGGCAAGACTGTATGTCTCATTGTTTTCTTTGAACCATGCCAGGTTTGACTTTATTCTTAATGAATTCTGTTTTAGATGGTCCATCTGCTGGCCAGCCTGAGAACAGTCCAAAATCACCTACTGGACGGCAGATCAGACTTTCTACTGGGGGACCAGGTCAATCACCCAGAATGTCATCAACAGGTCCTGATGGTCAGCAAAATATAAGGCCTCCTTTACATGGATGGCAACAGAGCCAACCTCCGAAAGGATCACAGGGTCGACCAATGGGTCAATGGGACCAAAGGCTTCCACCAGCTCATGGAAATCAACAAGAATCTCCAGAGGTACTTCAACCCAATCATATGAGCCAGCAAGACCCTAGAAATCAGCACGGCTCCAACAGAAGGGACCCACAAGAAAGATCTGACAGGCCAAGTGACCGACTGGCACAAGGCTGGGACCAAAGAGGCATTGGGTCTTTTGACGGCAGAACTAATATCTTAGGCTCAGCAGGAGGATCTGGGATTGACCTAGCAGGAGAAGCACTGCTGAATTCAAATATTGGAGATACTATTGGAGACCATATTTCTGATGGACTGGAACTAATGGCAGACCATCAAATGAAAATGAATCAAGAGGGAGTCTCTGGAAGGGGCTTAAGCTGGTTTCAGGGGGACTGGTCAGGAAGGGATGTGTCTAGATCTGGACTGGCCCCTAGGAGATCATCAGATTATCCCATCACAGAAAATGGATCAAGTTCAGTTATGACTGATATCATAGACTCTGGACCTCAAAGAGGTCCAATAACCGATTTTCATAGCAACCAGCATAACACACAGATGAGTGGTCAATTCAATTCCAGAAATATTCCAATAAGCCCATACAACACAGAGAGTTATGACAGAAGGTTCCCATATGACCAGACGTTTACACCTAGCAATGGCAGGGATACCTTGTATCCACCAAACCAGAATTTCAGAATGAGGGTGCAATATGACCCCCAGATCGGGATTGGAGGGTACTATGAGAAAGACCCTCGATTCATGTGTCAAAATCCATATGACCCATTATGTATGCATTATCAAAAGAGAGGAAGAGAGATGGATATTGAGACAGGTAGGAGTGAGATGGATATAGAGGGAGATGAAATGGACATAGAAGGGCCAGATGCCATGAATTTACTAACCTCCCTAGGGATGTCGCCTAATACAACAAACCTGCATGCTCTAGATATAAACATTAAGCATAATGTCCTAAAAACGCTCAGAGAAAGATTCAATGTTACTTCACCACAAGATATGGTCAAGCTATCGGCAGATCCACTGCTTAAGCATTTCATGTTTAGTGCATTGTCCAGATCGTCCATTGTGGCGCCAGGCGAGTACAAAGTGAACTTAACAGCACAGGAGATAGAACATCTTCTGGCTAGTAACAATGTGAGTACTGGCCCTCCATCTCCAACTAAAACAGAAGGTAATGCCACACAGGCACTATTTCTCTCTAGTGAAAAAAGTGTACCATTCAATGAGGGAATTTTACAACCAAAAGCAGAAAGGTTGGTTTATAACCCATCTGAGGAGAATGAAACTGCAGAAAAACCTGAAGGTCCAGTACAGAGAGCAAACCTCACTAATGGACTTGGCAACAGTGAAGCAGAATCAAATGCTCAGGAGGCAGAACATCCTGCAATAACTGATGAAAAGTCTGAGGCCGGAGAAGATACTGGAACCGGTGAAAAGGGCGAGGCTGCTGAAGCAACAAAGTCAGTGACACAAGAAGGAAGTGTATCCTCTGATGGTAAAAGCAACACAGAGCAAGTCATATCAAATCCAAACAACCCTGACACATCAGACCCTAACATCCAAGAAGCATCTGGGTCAGGAACTAATAGCAACTCCAGATCTGGAACTAGCCAATCGGGTTCTGGCATTAATTCTGGTCAGGAGCAGCCAAACCAAGTTCCTACCTCTAAAGAGCGTTTTCCTGCTGGCCTGACCTTTGGCATAATCGTTGCTGTCCTAATAGGCATGGGAATAATAATCGGACCAATACTTTGTCTCCTGTGTAAATGGTGGAAAGAAATTCAGAAGAAAAAGCGAAAAAAAGCAGCCTTTAAAAATCGAGATATATCTTGTAATAAAATCTATGATGATATGGTTTTAAATGATCTAGGTCCAAATATTCCCCTAACAGCAACAAATGAGGAAGCATACCCATCTGGTCATCACAAGAGATACAGTGACATAAACACAAATAAACCAGAATCAGAACTACTGCAGAGCTGTCGTACTGATCCAAGAGGCAGACTGCCATGAACCTGTGACAAGTCAGTCAACTCTAAATTCATCTGACAGCCATGAATTTAAGACAAGTAAACAAACTCTGAATTCATTTGACAGGCAGACAGCCATGAACCTAAGACAAGTAATTAAACTCTGAATTCATTTGACAGGCAGACAGCCATGAACCTAAGACAAGTCCACAAACTCGGAATTCATCTGACAGGCAGACAGCCAAGAACCTAAGACAAGTCCACAAACTCGGAATTCATCTGACTGGCAGACAGCCATGAACCTAAGACAAGTCCACAAACTCTGAACTCATAACCACAGGCAGGCTAATCCATACCTTATAAAAGTCAACAAACTTTGAACTTTGCCCTCAAGCAATTTGTTTCATGATGGATCAAGCTGGTTGTTGGTAGACTCCCAAAAATCCTAGTGTAAATACAGTACATTTATATTCACAAAGAAGAATGAGGAAGAATTTCTTTAAAATACTGTAAATTCACAAATACAGTATAACTTGTCTTGACAAACCAATTTATATGTGAGACCACCTGTCTTGATACCATTCTCTTTTTGCAGAATGGGTGGTCTTTCAAGACAGGTTATATTGTAAATGAATCTAGAAAATAATGCAATTTCCTACTGAGTGAATAAAATAGAAATTCAAATAAATGTGATCATTCATTTTCTATGTACAGAATTATGTTTATTAACATATTCATTAATTTCATAAAACTAAATGCCTTTGAGGAAGTTTTCACATTATTATTTTGCTTTCATTCATGATTTACGTCATTTATCAGAATGGGAAATGATGCCAATTAGCAACTTATGTCTACAGCATAAAATTAAACTAAAAACAAAGAAACTGAAATAGCAACTTCAGAATTTTTGTGAAATATTATTTGCCAACTTAAATAAATTTTCCTACATTTTAAAGATCAGTCAGATTTGGTATGTAAAGGATACATTTTGTAAACTGTATAAATGATATCTAACATTTAATAATAAAATCTTAACTCCTATTTTTTCTCTTTCTTTAGAAATTAATGCTCTTCATTACTTTAGAAAACCTACAAAATTGTCAATATGAATTTCAACTAATTGTATGGTACATGAGTCAAAACCATGCGAGGACTGTTGATTATTAAAAGAGACACTGTAACCTACTTTATGCAGTGTTGATAACCATTACCCACTGAAAGTAAATGCAACAAGGTCAATAGCACTGAGCACTAAAGCAGCTAAATAGTAACCTTGACATACTTTATGACAATACTGTATAAATGCCATATTTTCTGCAAGTTTCTTGACCCTGATTTTTGACAGAAAAGATTATTCACCAAAATATTTTAATCCTTTTAATTTTCATATATGTCAAAACATATTTTATTTAGACTTGTTTTGAAACACAGCATAAAAAGAAAGAAAATATTTTCTAAAGCAAAAGTCTCAGAGTGCTCAACAGTTATTACAGTGGCTTGTATTGAGTTGTCAGCAATTACAGTGGTTAGTGCTGTATGTTGCCAGTAATTTCAAGGGGCCCCGCGTGGTCTAAAAGCGATGTCCATTACAGATCACTGCCATCTCACCTCTGTCTGGGTGTTCGGGGAATGCGAATGTGGATATGTGAGAAAGCTTGCCAGTAGCTTCTCGTGGGTCGGTGGTTTTTCCGGTGATTTCCCGGTTTCTTCCTCCACCATTAATACTGGCCGCCCTGAATAGCCTATCTTGTGCTGAAAAATGGCGTTAAGCCCAACAACAACAAGAACAACCAGTAATTACAATAGCTTTCATTGCATTGCTAGTAATCATCCTTGCTTGTATGTGTGTTGATAGTAGTCACCAGTAATTACATTGGCTTGTATTGTGAGCTGCCAGTAATCACAATAACTTGTACTGGTTGCCAATGATTACACTGGCTTGTACTGTGTTGCCATTAAATAGAGATTTATATTATGCACAGCCAGTAATTACAGTGCAGCCAGTAATTACAGTGGCTTGTATTGTACAATGCCAGTAATTAGTGGCCTGTATTGTGGACTGCCAGTAAAGGCATTTGCTTGTAAAGTGTTGCCAGTAATTACAGTGACTTGTACTATGTGTTGCAAGTAAACACAATGGCTTTCTAGTAATTACAGTGGCTTGCATTGTGCATTGCCAGTAAACACATTGGCTTGTACTCTGTGTTTCCAGTAAACACTTAGACTTGCATTGTTTCCGGTAATCATCATGGCTTATGTAATAGAGTGTTGGTTAATAATTACAGTGGCTTTTGCTTTGTTTACAATGGAAGCTGTGCCATTGCATAAGCTAACTATACCTTACTGGCATTAGATGGAAAATGCTAGTATATACATGGAAAATGCCAGTATATACATGGAAAATGCCAGTATATACATGGAAAATGCCAGTATATAGATGGAAAATGCCAGTATATACATGGAAAATGCCAGTATATAGATGGAAAATGCCAGTATATACATGGAAAATGCCAGTATATAGATGGAAAATGCCAGTATATACATGGAAAATGCCAGCATATACATGGAAAATGCCAGTATATACATGGAAAATGCCAGTATATACATGGAAAATGCCAGTATATAGATGGAAAATGCCAGTATATACATGGAAAATGCCAGTATATACATGGAAAATGCCAGTATATAGATGGAAAATGCCAGTATATACATGGAAAATGCCAGTATATACATGGAAAATGCCAGCCAGTATATACATGAAAAATGCCAGTATATACATGGAAAATGCCAGTATATACATGGAAATATAGAATGGAAATATATAATGGAAGCTTGGCAGTGTCATAAGCTCATTTCACCTTACAGGCATTTAAATTGAAAAGGCCAAGCAATCCAACCCAAAAATCATAAAACTGTTAATTGGATGTGACAGTCAGGGTTTTGATTAAAGACATGATTGCAGTTAGCAACCATGATCCACTAATTTTATCTTATAAGACAATAAATCAAAGAATCACTATGGATTAGCAAATTCAAAGAAATCTTTAATCAAAAAAAATATATCTTTGTTTGTATAAGGTACAGTGGATTAAGTGTCATTATTGTATAAGCTAATTAACCAGATCTTTTGTTGATGAACAAGTGAAATTTATCCCCCCCAACAAAAAAATGAGAGAAAAAAAATGAAGAGCACTAGCTAATGATCATGTTATTTTTAGGATACTAAACATTAGATAATACATTGCAAAACAGACAATACTGTATATATATTGCTAGCTATTTATGGTATTTAGACTTCATATTTCACATATAAGACATGGTCTTATGGAGCCTACATGCATACATGAGTGACCATCATACATGCGCACATGTATGTCTATCCCATATAACCTAATTTTCATCCATTTTTCTGTCTTCAATACCTTAAAAAATATATTCATTCAGAATTCATTTATTTACTTTTTCATTTCTACACTATAATGAAATTTGTTGCATTCTGAGTGCAAATTTTCAGGATGACAAATTATCTGGTACCGCTTACTGACACATTACTGACAGTCTTTTGGAAGGTACACATTTCATGGCTCTAACATTAATATGGCTTAAATTTTAGGTGGCTAGATCTATATCAAATACAAGGCAAGTATGTATGTTTATCTTTTATTAGACAACACCCAACAGCAAGGACAGAAAAGTTTAATTTCTTATTTCATGGGTAGCATATTACCATCTATGCTAATATGTTTTGCTGGGTGAATTTAAGTTTAAATAATTTCTCAGGAAACTGAATCAATGTAAATGCAAAATCAGAACAAATCTCATAATTGTGAAAAATTTGTTACTGAATCCTTCTTTTTATGTCGCTGAGAATTACAAACGCTTCCCAAAAAATGGTTTCTAGTAACACAAAGTGGACATTATTCTGTCACATAATTTTATACAGTACTAACTTTGGCATAACAAGTCATTCTTTATCCTCTCAAACATAATTCAACCACCTGCTTTGATTCAAATTTGATTTCCTTAAGGTCAGACCTGTGGTTTTTCATTTGTGGTTTTTCATCTAAATTTTGAGATGTTTCTGCTAAATGTGAGGTTTTAATTTCTGACTTTTATCTCCATATTTTATGTTCATGAAATTGTAATTAAATGTTCATTCTAGTTAATATGTTTTAACTTTCTGGTACCAATCAAATACTGAAATACAATTTTCTAATTTCAGTTTTTCCATAATTTTTTGAAAAAATTGATTGATTCATTTACAACAGTTTTGATAATGTTCAATTTGATATTTTTTTCTAACATTTCTTTTAGCACTTTGAATTTCCATCAATGACCAAAGCACACAATACCACCCGCTGGTTTCAACAAATCTCTGGTTCAAATTAATTTGCAATTTACTACTGAGAGGTTTTAGTAAATATATTGTAATCATCACTCTATCCAATGATTAGGTTGATATTCATCAAGTAAACACATTTATCTTAACACCAGCATTCAAAAGCGCCTCTCAATCCGACACTCTCAACTTGACTCTAAATCCAGTACAGGGACAAATAGAATGGCTTATATTGATCCATCCACTACTGATTAATTAAAATTTTTGTAGGCATGCTGCTTTCAACAGAGAATTTTTTCTGGGCAGGGAATTCTTTGGATGTCAGAGCAATCTAGCATGGTAAAAACCCTTTCTGGAACATTCTCTTCATGACTGATGTCATTTGGATTGATGTCCCCATTTATGCCAGTGCAGGGTGCTTGTTGCCCCATCATGGCAATTTAAGCATGGTACAACCTCTTCTAGAGGCACATTCTTCATGACAGAGGGCATTCTTATGCATTTCACTCGTGCTTTTTAAAAAAAATAATTGTGTTAAATAAGAAAAAATGAGTTTAATGGTACTAAGTTAATAGGTCCAAGCTAATGGTACCAATTTAATGGTATGAAGATAATGCCAGAAATGCACATATCTGATATTGCTGCAGTATACACTCACATTTATGTCAGGTCTTACTGCAAATTACAAACTTTTATCTGCTTTTGTAGAATGCAATGGCTGATTATAGTCTATATTGCTTTCTTCTACTGATTACTCGAAACAAACTACATAGACCCAGATACGCTGACACTGCAGATCTGTCTATGCATCTTACAGTCAGACCCGACTTGTAAGAGAGTATATGGAGAAACTGCTCTGTGTAAGACTGCTGGAGATTTTAGGTTGGCTGCCTAAGGTCAAAAAGCAACATAAGGAGTGAAGGGTGCAGCACCTCCCTAGGGTCAACACTATAAAGGAAAATATAACACTTTCATCCACTGGCAGTATTTCTCTTCATTATGCCAGTAAAAAGAACGAACCTCAGCAACTTTTGAAGGAGTAAATGGAACAGAACAAAATTGGTACAAGACTTTGCATTAAGGACTAGGGCAAGTCAAATTAAGGACTAGGGCAAGTCAAATTTTCATTTTCTTCTGTCAAAATTTAATGGATTTCTGATCCCTGTTGGGCTTAGAACATTGTTTTAATTTTAATCTCCTCTGAACTTTTTAGAGTTAATGGACTGACAGCAAACTTAGCATGAGATTACACATTAAGGACACCCAGTGTTTACTGGCAAAATTTAATGGGGTCATGACCATCGCTAGACTGCAATTTCATCCTACAATTATTTTGTTTCTACTCAGTAACTTCCAAAGAAAATGACTGAGAGGAATTAAATTTAGTAAAAGGCATTAAATATGGAAGATGTAGGTGAGATTTGATTTTCACCTTGATCTGGCACAATGTTATGGAGTTATCTCCACTTCACCTGGATTACTTTGCCAGGTTTTTACTTAACAATGTTTAAGGACTTCATGATTTGGAACCAAATGTTTTGGTTTTATATTAAGAAGTTTTATATTAAGAAGTCATAGGTAGGGTAATGTTTGATTATTTTATTTTTTTTCCACCAACAAAAAAATGAAGATATAAAAACAATTTTCTAAAGTCAAACACAATGTGATTAAAATCAGATCTCTACCATCCTATGTGAAGATCTGATGCTGACTGCTTATGGGTAATGTTATGGCAACCACTGAATTAGCCAATGGAATTGCAGCTTTCAAAAATCTGAAGTGAACCAAACTGTTCAGTACATTCATGCTCTTTATTCACACTGCTCAGTCTCAAAATGCAAAGGCACAAGACTTTGTTTGATTGGCTGATAAAACTAGCAATTATAGGTAATAACACATGTCACCAGAACATGACCCCTAAGTGTTCACTCTCAGATCTTCAATTGTATCAGTGGAGATCTGATTTTGATCAGAATGCAACAAACACAATGAAAATCTATGAAAAGATAAATCCTGTGGCAATATTCCAAATACATAAACTGCAACTATGCAGTGAAATGTCTGAGATTTAAGAAATATAAAGAATTTATCACTATATCACAGATTTACAATAAATAAACATCTTAATTATTTACTTATTCACCACACACAACTGAAAAGGCTGCATTAAGTATAGGAAATTACTAATCATTATATTTATTATTCAATTAACTGTACTTAGAGTAACTTTGAGTATGGGAAATTAATAATAATTATATTTATCTTTCAATTAACTGAACATAGAGTAGCTCTGAGTATAGGAAATTGTTAATGATTATATTTATCATTCAATTAACTGTACATAGAGTAGCTTTGAGTATGGGAAATTACTAATAACTATATTTATCATTCAGAGTAGCTCAAATAGAATGTTTTTATGCTCACATAAAGTCATGAAAAATTAATTCATGAAATCCAGGAACTGATAAATTCTTTAAGTCATGGAACAAATAATGCATACTATCCTGAAAGTACAATACATAACATATTGGAACAGATAATCCATACAATTCCTGAATAGACAATCCATACAAACCTACAACTGGCAGTCACAAAAAAACCATTTCAATAACCGGCAAAGGACTAGTGAAAAATGAACAAAATACATCACTGTTAAAAATTACCAAGATCAAATAGAAAATATAACTTGTCTTTAACTTTTCCCCAAACTATCCAGAACTTATGTAGACTCATAGACCAAGTTCCCCATATCTAAGTGATGGTCATTGGAGAGAAATGACAATATACAAAATGTTTACTGTACGATGAACTCTTGCAGGAATCAACATACTGTGGGGTTTTGCCCTTTGTAAGATAAATCTAACAATCTCATCAAAACCACACAATCAATATAACTTGCCTTAAATTTGTCATGCCTTTTTTATTAATTACATTTATGAGTTAACAATTAATTATAGGTCACAAAATATTAGCAATAAGCCTTGCCATTATCATTTGAAATATCTGGCTTAAATTTTAAATTTAACAGTACAAAAGTGGGTCAATGCCATTATGTAATAAAACTTGTTACATTGTTGTAAAACTAGAGGGGGGGGCAATGTTATAATTTAGAAAAGCTGGTTGTACCACAGACCTGTTGCCTGGGTGATAATCTACCAAATTCCTTTATCATCCATGGCCACTGATCCCTACATTTCCTCAATTCTCCTGAAAAGACCTAAATAACTGTGAGTGCAAGCAAAGTTTTCTTGGCATCAAAACCCAATATGAGCATTCATGCCATCTGAAGAAGTTTCTTTCAAGCATAATCACACAGCCATTAAGTACAACGGACACTTTCATTACTGTGTAAGAAATCCTTACATCATTCTGTTGATTACATATTTTTGTTTAAGCAGATACAAGAACAAGGAAATCTTAGCAAAGGCATCTACATCTAATAAAAGATCATAGCAAATTATATGCCAAGGACCACAATGATGGTGTCATGGATACTAATGAAAACAATAAATTTAATTACAATTTAATTCTTGAGAACAAATTCTTGTGAAATCACAATAAAAATACAATGTTCACTCATCCAAAATTAAAGAGAACAATACAAGATTTGAATGGCTTGTTGAAAGTGTAACAAAAATCACAGATAATAAAATGTTAGTTCACTTAGTACATGGAGAACAAAACCACTTTGCACACTCTCCAATGGAATAAAACTAATCTTTTCCCAGCAAATGTGTTGTACAATCAATTTAAACACTGACTGGGATGTTCAATACCAATGTCATCTGTAAAACAGGGATAAAACAAACAGCATGATCTATGGAACAGTCAGTAAATCCAATAATACTTGACTTTTTATTGACACAGGTCAGTGCATAATGTTAATCAATCCAAATATAAAATTTTCTAGCTGGTGAATGCTGCAATTTAGGGTGACATTTCAAAGACAGAAGAGTAGGTATTCTGACCACTAAAAGGAATCTACTCATTATTTAATTTAAAAAGGTAGGTTGAGCTTTAATTTTAATGAAAAGTGCAAAAATCTAACTTTAATTTCAATGAAAAAGACTGCCATATTGGACATCAAATCTAATTCTAATTTTAATGACAATGACTGCCATGTTGGCCATCAAATCGATCTTAAATTTTAATGACAAAGATTGCCATGTTGGCATCACATTCATTTTTAATTTTAATGACAAAGATTGCCATGTTGGCATCACATTCATTTTTAATTTTAATGACAAAAACTGCCATGTTGGCATCACATTTATTTTTAATTTTAATGACAAAGACTGCCATGTTGGCATCACATTTATTTTTAATTTTATTTACAAATACCACCATGTTGATCATCAAATCGCTGACATTTATATTAACAAACTAAATTCCAGCTGGAATGAAAGAGTGAGGGTTGGGGTGAGAAAACCACTTGTATTACTATCTATAAAAAAATTATGGAAAAAAACTCACCTTATTGGCAACTAATCCATATTCAATATATGATTATCAACATTCCTTGGATGGAGGATATTTTTTTGTATTTGCTTTTTTTAGAAACAAGTGGAGGGGTCTTTCACACAGACTTTCTGATTAAATTATTTTCTTAGAAAAAGACAATTTACTCAAAAATATATCACCACCATTTCTTTTCTCTTTTTAAAATGTATTTATTCTATTATTAGAAAATGTGATTAACTGTTGATACATGAATTGCCATGTCATACTATACTTCTTTTACAAATTAATGAGCTCCAAAGAGAAAGTAAATAGTCTCCAGTGAGAATTTTGACAGATACATGTGTAAATAATGCAGATCTTATGTTATACAAAAGTTTATATTTACAGTAAACAAAAATTAAATAGAATTTTGCAAATTTGTTTGCTAAATTTGTATAAAAAAAAAATTCTGAGTGACCTCTGACCTTTGAAGTAAAATAAACTGTGTCAACTGAAAAGTTCTTTTCTGGAAAAAAAAATTATATCTATTTTACCCTAACAATTTTCCAAATATGGACCATCCATTTCAGTTTATGATGGGAAAGGGCAACCAGGATTTTCTTTCGGGATATTTTTTTCTCTTATATCCCAGGATAATGTTTTCTTTCTTAAACTAATATAATGAATTGAATGAGTTCTTTCTGTCTATGGCTTAGCAGACTCAGTAATTTCAAGCATCGGAGCCACCTTCCCTCACTAAATAAAAAAAAATTCTTAGTAACACATTTTCTGCCAATGAAACTAAGAATAAAAAGAATACTGTTCTCCAGCATAACAGATTATAAATCCTTAGCTTTTGACTTTATCACGGCCTTCATCAATGGACTGACTACTGAACTGGAGTCAAATGATGTCTTGATGACAAAATAGTTCTGTACAACAGCAAAATTTCCAATCTTAAATCACTGTTCAACACTGGCTCCCCTCCACCAATTTTAATAGCATCTTCCCTTACTTCTCATGGTATGAAAGCCTTGTGATATAGCTGAAAGTTAAAGAGTCCTAACTAAAGCTATCAACAGGTACTCGAGTACTCACCCATTCATAATTACTAGGGTAATAAAGCTATAGTGTACTCTTTTAGTTCATGTACAGAAGGGGAAAAAATGTTTCCAGGTTCAGATCAAAGATTATATCTAGCAATGTCAGGAACAAGAGAGACAAAAAACATGAGCATAGTACTGAGCATTTATCCATTGTAGGCCTCAATCTACCAAACTTATATTTTCAACATATGTGACAATTTGGCCATGTACATCAGATAGTTTCTTTATTTTCTATTTATAGTAATTGATCATGACACATTTCCTTGAAAACTGATTTCTATAATTTGAATCCATGTATCATAAATTTATTATAGTTTGATATTCACTTAGGCAGCAGACCAGTCTATATTAACAAATATGAAGTGAAACAGGCTTTAATGGTGTGTCTCATGCATGTTGTAGGACTGAAAAATGTAAGAGATGAGAGATTGTGTTAAGTAAAGAATATGTTGCACCAGGAAAAGGGCAAATCAATAGCACTTAACAAATTTTGAAAGTAACTTGACAGCGATTTAATACAGCATTCAGAATTTTGGACTTTTAAACCCATTCTATGAAAAATGAATGTTGTGTATAAATAAATTATCAATTTGTTTTATGTCTGTATTCTCATACTAATCCTTAAGGATTAGCCAATGTGTGACAGAAATTTAACTGCAGATCCAGCAAATGCAAAAGAAAATGTACATTTTTCATATGCTTTCCTGTAATTATTGTGTATATATATATATATATATATATATATATATATATATATATATATATATATATATATATATATATATATATATATAGTCTTCTTATACTCAGATTACATGTTTTGCCCTCATAATAGAAATAATTATACTGGTGTGGGGTGGGGATGGCATGTATGAACTTAAAGTAGTTTAGGTTTACATTTAAAATAATTTAAAATAATCCTTAAGGATTAGCCAATTTGTGACACAAATTTAACTAACTGCATATCCAGCTAATGCTAAAGTAAATTTTGCTTTTCTGTAATTATGGTATATTATATATATATATATATATATATATATATATATATATATATATATATATATATATATATATATATATATATATATATATATATATATATAGTCCTTTTATACTCAGATTATGTGTTTTGCCCTCATAATAGAAATAATTATACTTATACTGGCGTGGGGTGGGGATGGCATGTATGAACTTAAAGTAGTTTAGGTTTACATTTAAAATAATTTCCCTTTCATCAGGATACCTAGGTACCTCTGTAGACATTTCCAATTTTTCTGTGACAGTTTCAGTAATAATTTACTATACTAAAGGAAGGTATCTATTCTTAGTTTCACTGACTGCTAATGGCTGTAACAAGTAACAATCATCATTCTATAACACATTTTCTGTGATAAAATTTATATATTTTCAACTCATGTAAATCCTGAATACAAAGCCGGTTGTAATGAAAACATTCATACAAAGCCCACTGATATGAAAATAATCAAAATCACTCATGCGATTTAAGCATCATTAGAGCCAAAACTTTTAAATCTTTCACAATTTAATTCAACAGTCATCATTCTGACTCTTCAATATTTTTCTAAATTTAATTAAATTTTTATTTAATTTTATGAATAACATTACTTTAATATTTCTTTATCATGACTTCCAATCTGTAGAACAAGTCAAGAGTCCAAGTCGCACATTAACCGTTGGAAGAGGCAAAGAATCTACAAGAAATGACCAGTAACATCAACCTGACATATCATCAACTCAACTACACTAATGAAAATGACGCAAACATAGCCATCATCATTGGCACCTTCATCCTTACCCTTATTATTCTAAACCTTCTTTTTTACCTTCTTCACAAAAGAGTCAGAAACCCTCGACATTCCACAGAATCAGACATGTCCAAGCACTATGCATCTGTGTACAGTAGACAGATTTTTGTGGTGTCCACAGTTCCAGATGTTCAGTCTGACACTGAGGAAAGAACAATGAAAAGATCCTACAAAAGTGCTGGGGAGATTGAACTGCAACCAATCAAAGCAAATCGGACTGGACATGCAAAATCTCCATTAGGAAATCAACAGACGCATCTCTACATGACCGCATAGGAAGACTTCAAGCTGTGCTGGCAATTGTTTTTATAACTAAAACATGTTCTTTAGCAAACTGATATCAAGTTTCATTATTTCCAAACTGAGCTGGTCAAAACATTTTTCCCAGTCATACAGAGCTCCTTTTAATAATACTCTTCAGAAAACCATAAAAATCATGTTTTAAGTGAGGTAGCCTTATATTCTGAAATAAGTGATAACTGTATTAAGACTTTCTATAAGGTATTCATTGTATGTTGCAGATTTATACTGAGATTTTCCAGCAAGGCCATCATTATAAGTAAAGGAGTCCATCATTATCAATATTCTTACAATTTCCAATAATGCCATCATTATAAGAATACTGAGATTTTCCAATAATGCCATCATTATACATAAGGGAGCCTTATCTTGAGATTTTCCAATAATGCCATCATTATAAGAATACTGAGATTTTTCAATAATGCCATCATTATAAGAATACTGAGATTTTCCAATAATGCCATCATTATAAGAATACTGAGATTTTTCAATAATGCCATCATTTTAAGAATACTGAGATTTTCCAATAATGCCATCATTATAAGAATACTGAGATTTTCCAATAATGCCATCATTATAAGAATACTGAGATTTTTCAATAATGCCATCATTTTAAGAATACTGAGATTTTCCAATAATGCCATCATTATAAGAATACTGAGATTTTCCATTAATGCCATCATTATAAGAATACTGAGATTTTTCAGTAATGCCATCATTATAAGAATACTGAGATTTTCCATTAATGCCATCATTATAAGAATACTGAGATTTTCCAATAATGCCATCAATATAAGAATACTGAGATTTTCCAATAATGCCATCATTATAAGAATACTGAGATTTTCCATTAATGCCATCATTATAAGAATACTGAGATTTTCCATTAATGCCATCATTATAAGAATACTGAGATTTTTCAATAATGCCATCATTATAAGAATACTGAGATTTTCCAATAATGCCATCATTATACATGAGGCAGCTTTGAGATTTTCTGATAAGGCTATCATTAAAGCATACTGAGATTTTCCAATAAGGCCATCACTATAAGCATATTGCGATTTTCTAATAATGCCATCATTATAAACATAATGAGATTTTTTAATAATGCCAGCATTATAAGCATTGAGAGTTTCTAATAAGGCCATCATTATAAGCATTCTGAAGTTTTCTAATAAGGCCATCATTACAAGTATAGGAGATTTTCCAATAAGGCCATCACACAATGATCACTGCCATGTCACTTCTGTCCACGTGGGTTCAGTCTCAGGCTCAAGTGATGCATGAGAAAGCATGCTGGTAACTTTTGATGGGTCAGTGATTGTTACCAGGGTTTCCCTAGACCAGATAAAACACAGATAAAAAAAAAAATGTCAACTGTTGGATGGACATATGCACATATAAGGGTATCACTCTTTGTCCATAAAATAGGAGTGTAGGCACAATATGTGCTGCCTAAACTATCTAAAACAAAGTCATCAAATACTTTTTAACATGCACTGTTTTCAAGTACCTGCTTATTACTTTTTTCACAATGCATTGTGAAAAGCAAATAAATTAAATTAAACAGAAATAAACAAATGTATTAGAATTCAAAGTTAGATATATCTTGATAGTTTGACAAAAAAAACCTAACCAGAATTGCTAACAAAAGGACTGAAAACAAAACTTGCATGTATGGATGGCATAAAGATGAATAAGGATTATTCTACCATGTTTACTCACTTATAGAGGACTTTGGGTGTACAATGAATGAACACAAATCTGTCACTTCATAATACTCTGGGAGAGCTGGGTCTGTGCAGATTGTTAGGAGAAACTGGTAAAATAGCATGGACCTTGATTTACTGGAGCATTATGTGGCAGTAATCATGTCTATGTTGTTACATTTGGATCTATTAGTGAGTATATGTTATAACATGTATTTATGACATTGACCATAAACAAAACAAGGGCACCCGATTCTGTATTTTATAAATTGATTAAAATTAAATACTCCTGTAGAAAACAGTATCTTGCAATTGCTATTGGAAATTTTTACCCTGAATCTATTGTGAAACAAAAAATTTTTAATTAGAAGTCAATTTTGTATTTAAAGCACTTCCTCACTATAGTGACCTTTATTATAACATGCTTTCATTTATGAGGTGGATCAGTGATTGCTTTATGTTATTTAGCAGTAAACCAATTAGTACAATGTACAATGATTTCTAAGATAGTTTCACAATGATGTAGCACAGTACATGGTTCTTATGGACAACATTTTGATGAGAGAGTGCTGTGCTGTACCGGTGCTGAAAAAATTATTCAAACATACTACACCTCAATCTGTCTCAATCTGCTTTATTACTAATTAAATTTCAATATATATTTCACTATCATGAAATTGCGTAATATTCCACTGTTTAAATTCTGTCATACCAAATTTATCTGGTCTTGTGCCATTCAGTTCATGCATTTAAATAAATCATTTATAAGGCTGTTGATATGACTTGACTTAATATACAAAAGAAAGCATCAATATTTATCAAAGAATTTTAAAAGTGACTTCTGATAATAGGTCTTTTATGAAGCTTGAAATTCAAAAACACCAGAATCTAACTGATAACAGTTTACCATGAATACTCACTTATAAGTCAAGGCCAACTGCAAACTACACTGACCCAGATCTGCTCTCCTATAATGCTGCAATGGAGCTGGCTCTATACAGATTGTTAAGAGTAATCAGTGGAGCAAACAACACAGACCCTGATCATCTGCACATTATATGATGACTGATCAGGGTGTATCTTGTTTGCAGCTGGAATTGACTTGTAAGTGAAAAAGTACGGTGCCTGTAAACAGTTGAATACAGATACATGCTTCTTTTCATACCTGATTCAAATTACTCAAGTCCAGCCCCATTCTGAGATTACAGTAAATAATACCATATAATACCATGCCAATGTTGATAGGGAAACATGGACAGAAATTACGTCTTTCATAAAAGTATAAATATCAATCTGACATGAACACTACTGTTTACAGTAGATAAATTGAAACTGAATTTAATAGTTACAAAGGTCTATGAATCCAAATGAAAAGCATCAAATGCGAAACTTAAAACCTGTATTGTTTAAAAAACTTTTCACAAGGATTTTAGTGAAGGACAAAAGTGAATTTAAAGAACGATTCATGATGCAGTTATTATTTCTGGTGGAGAAACAACTGTCTGCGTACATGTGAGAAAAACAAATGACTTTGTAGCTAATATTCAACAGTTTGCAAGGATTTAAAAAATACTGAGCTACAAGACTCACAAATCCTTTTATTCAGACCAAACAAGGAAAAAAGAGATCTTTATTGCGGACTACCTATGAAAGAGCTATTCAAAGACGTGTTTTAATATTAGTGAAAAACAATATTATCCAAACTGATTATCAAAGGTTTTTTTCTGAAATCTTCAAAGTGATTTGTACATCTTACTTTGAAAGCCACCATCTTTATCGTGGATACACCAAACTTTATCAAAATGAAGAACGGTGAGATTTTCTATAGGAATATACAAAACTTACTAATTCCAGAATAGCATGGAAATTTGCCAACAGTATGATATGTGGATTACCAATGGATATACAGGAAGGCATGTTCAGATGATATAAATGCACATCTATGGTGAGACTGATTACATATTATTATCTAGATATTGTACCTCATAACAAAGGCTGATTAATATTACAAGAATTCAATCAGGAAAATTTGTATGAAGTAATACAAATGAAAAAATCCAACATAAGCATTTAATACATTCTGACTTATCACTCAAGCATATCATAGAGAGAAAAACCAATAGATAATACAGAGAAGAAAAGACAACCACATAATCCAAGATAACAACTGATCCAATACAAAATAAAAACATATTTGCCAAAAAGGACCAATTACAACATTTAAAAATATAAAGTCCAAAATAACCAACTTAGTAAACTTGCGTCATCTGATAAAATTTCAAGACACTGGTACATATTCTTGGTATTTGATATTTAGAAACAGTTGTGTTACCTCATGTATTTATCAGCCAAGAAGGACCTCAGAACTAGATGCACCATGATGACTTCTTTCAAAATAAATTATTCTGTATTTTTCATCCTTGTGACTCTGCCAATATTTTATGGAGACCAATGCCCAACTAATTGCACAGACTGTGAGTATGACATAAATGGCCAAGTAACAAAAGCTGTTTGTCAAGATGTTCTAATCCAAATACTTCCAAACTTTCTTACGGAACTTTGGACTTCTGATGCACATCAACAATCTATTTTACCTTTTGGGAGATTCCTACCATTTATTCTTGAAGGCAAAACACAACTTCGAATCCTATCTATACGGAGATACAACATTCGTCAGATTTCAAGTGGAAGCTTAAGCAA